>CM053769.1:677609297-677693773 GCA_028658325.1 Potorous gilbertii | reverse complement strand
AATTGTATGCTGTCGTGGGGAGGGAGGGGGTAGTGGGGGAAGGTGTGGGGGGATAAAACCTTAATTTTAAGGAAGAACATTAAAAAATAAAGTGTTTTACAAAGCTTCGGGTGCTACGTAAATGCTGTCAATATCATCACTCTTTCTCCTATGGCTGCTGTTACAATTATTATTGGTAGGTTACTGATAAGAAGGCAGATCAAAGAGCGACCTGTCCAAGTGCTAGAGGTCAGGCTCAGAGCTGGGTCATTCTCCTCCCAAGTCCATGCCTGCATCCGCTTCACCACGCTACCTCTGGTAATGCCCTTGGAACAAATTAAGTGAGCAACCACTGTATCTCAACTGTAAGGTTTCAATGAAACTGTTACCTTGATTGCAGGAAACAATAGCTTCTCTATAGCGATGCATTTTCACTTGGGTCTCTGCCAGATGACACCATCCTACTATGCAGATGCTGCTTCGTTTTAACCCTAACAGAACACAATGATCACAAACTCAGGATTACTGATGATTGAATTATAAAGCAAGCAACTTGAGCCTACAGCAACAGCAACAGCCCTTATTAATTTTAAAGCAATTTGAATCACTGGACAATAATGGCTTACACACACACACGTGCGTGTGTCTGTATGTATGTGTGCTGCTATATACATGTATGGGTATGTGTATGAATATATGTACACATCCATATATTTCTATATGGGAATCATCAATAGGAAGAAGTATTATAAAGTAAAAGAGAATTAGCTTCCTTTGGGGTATTTTCAGCTTGAAAGAGTCATGTATGTGTCACATATTATACAAAAGATCACAGGACCATAAACATAGAGGTAGAAGGGACTTCTAAGGATAAATATTCCAATGCTCCCATTTTACAGATGAGAAAACTGAGCCCAGGGAAGTTAAATGACTTGCATGAGGCCACACAAGTTCTAAGAGTTAAAGGTGAGAACTTAACCCAGGTTTTCTGACTCCAAAGCTACTGTTTTTCTATTGCACAATGCTGAATCCTTAAGAGGTAACAGTAAACACACTCAACAGTTCATTCTAAAATATTTATAGTACTGTTCTCCTATTTTCTCCTGTTGAGCTGTCCTCAGGGGTTTTCTCGCCTCCTCTGATCTCTCTATGGGAAAGGCTAAGTCATGCTGCAAGAAGGAATGTTGAGGGCTTCCAGCAGCTTCTAGACTCTCAACACACAGTATTTCTCCAAAATAATTAACTTTCATTTTTCTCTATGCAGAATAAAAACTGAATCAGAAATAGCTGGAGAAATAAAGGGTTAGGCAGTATTCAAGTTCATGTTCAGCACTGGGCTCTATGACAGAGCAAAGCCCATACTGAGGATATAAAGACAAAACCCTACAGTCCCTGACCCCAAGGAAGTAACATTCTATTGGATAAGCTTCATTACCTATCCAGTAGGAAGCCTGTATGACTGACAGAAAAAATAGCATATTAGACAAATTCCACAAAAGTTGAATGTTAAAAATACTTCCAAAACACTTTGCATTCTTTTATTTTGTTCTATGAATAAAACTTAGCCAGAATTTTTAAAAATGTATGAAGGAATAAATGAGAAATTGAGGGAAAACTCTTAAGGTCTTTTTATCCAAAAATGGAGAAAAACTAGACTTTGCCTGAAATAATTTTCAAAGTATTACTAACTTTGAATAAATTTAAATTGATGGCTTACACAAAACTGTAAAGGTTTTTATATGCATCTAGTTTTCAGATGGTTCCAATGTAATTATTTTTGAGGAAGTCAATAACCTGATTAATTTTTATTTTTCATATGTTGTAACTAGTATATTATTAGACAGATACTCTTATTACTATATCTGAATATGCAGACCTCATAGTTTCTAGAATATAAAGTTGGTGATATTTTTGCTCATCTGTAAAACAAAGTAGCTTGAAGATATACTTAAATTTACATATAAAATAAGTTAAATTAAATTTATGGGTACTCCTTTCATTTTCCCAGAATAGCAATTAATGCTATTGTATCAATACATCCAGAACCTGTGGATGCATTCATCAATGAAGAGCACTACCTCTATGACAGAGAATGACCTGAAGCTCAGAGACGTTACATGATTGCCCAAGATTGCCCAGCTGTGCCTGTCAGAGTCTTTTTAGCATCCTCTGTGATAGGCTTCCACTCTCAACCCTGCTGCTAAGATGCTTTGAAATGGTTGTCTAATTGTTTCTTATGGATTTTTCTCTTTCTACCTAGATTTTAGGGGCAACTAGGTGGTACACTGGATAAAGCACCAATGCAGGAATCAGGAGGACCTGAGTTCAAATCTCACTTCAGATACTTGACACTCACTAGCTGTGTGACCTTGGACAAGTCACTTAACCCCAAATGCCTCATCCTGGGTCATCTCCAGTCATCCCGAGGAATATCAGGACTCTGGATTCAGATGGCTCTGAAGGAGAAGTAAGGCTGGTGACCTGCACAGTCTTCCCTCACTCAAAACAAAGTCAAGTGCAAGTCATGTCATTATTTCTCTGATGGCATGGTCTTCTTCAGCAAGGATGGACAAACACACCTAGATTTTAAGTTCTTTAATGGCCAAGTACTTAAAAACTGAATGAATATCACTTTAAGACCACAATTCTACTACTTATTTTACTTGATGCATTATGTATTTACCTTCTGTTAAGTTTTTGGCAGCATCTTCAAATTTTTTGTCTTGTAGTGCTTTTATGCCTAAGCCAATGAGGCCAGGACCACTTTCAGAGTTCTTCTCCACCAGTTGGTAACAGTATTGCAGAGTTTCATCAGTGAAACTTCCTAGTATAAAGAAAAAAAATAATTTAATTCATATGCAAGAAGTTTTTAAGTGCCAGGTCTATATTAATTTTTAAAAGCTAGATTATATACCCTTAAAATTGTAGAAAAACATGGTAACAAAACAAGCTTTCTTATCACATCAAGCACATTCACATTCCCTTCCTACCTAGAAACTGAATTCTTAAATGATGTCACAATGGCCAAAACTTTCAAAGAAAATTTGCTCTTAAGTACTTTAAGTACTAAATAACAACAATTTGAAATTTGATCAGAGATCTATTGTTACAAACTGACTATAAGATTTCAGGAATATCTTTCTCCCACCAGTTTTTCTTATCTTGCTTCCTTTGAATAAACTCCTTTATTGGACTACTACCCTTAGTATAAACAATTGTGTTAAAAATGTTTTATAATCTTTTAAGTCTCCCTTTTACAAGATGTTAAGTCTATGTAGTAATTATCAACTGATGCAATAAATGTACTTTATACATTAAGTCCATAAAATTAATTTCATGATCAATTTGGGAGAAACAAATAAAAGAAATGGCAATCTAGATTACATAATTATGAACCAAATATATTCTCATTTTTTTCTACCCTCAATCAAATCTTACTATCTTTCACTTCCAACATCAGAAATCTTTAAGACACAGTTTACTCTCAAATATTTTGAGGAGGAGAGGGGAGGTATAAAAAATAAAATGTGAAAAGTAAAATCTCTTCAAAGAAAAATAGCTTCCAACATGAAGTGATAAACATGAAAAACAAATCTAAAGACAAAAAAACAAGACTATAGACTTGACAGAGAAGTGGGGCAGGTCAAAGTTTATGAACACATGACCTCTGAGCTAGAAGGAGCTGGTTTACAGCCTGTATTGGCAAGTCTCTAAGTACCCCAGGAAGCTCTAAATTGCAGACAAGCTGCCAATCTGCATTGGCAGAAGGAAATTCCCTACCCAGGAGAAGCCCTGTAACCAATGAAATTGCCGGCCAACACAAAACAAAACAATGTGTTATGGAAGTAATATCTGTGTATAAATTTGGATTCTCCACCAAATAAAATATTTAACAAAATTTTCTTTCACAAGATTTACATCAAAATATAAAAGAAATATGCAGGAAGAAAAATGTTAATTGGGAAGTTTTTACTATTTCAGTCAATACTAAAGGCAACTAAAACTAAATGCAAAAATACTTTTACGTAGACAATGACTCAGCAGTTCCCTTGTGCAAAGGAAATGCCAGTGGACACTATAAAGACTGAAGGACAACCCCCACCCCAATTTTAAAAACTCGAATATTCTGCAGAGGTGCTATGCAAAGAAACTGAAAGTATGACTATTTTGATACGTATGCTAGTAAAAAAAAAAATGACAAGACAAAATGACACAATTAGTTTTTAAGGGAAATACAAAGACTGATTTATCAATTATGTTCTCCCCAGGTACCAAAATGAGTTATAGTAATAGCTGCCTATTCTACTCCAGTACCAACACACAGGCCCTCCTTCTTCTCTGAATTTTTAATAGTTCTTATTGTCAACATTACACCATGTTCTGTACGTGCCACTTGTTAACTGCTATTTCACTCTATGCATAAGTAATTACTCTTAACTGGATTGTGATATCTTTGAGGGCAAAACCAGTATGTTCTACATTCTTACATACCCCAAACCTAACATAATACTTTACCCATAGTAGGTGTTCAATAAATAGCTTCTCAAAATGATCTTTCAATCAAACTCTACTGTGTATAGAAAATTAGTAGGCTTCAGCCATAAAGGTATGCATGTGTGTTCGTTTGCTGAAGAAAACCATGCCATCAGAGAAATGATGACATTACTTGCACTTGACTTTGTTCTAAGTGAAGGAGGGCTGTGCAGGTCACCAGCCCCACTTCTCCTCCAGAGTCATCTGAATCCAGTGACCAGATATTCATCAGGATGACTGGAGATGACCCAGGATGAGACAATTGGGGTGTTATGTTACTTGAACATAATATACATTCAATAATGAAAATAACAAAAACCAAAAAAATTCAACTTACCTGACTGAATTAGACGTAAGCAAAGCATTTCCAATGGATAAGATACACTAGGATAGATGTTCATCATACCTTCACATGCTTTCTTCATCCTAGCAATCTCATGAGGAAACTTAAAAATAGAAAGACAAAATAAAACTAAATATTTGTATTAGTAAGGTATGTTTCTAAATAAAGTTATACTGTGGCTATATATGTAAGAATTTTTATAAAAAGATATATGAAAATCTTACTTTAGATAAACACTGAATGAAGTGTCTATAAAGTGTTTCATGTTCTTCACTAGGAATGTTATCTGAGGAACTCAAAGCATTTTCAAATGCAGTGAAAAGCTAAAAAGACAAGTTATAGACATCATTAGAGCATACTGAAATTATAAATACAACAAATGGAGATTTTATAAGTTTTAAAAGTACAGTGCTCACTGTTTCTTAGTTCCAAAGATCTTCCCATTTATTATATGAGTTCAAGTGTGATACTTTTCATGAAAAGAAATAGTTTTTTAAGAAGAACAGCATTCAAATCCAATGTTCCATCTCCCACCTCCAGGCCTCTGTGCATGCCAAGGAGGGACTTCCTGTTTGCTACTGCCTTTCAGACCCTAATTTTCTTCAAGATGCAGCTCAGCACCACATAACTACATGAGCCCTTTTCCTGGACATTCCTCTCAAAACCACCTTGGGTTCATTTTGCACATACATTGTATTATATAAATGTTGTTTCTTCCATTGGAATGTAAACAGAAATTGTTTTACTGTTGTCTCTGTATCTCCAATATTTCAGAGTGTGGGAAACTCCCATTAAGGAAACTCCTCTTACTGGCACCTGCTCTGCAAATTAACAGTCTTAAAAAAGCTCAGTAATCTAGTGAAGAAGAGTGCCTGCCAAAGAGTAGGGGATCCTGCGTTTAAGTTCCACATCTCACACCAACTGCTATGTGACCGTGGGCAAGTTACTTAATTTCTCATTCCCCATGCAACTCCCAAAGACTGAGAAGTTAACGTCCTTCCCAAAAAACAAAACAATTCACTCACTTTGTAACAGAAGCAATGATAACTATTCCTGTTATAATTTAAACAGTCTAACAGAAAAATGAGAGGAAATAAATCAAAGAGGAAAACTGCTAATGGCTCTCTGGCTTTACTGTGTTCATTTTACTATGAACACAAAGGAATCCAGAGACAGTGTCAGCATAGCTCAAACATTTTTTTCTAATTAATTCAGTTGTTCTTCAGTAGTTTTTCAAAGACATGTCCAATGCTTCATGATCACATTTTGAGTTTTCTTTGAAAAGAAACCAAAGAGCAGAAAATTGGAAAAGAATTTTTCCAACTACAGTCTGTGACAAAGGCCTCGTTTCTAAAATATATACAGAACTGAGTCAAATGTATAAGAATACAAGTCATTCCCCAACTGACAAATGGTCAAAGGATATGAACAGGCAGTTTTCAGAAGAAGATATTAAAGATAGCTACAGTCACATGAAAAAATGCTCCAAATCACTATTGATTAGAGAGATGCAAATCAAAACAACTCTGAGGTACCACATCACACCTATCAGACAGGCTAACATGACAAAACAGGAAGATGATCAATGTTGGAGAAGATGTAGGAGAGTTGGAACACTAATTCATTGCTGGTGGAGCGGTGAGCTGATCCAACCATTCTGGAGAGCACTATGGAACTATTCCCAAAGGGCTACAAAAATGTGCATACCCTTTGACCCAGCAATATTGCTTCTGGGATTGTATCCCAAAGAGATCATAGAAATGGGAAAGGGTCTCACATGTGCAAAAATATTTATAGAGGCTCTCTTTGTGGTGACCAAAAATTGGAAATCAAGGGGAAACCCTTCAATTGGGGAATGGCTAAACAAGTTGTGGTACATGAATGTAATGGAATACTATTGTGCTATAAGAAATGATGAACAGGAAGACTTCAGAGAGGCCTGGAAAGACTTATATGAACAGATGCTGAGTGAAAGGAGCAGAACAAGGAGAACTTTGTACACAAAAGCAACCACAGTGTGCAAGGAATTTTTCTGGTAGACTTAGTACTTCACTGCAATGCAATGACTTAAAAAATTCCCAATGGTCTTTTAAGTCAAAATCCTTTTAAGGCACATCCAGAGAAAGAACTATGGAATTGGATCGCAGAATAAATCAGACCATTTTCTTCTGCACTGTTTTGTTTTGTTTTATGGTTTCTCCCATGCATTTGAATTCTTCTATGCAACATGACTAAGGTGAAAATGTATTCAATAGAAATGTATATGTAGAACCTATATAAGATTGTATGCTGTCTCAGGGAAAAAAGTGGAAAGGGAGGGGAGAGAGAGGGAGAAGGAGGGGGGGAAGAAATCTAAGATATATGGAAGTGATTGTAGAACGCTGCAAACAAAAAAAGAAAAAAAAAGAAAAGACACTTAAGTAGTTTGTCACTTCCTTCTCTAGTTCATTTTACAGATGAGTGACTTGCCCAGAGACACAGAGCTAGTAAGTGTCTAAGGTCAGATTTGAACACACATTTGACTCCAGGCCCAACACTCTATCTACTGTATGACCTAGCTGCCCTGTTCTAAGCAATACATACTCTTAAAGATTTTATATACAAAGCTCTTAGGGTGGCAAAGTGGGTAGACCACCAGCCCTGTGGTCAGGAGGACCTGAGTTCAAATCTGGTCTCTGACACTAGCTGTGTGACCCTGATTGTCTCTCAAAATAAAATCCCCAAAATTCAAAAATGAAGCTCTTATTTTAAATTACATGTACTATATAATTAAAGCATCAGACTAAAATTTAATGTCATATACAATTTAAAAAGTCATTTATGACTGAAATGCAATGTGTGGGAAAAAAAAAGAAATGCATTGTTTGATATTCTGGTAGTTCAAAATGCCTTGGACAAATCAATGAAGTTACACTGGGGAAATATGATTTAGGAGAAGCTAGCATGTTCTCTCGTTTCCCTATTCCGTTTGTCTAATTCAACTCTTCTTTGAAGTGCACTCTATAGTGGGAGATGGGTAACATCGCCCTTCAAACCAATACAAACATCAGCCCTGTTCTCTACTAAACCTGCTGCTTTTCTAGCTGACACTTTCACTAGACCAGGGACGTCATTTATTGTTGTGGAAGTGAAGCTTTAAATCACAAGTACTCAAGTGCCAATTGTGTATCAGGAGAGACAAAAGTAGGCTACAAGAGTGAGTGAATAGAAATAATGAATACTTAAGGTACTGACTAAAGTAGTAAATTCAATAAGAACTTAGAAATAAGAAAGCAGAACATAAGAAATGTCAAAATGCCTCTGGCTAAATGACTCACCAAACCAAATATTCTGTCTCTGATTACAAAGACTATTTGTTCTGCATGCTATCACTTCAAATCAATTCAATGAACAAGTATGACTCTTAAGAAAAAGAGTAAAACAGTCTATTGTCCAAAAGTTTACATTCTATTATGTACATAAACAAATAAAGATATACAAAACAGACAGAAAATAAGCAGGGGCAGAGGGAGGGGGAACTAGCAGGTAGGAAGACAAAGCAAGGCCCAATATAGAAAGTGGTGCTTGAGCTGAAAATCAAAGCAAAAAAAGAACTCCATGAGGCAGAGGGAAAGAGAGCATTACAAGGAAGAAGAAAGACTGAGGTAAAGGGACGGTGATGAGTAACAGGACATCAGGGATGAAAACCAGCAAGAAGAGCCATCATTCTAAGGCCCAGAGTGTTGGAGGACAGCAATGGTCATGAAGACTTGCGGACGTGCAAGAGACAAGAAGAAAACATACAAAGCCATTAGAGTTCATTTACATTGGGGAGAAGAGAGGGGAGTTGGAGATGGCCAGACCTGAGATTACCTGTGTGGAAAATGAACTGGAGTATGGAGAGACTTGAAGTGAACGGAGCAATTAAGAGGCCACCATCACCAAGAGGTGACAAAGGTTTGATCTAAAGACGGTGACTGTGTGAAAGAGATCATGTACAAAGAAACAACAAAGCATGACCACAACAAAGCATGACCACTGATTAGATATGCAGAATGAAGACTTAAGGATAAAACTGAACTGTTAGAGACTCTTCTCCAAGGAGTCCTGAAGGCTCATATAATCCTCTATAAAGAACACACTATTAATCTCTGGTTCTAAATTTTTCTTGAAATAACTTCTATTTTTAGCTCAATGCCACCTTAGGGTAATTCATTCCATTGCCTTTCTAGAATCAAAGCAAGAGACTTTGACTAACTAGTCAAATGCAGTATTTTTTATTTGACCTCAAATTGCTTCCTATAAGATTCAAATGGTACCTCTTAATTTCAGTATTCAACAAATACAGCTATGTTTAGACTATCCTCCATGATTTAACAGAGTTTTTTAGTATCCCACTTCTTAGTTTTTGCTTTTCCACAATGAAATTTTGTTTTGAAAAATTCTCATCAATCCAACAGCTCCTACATATTTATTTTCATTATCTCTCTCTGAAACTTCACCTGCTCTATTTCTGTTAAAGTATGAAATCTAAAATTGCATACTGATATACCTGCAACACAATTGTGCATGTCTCTTAGAATCTGAGGATTGGAATGGACATACAAAGGCTGTTTCTGTTTAGTTGTGTTTTGGTTTCTGATTCCACTGCCTTCTGAAAGCAGCAACAAGATAGATGATCTGCCCCAAAGAAAGAACAGACAGTGCTATATGACTGTCCTATGCTAACTCAGTGGTGTAACACCCAAATAGAAAAAGAGGCCAACTAATCCATACATAATGGCCCTGTGGGCTATATATTGACTTAGTTGAAAAATGTAATGTAAAATGTAAATGTAATATTATTTATGTTTTATTGTATTTATACATATTGTTCAATATTTCCCAATAACATCTGAATCTAGTTTGGGCCACATCTGAGTGTTGTGCGTCAGTTATTTGCCACTGCTATTCTAAATGAATCGTTCACCATCAAATGAAGAAGTGAACTGAAGTTACTAAGACTAGAAAAGTCAACATTTAGAAGACAACTGCAAATTGTTCAAAAGTAAAACAGAATTACTGAATAACGTAATCAATAGTCATAAAATCTTAGTGTTGAAATGGATTACAGAGATTATCAAGTTAATTGGATTCAGAGCCAAAGAGAATTCGAGATCACCTAACTAATCCAAGCTTCTCATTTCACAGACAAGGACACTGAGGCTGAGAGAGGTGAAATGATATAAGGAAAGTGACACTACTAGCAGAGGGCAGAGCCAGCGCTAGAACCAAGAACCACCAATGCCTCATGAAGTGCTTTTTCAAATATGCTCCCTTCAGTAGGTTTCTAACAGGGTAAGGTCATTAAAAACTTTAAAGTGCTAAGAAATAATGGGTAGAAATAGTCTCTAATCATAGCTCAGAAAGCATAATCTAGAAATAAAAAATAGAAAGCATTTACTGATTCCTTTCTTCCATTTAAGTTTGCGTTGTTAAAGAACAGATTAAAAAAAGAAAAACATTAAAATAAGTTGATTCAATTGTAAAATTTCTTAGCCTCTAAAACATTAAATTCTAAGCATAAATAAGATACAACTTTGGATGTGGTTATTTTGAGAAAAGTCATGTAAATTATGTTTCAAACGGCTTTGGCAGTTCTTTCTCTTGACAGCTATACTGATGATTTAGTGGAAGAGTTCACATACAAACAAGGCCCTCAAAATCTAGCACTTGTGCTAAAAGCAAGTCGAGGAACTCACTTTATCAAATGCAAGATTCTAAATGGAAATTTCTATGAAACTACGTAAAAATGTTCAATGAAACACTTTCTGCTTTCTAATATTAATTTTTACCATATTTTCACTTTTTCAATGAAAGGACACTAAAGGTTTAGAAAAACATCACTTATTTTATTTTTGCCTCCCTGCCCCCACAAAAAAAAAATGACACCCACTGGCTCAAGTGCTTACTTCTTGCATTTCTACAAATTCTTTATGAGACTCCCTCTGGATATTAAAATTTAGGGCCAAAGGACAACCAAGAATCACATGTAGACATTACAGGTTGAAACACATTGCCAATCAATCAACAAGTTTGTATTATGTGCCTACTGTGTGGTAGGCCCTGGAGATACAAGTACAAAGAATGATGTTAATAAACAACATAGAAGGTAATTGACAAGGAGGGAGGCACTAGTAGTTGAGGGCTTCATGCAGAAGATGGTGATTGAGCAAGGTCTAAAAGAACATATTCTTGTAATGGGGACAGCCAGTGCAATGACATGGAATTAGAATGTTACATGTGAAAACAGAGAGAAGGGCAGTGGGTCAGAGTGCAGAAGGAAGAATAATATCCAGAGAGAGGCTAAAGGCACAGTGCAAAGGACTTTAAAAACTAATGAAAGGAATTTCTATTAAATGGCTAGGCAGTCGAAAGCCACTGGAGTTGACCGAAAGAGTCACATAATCACATCTTCACTTGGGGAAAATTTCATTAGCAGTGGGGAAGGAATAGAGGGGCATAAGGAAAGGCTTAAAGCCAGCAGCCCAATGTGGAGGCTGATGCAACAACCCAGGCAAGACGCAATGAGGTGGCAGCTGTGTCAGTAAAGAGGAGACAGAGGTGAGAGATGGTGTGGAGTCTGAGAAAACCTCAAAGTAGATATTAAAATCTCGCAGTATAAGGCAAGCGTTGGAGAAGAAAGGAAGATAGCAAACCAAGTACTGAACTCCTCAAGAAAAGGGAAAATGCCTGAAAGTAGAAAATAACACAACTGCTATAATTCAGAATGGCTGGAAATTTCTGATAGAGTGGACTTCAAAAGAAAAAAGGTTGCTGATTTCAGGAAAAACTTCCTCAGAAGAGCTAGCCAAAAGTAGGATAGACTGCCTCAGGAGTTAATGAGTTTTCCCTCGTTAAGGTTTACAATCAAAAGCCAAATGATTATTTACTGAGTTGGTGAAGGCATTTATTTACGAGAGGGGTTGAACTAGATGGCTACTGAGATCGACAGCAAGTACTTAACTGAACAAAAACACAGAACCTTTAGACTCTGAAATTCTGTGAACTATGTAAATACATATGCATATACATATACACTATATATGTAAAATAAAATTACCAGTTGCTGAATTTCATCATTTTCTTCCTCAGTACTCTCAGCCAGCAACTGAGTTAACTTAATCCACAGCTGGTAAACCTCTTGATTCTCTGCACCATCTTCCTTTCTTGTTTTGATCAGCCTGTGCCATGTTTGAGCCACCTGTCCAAAAGGAGAAACGAAATAGTATTCCAAAAAATGAAAAACCTGGTCACAAACTGACCTTGATTTTTATCAAGTTATTCTTATTTTTTATCAATTAATTCTAAATAAATTTTAAAAATGATATTTAGAAGCAGCATTCTAACCCTCAGTGAATTGAGATGAACAAATAAACTCAATAAATACTTATTAAGAACCTACTATGTGCCAGGCACTATTCTAGTTGCTGGGAATACGAAGATCAAAAAAAAAATACAAGTCTATCTTCAAGGAGTTTACAGCTTATTGGGGTAATCAACATGCACATGGAAAATTAAATAAAAACATATACAGAGTAAATCCAAAGCGACTTGTGGAGAGGAGCACCAGTCACAGAGTGGCTCCTCGTGGCTCCCAAACTGCGTCGTGACAAGAGCAGGGATTCCATAAGGCAGAGGAGAGAGAGTATTACAGGGATAGGGGGACAGCCTATGCAGAATCACAGAGAACTAAGAAACGGGTGAGCATACACATCCAAAGCACACCAGCTTCGCTAGAATATGCACTACATGAAAGTGAAGTACTGCGCTGAAAGTCAGCTATTAAAAGGCTTTAAAATAAAAGTTTATATTTTATTCTTTTAAATACAAACAGCAGTATATTATGAACTAGAGTTTCTTGACCAGGGAAATCATGGTCAAGACCTGTCAGGTCAGACCTGTGCTTTAGGTATATTAATCTGGCAGCTGTGTAAAGAATGGATTGGTAAGGAGGGGAAATGAATAGAGAAAGGCCAAATGGAAGAATGTTGTAATGATATGGGAGAGATGATGAAGATCTGAACGAGTGTGGTAGCTGTGGGAGAAGAAAAATCAATGTTGGGTCATAAAACTTTTCAAGGCCCCTCATTTTACAGATGAGGAAACAAAGATCCAGGGAGATTAAACAGGCTGCCAAAGGTCAGTTGGGCAAGGAAGCAACTGATGCTGGGTCCTCTCACTTCAGAGCCACTAACTGTTCTTTCCACTACAGTACCGGGGAGGAACTGAGAAGGACTCCAAGATTATGTACCTCAGTCACAATAAGAATGGTGAAGCCATCAACAGAAATAAACAACTTAAAATGAGGGGAGAATTTAGGGGAAAGGTAAGTTCTGTTTTTAGACATGGTGAGTTTGCAATGTCTACAGGACACCCAAATTACTGATGCCCTCTAGGTAGCTGGTGAGATGGGACTAGATTTCAAGATGAGACTGGGTCTGAATATAGAGATCTAGGAGCTGTCTGCATAAATAAGGTAAGTGAACCCATGGAAGCTAATGAGATCACGAACAGGGAGAGGGTCAAGAATGAAGAGGGCCCTGGACAGAGCCCTGAGATGAACCCACAAAGAGGGAAGATGATCCCACAGAGGAGACTGAGAAGCAGCAGAGTCTGGAGAAAAGCCAGAAGAGAATAATGTCACAAACTCTTAAATACTCTACGTCCCCTCCCCCCTCCCATCTTACAGAACTCTCTAAGTACACTTGGTATAATCCAGCTAATTTTCCCATCTTTGTTCTCTTTAATATACTCTTATCTCCTTTACAAGTATATCTGGAAAAGTAATGGTAAAGTCCAAATGTAAAAATGTAAAGACTTTCCTTAGTGCTGAAAAAGGGATTTTTTTTTTTTAATGTCTGTAGATCTTTTCCACCTTTCTGCTGTTTGTTGACATCCTTCCGGTTTCATCCATAAATGCTCTGAGTAGTTTGCTTAACTGGGTTGCTTGGTTTCATTTTATTAAAGCTATCATTAAACTGGTTATACCTTCCACAGCTTTTGTTGTTTCAATGAAGCAACAGTGTATGTGTGTGAGTGTATACATGTGTATGTATATATGTACTTATATACATATATGCACACATACACACACACACACACACACAAACACAATCTTCCACCAATTTTTTCTCTAAGATTTTACAAATGTGTTTATATTCTAAACTGGTGCTGTCCTTGAATGCTTTATCTCTTTACCTGCAAGGAAGTTACGCATTTACTGAGAAAGGTGCTTCTGGGGTTCTTTTGAATTTCATCAGTTAAACTTGTACACATAATTATAGTTGCAGTCAATTTTTGTATCCTTTCTTCAGTCAAGATTCCAACTTTTGTTGTCAATTTATTTAAATAGGTCACGTTACAGTGATTTTCATTGCAAACCTCTTTTTTCCAGCTTTTTAAAATTTTGATCTTCATTATACCAAGTATGTCACCTAATTATATACAAACAGCCAATTCAAGAATGATGCTATATTAGTCGTAGTAATCAATATATAATCAGAAATGTCCTAGGGTTTTTTAGAGGCAGCTAGCAGGGTGACCCCAAAGAAGTTCCTCAACAACCACTTGCCTCAGTTTCCTTGTATACAGGATGGTGATAACAACAGCACTTACCTCCCAAGGTTGCTCTGATGGTCCAATGAGATAACAAGTGTACAGTGCTTAGCATAGTTCCTGGCACACGTGAAGTTCGACATAAATTTTAGCTATTATTATTTTAAAATATCATCAATTTCATTTTTGTCATGTTCCTCAAAGCTTTTCCAGCATTATGGAACCTGCTAGAGTAGCATGTACTACTCTGGTAAAGCCTTCAGGAAAACAAGGCACTTCAATGATAAATCAGAATAGGTTTTTTTTTAAAGGATTCAAATCCATACTGCCCTTATTTTAGAAACAAAGAAAAAATACTATAGGTATAATTATTCCCTTTTCTTCTCAATGGTATATAGCATAGTCCCCAAAAACTTCAAAAACTGGAAATTCAATTTCATTACACTGTGGTAAGACTTTTAAAATTTAAATTAAAAATAACTTTAATAATGGCTTTATAGCAAACCAAGTCAAGAACCCCCAGAAAATTACTAACCAACCTCCAAGTATTTCTTTTCTTGGTGATAAAGATCCACAAGCTTCTTACAGACATCACACCACTTCTGCTTGTCAACACTTGAAAAAACAGAAATGTCTTAAAGAAGTTGAAAAAGCAATCCCTAAAATTTACAACACTCACTGCTATTTACTGGGAGCTATTGCTAAACTCTCATATTATAAATAAAATATTCATACAGAAGTGAGCCTAAATAACCATCCCCAAAACAAAGGATCACAATTTAGGGCTTTGTTTTTAATGCTGTGAATAAATATTTTATTTATTTATATAATTAATTTAAGCTTATATTTTATAAGATTATAATATCTTGGGAAGATTTACAGAAAGACATGGACAAAGAAATTCAAACAGGATGAGAAGGCTTTGAAGAGGTTGTGATCTGCACTAGCAGAGAAGGTACCCACACCAAAAACCTAAAATCTCTATGGAGATTCTATGGCATTCCATTAAAAGAAAAACGTCTGACTCTCAAGGTCTGTCATTTAAGTAAAGTTTTAAATCAACAGCTTATTCTAATTTGAGCTTACTAAGTAAATAGTCTTTTACCATATGTTCATTACCTTTCATAGAGATCCAAGAGCTTTTGGTAGACAGTGATCAAGTCATCTTTGGCATCTGTATAGTTAGATTTCTCATATAAACTTGCTAACCCCTAAATGAATGAGTAGTCAGTCAATTTTCCAAAAATATACAATATTCAACACATGAAATTTCTTTAAATATGTACCTCACTGCTTAAAGTTGATGGACCATTTGCAACATTTCTATGATAAAGGTTAAAACACAATCCCCAAATCCCAAAATAGCATAGCCTATATAATACTGTGTTCTATCATATGAGCAAGGAAAAACGATTTTTGCCTCACTATTCAACAGTCATTAGATTATAAAAGCAATTAGCTATTCTAAGTGTAGTTATATAAAAGTATCTTTACTTAGAAAAGCAATATGGTATAAAGAAAAGAACACATGTTCTGGAATCGGAAGACCCTTAAGCTAAAAATCTCATCTCTGCCACTTATTAGCTGTGTGTGAGTTTGTGCACATCACCGGACCTTTCCCTAGGGTCCATGCCTCTTATTCTATATTCTTTTGCAGAAAATACTAAACCAGGATGTGGATAATTTATACCCATATTAGTTTAAAAAAAAAGCTAAACCAGGAAAGACACTTAAATATTAAATCTGGAGAATATCATAAGCAGTATTAAAACCATCAATATATAAAACATAACTAAAATGTGTTCAATCAGTAAAATATTTGACAAATTTTTCTTCAATAAATATTTTTAATTCAATTTTCTGCAAGGATACTAAAAAAAAACCCCAGAAATTTATGTATAAGAACCTTTTGGTGAATTTACAATCAAACTTAACAGGTTTGTAAACCTAATTATTAATTATATAATCAAGTTGAATGTCAAATTGTGTCACTTAAAAGGCTATTCAACTCGGAATATTTTATATTCAAACTCTGAGGTTTGAATGTATCTTTGAAATGTCCTGTTACCTCTATCCTGAGATTGATAATAAGTTAGTTAATCCTCTGGAAAAAACAGCACAACCATTCATCCAACATCCCACATACCTGCCAGGCCAATAACTGGTCAGGTTCTAGTTCAGCAGCTTTCTTGTAGGCCCCCTGTGCTTGATCAGGCTGTTCCAGTTCAGCGGCTGCCACTCCAATAAAAACCCAGGCATTGTAGTTATTCTTCTCTTGCTTCAATACGGTCTGCTCAGAGATTGAACAATAATTGAACAGTAGTTCATTAAATCATGCCAAACCCATCCATCTCCCAAAACACATCAACCAATTTAAGAGTCTATTTTATTTTATACTATATATTTGGTTTTAAAATACATTTATGTAATTTTATCTGCCTTCAATTTGCCTTCTTGTCTATAACTGAACTAATATTTAAACTAGTCTGCTTTCCCTCAAGGCTGTTGTGAAGAAACTAGCCTGGAAATGAAATTCACTGTAGAAAGTAAACTGAAAAAAAGACATTGAGAATTGACCAATTTCTTTTTAGAATGGAAAATTCCCCAAACATCACAAACTAGACTTAGTAAAATCCAATTTCTGAAAATTTAAAACAAGGTGAGTTACCTAAAACTTCATCTTCATCCTCACATTTATTCAATTCCCTATCTCATCTCATTCCAACCCATTAACCTCAGCTCATCTGACAGTTCCCTTTGACCCATTCCACTATTATTTCTATTTACCATGACCTCAGATTTGTCTATACAATCTTCAAGGGGTATGAAATGGACTGAATTAATAAGTCACAGGCAAAATTAATTGAGAATTTCGAGAGCATCATTTATTAGCCAGGCTGGCGGCTGCCTCATGTAGAGACCCAGAGGAGACAGCCCCGAACTGAGGTGGGTGACTGCATTTTAAGCATTTTGGTGCTACTTGGTATACAGCCTTGCGTTTTCCACAACAAACAAAATTCTGACTGAGCAAGAGGGGGGCTGGCTACTAGGCAAGAACCCCCACACAGAAAACAGGTGCCAGGAGAGGTACCCAATGAAAGACTGGTTGTCATTCAACATAGAATAGTTGTCAGGAAGGGGAGGGGAGTTACCTGGAAATGGGGGTCTAACATTGGGGGGGGGCACAGGTGGTCACCATGCAAATGGACTAAACAAGAAATGACTGTTAACAATTTATCAGATATTAAACCAAAGAGAAATAACATTTTGACAGGGGCTTAACAACAGAAGGAAACTGTTACTAGGCAAGCTATTCTGCCCAGTAACCTAACAGATATCTCTCAGCCTAGGAGCCCAGGGAGGAATAATGTCCATTTTAGGGTATACTTTGTGCAGTTGTATCAGTACTCTGTTGTGTATACCATTACTATGAAGATTTATTTTTCAGTTACCTCACAGAAGAAATTAATGCAGGGATTGCTGCTTTTACAAATGACAGCATCTAAAAGTAAGGCTGATCCACGGGAGAAAAAAAATCTCAGTAGCCTAGTAAATTGTGTGTTGGAGAAAACATTAGTCTTAGAGTAAGAAGACCTGCGTTCAAATGCCAGTTCTCAAGTTATTTAATGTTTCAAGGCCTTAGTCCCCTCATTGGTAAAATGAAGGACAGTGAATTAAATGTTCTCAAAGGTCCCTCCTAACTCTAACATTCCGTTTCTGTCAACCAATACTAACTACAGATACTATGTTATCCAGAGGACATGATCCACAATTCCACAATTTTTACTGGCTAGAATAGTTCATTTTTTTGTCATCTATAAGACATTCTAGCAAAAGTATGCCCCTGGCACCAGTCTACTAAACAAGTTCGGTTACTATCAAGAGGGGATCGTACCACCTACTGAAAAATACCCACACCAAGGATGTGAAAAATTATACAAATATGTGCCGTAGAGATCGACAGAACCATAGCAAATGTGTTATGGTGAAGCCATTTCAGTACTAGATATTCATATAGCTTCAAGACTGATCGCATTCCTAATGCTACATAAGATGGATAGGCTTTTCAAATTACTTTCTCCAGTCTGTGATTTTTCTTCAGCTGAACATAACTCCTTTAAATTGCAGGCTACTTGGTGATGCTGTGTAAATATCTTTCTAAACAGTACAGAGTATAATGCTAATGTAAATAATTAATAAAATAATTAATGTAATTAATAAAATAATTAATAATACCATGTATTAATGTAAAATTAATATAGCATCTATTAGTATGTAATTTCATATATACTTCAAGGAGCTGAGTTTCACCTTATTCTTTCACCAGTACAGAGTGCAATCCATTTTCAACTTGGTAGAAGGTCTTCAAATGTTCTAATTGCCAAAAATTTGATCATCCTAAAAGTAGACTGGTTTGAAGGCTGTGCAAAACTAAGCTAGACTGGTTCATGGATAAAAAACAAAATCCGTTCCCAGGTCCATACTTGTAGACTTTCTAGCTTAATAGGCTACCCCAGAGTACCAGTACTTGTGGCACAGACTTTCAAAATCAAGAATTACCACCAAGGCACAATGAGGACTTTAGTGGAAATGTTCTAGTAAAATTCAAATTACCAATATATTAAATTCCAATATCTTGTTTTGCAAGATATCTAACTAGGTGGTAGGATTAGAAAGATGAAAGACATCATCCCAACCCCCATTAAGGAGTTTATAATCTTGGGGCAGCTAGGTGATGCAGAGGATAGAGTGCTAGGCCTGAAGTCAAGAGGACCTGAGTTTGAATCTGGTCTCAGACACTTACTACCTGTGCGAACCTGGGCAAATCACTTAACCTGTTTGCCTCAGTTTCATCATTTGTAAAATGGAGATAACAACAGCACCTACCTCCAAGGTAGTTCTGAGGTTCAAATGACATAATAACTGTAAACTGCTCTGGTACAGTGGCTGGCTGACAGTATATGCTATGTAGACGTTAGCATTATTAGTAGCTATTATTAATCTAGCAGAAAAGATACACAGACAGATAACTTATGAAAAGAATATGATAAACCCAAGGAAAAAAACAAAAAAAAGTAAAATAAGGAGATACTTCCTGTAATAGGGGAAAAAAAATCAGAAAATGCTTCACAGCGGGGATGCTTAAGATATCCCTTAAAAGCAGAAAGTGGGAGACTCTTCTGAGCATGAGTGATAGTGACTTTAGGTTACGTTCACTCACTTCACTTGTGTGCAACTCTTTGTGATACAATTTGAGTTCTTCTTGTCAGAGACACTGGAGGAGTTCGCCATTTCCTTTTCTAGCTTATTTTACAAATGAGAAAACTGAGTCAAACAGGGTTAAGTGACTTGCCCAGGATCGCACAGCTAGGAAGTGTCCAACGCCAGGTTTGAATTTAGGAAGATGGATCTTCCTGACTTCAGGCCTGGCACTGAATCCATTACACCATCTAGCTGCACCATGGTGACCAGTCCGGTCTGACTGGAACACAAAAATATATAATGGAGGATAGGACACTAGGCAAAAAGTAGAGTGGAACCTAAATGTGAAATCTGAATGCCAGAATAACAAATCTATACTTTATTCTGTGAGCAAAAGGGAGCCATCTGAATTTTTATGAGCAGTCAAAGATCATCCTGGGCAACATCCCTTGTGGAGATAGGAACTAGCAACTTCCTCAGCAGCCACACATAGCTTGTCACTAAAGTCCTTAGCACCATCAAATGGGCACGGGCTGATTGGTGGAAATGGGACTGAAGAAGATGTTTCACAATCTGCTCTGCCACTGTCCTCTAAGAACTTGCAACACATCCCTCTTATACGTGTTGTCTCTCCTTGTCAGAATGGGAGTGGCATGAAAGAAAAGACTATCCAGTTTTCTCTGTCTCTCCAGCACTCTGTACTTAAGTGCTGAATAAATGCTGTTTCGTTCATTCATGATTATAGATCGGTGTAAGGATTTCAGAGAAGAGGAACTGGAGGTAAAACCAGTAAAGAAACTAGAATGATAATTTAGGGAGAAGGTAAGGTCTTGACCGGGACAGTATCAGAGAAGACAGGCAACAAGTCAAACCTATTTCTTTTACTATTTCATGAAAATTTTGACTTGTCAAAGAACGGTAAATTTAATCTTGCTACAATTAACTCTAAAAAAGACTATCTCAGTCCTTATTATTGCTGTACAGCTGTTTTTATTATGATGCTATTTGATAAGATTTGGTTTTTTCATGTGTAGATGCTTTAACTATTATCACAGGAATTATCAGGAGTATGTTTATCCAGATTAGAGTCAAAACATATAATTTTCATCTACTTGACTGGCCCTAAGTTTTCTACTTCTGATCACCTCACATTCTGGTACTAAGTATCTGCAAATGAGTCAGTAACATATTAACTTTGTAGAAGAGTTACAGTGAAAATTATTAATGTGACAAGGGCACAGGCTCTATGCAAATGAAGGTTTCTAGAACCTGTGATATTTGGAAAAACCTACAAAGCTAAAACCATACTACCATCACTTACTGTTTCACAAAGATAGTTTCAGAAACCAACTGTGAGTAGGACACAGCCTTGGCAATTTGGGCGTTCTCTTTCAAGAACCTACCACAACAACTTAGCCTCAGTAACTGAAACAATGCCATAGTCCTTTCCTTATCATCAGGGGTCCACACAACAGTGTTCCTTCCCTATTCCTTCATTCCTTCATCACTGGACGTCTTGTCCTGGCTTCCAAACCTAAGGCTCTACATGGAAGCTGCACGGCATGACAAAAATGTTGTCTCATTTGGGTCTCACAACATCCCCAGGAGACAGGTATTGTTACTACCCTCATTTTACAGATGAGAAAACTGAGATAGAAAGAGGTTAAGTCACCTGTCTGGGGTCAGAAAACTAATGTAAAGTATCTGAGACATGACTAGAACTCAGGTCTTCCTGACTCCAAAGTATCTGAGACATGATTAAAACTCAGGACTTCCTGACACTCTAGCTACAGTTAGTTCCATGTAGCCACTCCAACTGTAAAAAAAAAGCAGTGTCACACTCAGTACCTACAGTATATAAGTAATATAAATTCCTAACTGCAGGAACTGTAACAGAGCAATATGTTCAATCAACTAAATTAAGTTATTGCATACAACAAAATCTTACATGTACATGATTACATGAATTATATGAATTATCATATCTATAAAGTCTATAAGTCCACCACTAGACCATGCACTGCTTGAGAGCAGGGACTGTTTTCTGCCTTTTTTCACACATTCAGTACTTTTAAGTGCCACAAGAGGGGCTTGAAAGCTACAACTGACTAAGGTATGTTTTTTTTAGCTAATGGATTGAAAGGCTCTTCCCAAAAAAACAATATATGAAATAAAAACTGAATGCAACAGCCACATATATTCTACTATTTATCTCCAATCAAAATTAATCAACTTCATGATTACATATTTTTTGTGCGCTTAGGTTATGTCTGATCAGTTCATATGCACACTCATAGCCAGTGCCTATAAATGAGTTGATAATATAACTAATTTTAGTAAAATTGGAAGAGTTCTGTTACCTTACAATGTTTTAAAGCTTCCTTATAGTCTTTGTTTCTTATTGCATCTCTGGCACTTTTCAATGCTGTCTTCACCTGCTTATTTGACATCCTATTAACAAAAAGAAATGACATTACAGTAACATCTCACTTATCCAGAAAATAGATTTCCAGCAATTTTAACTCACATAATACAGTATGTCACTTGAAAGTAGCTTTCAGGAATACTGGAAAAAAAGCAAAAATCCATGAACTTTGTTCTGTGAAAAAGACATGAAACTGCTACTCTGACATTGTTATAAATCAAATTAAGGTTAATAATTTAACAAATTTGGCTATTTGGTTCCCTCAGGGAATCATTAATTCTATCAGTTATACTGTACAGTAACCAGAAATATGAAGCAATGTAGAAGTAAAAGGCAATTTATCTTATACACCCTTGTTCTACGAAAATAAAGCTTACGAAACATGGTTTAGCATTTTCTTGATAATTTATGAATATGAATTATGCAAAAATATTGTCAGTTTATGAAGGTATGTAAAGGACTGCTTGGTTTCTTTTTGTTTGTTTGTTTTGTCAAGGCAATCAAGGTTAAGAGATTTGCCCAAGGTCACACAGCTAATAAGTGTCAAGTGTGGAGGATACATTTGAACTCAGGTCCTCCTGACTCCAGGGTTGGTTCTCTGCTTGTTCTCATATTAAACTGTTGTTCTTTTTCAGTTACCAAGCGAGAAAAGAGGATTGAAATCACATAATTTCCAAGGTGAAAAAGAATTTAGCAGCCAATTATTTCTACCCACACCTAAAAGGAATCCTCACTATACCAAACCTAAAATAAAGTTAACCATAGGCCAGAAGAATTACATTTTAAAAAGATTCCCATCAAAAATGGTTAAGATTTTTAAAAAAGAGTAACCTTTGGTATGGAAATAAGTATGGAGAATCAAAAAGGTAAGGAATTACTCCATCTAATGAGAAAATTCCTCCTCAAAATCCTGCATCTGCTTAGCTAAAATTCCCCCACACACACAAATATACTTTTAAGCTCTAAGCACTTAAAAAATTATTGCAGATCTCTCATCTGCATAAATTCCTCAGGGAAAAATATTAAAGCAAAACCAGAAAGAAATTGTGACTTTCCTATGGGATTAAATACACTCAGAAAACTTACCACATAACTAAGATTTAAGTCACAAGATACATTACAAAATTAACTGAAATAGATTTTAATTTGTCATAACTGAGGTTGGAGATTAGCACTTCTATTTTAGCAACTACACCCATGGAACTTCACAGCTTTATACGAAGGAAAAGAAGTGTAATTTGGGGAAATAACTTGAAGCCAAAAAAGAAAGCAGGATTCACGTGTTGTTATTTTTCAATTCATCATCCTTACCGTAAAGTTGAGTTCAAACCACTTGAAACACAGCTCTGTCTTTGGCCTGGTTCTGGCTGCTATTTTATCAACCAGTTGGATGAAAGTATGGATGATATACTTATCAAAATTCCAAAGAAAAAACTAAGGAGTGGAGGGAATAACTAACACATGGAACAGCAGAATCGGTGCCCCAACATCTTAACAAAGCTAAAATTCAAAGATGAAATTTAAGAGGGATAAATTTACAGGCCTAAGCCAAGTTTTACTACCTATACTGGTTACCATATAGAAAGTAAATAATCAGACAAAAGGCACTTATTAAGCACCAACAATGAAACTTAGTACTACATTAAAAACTGTGAATGCAAAGACAAAATAATGAACAAGTCCCCATTCTAAAAAGAGATTACATTCTATCAAGGGAGACAACACACATGTATAATTCTATTCAGAATAATCGTAAAGTTGTCTGGGGAAGGAAGGCACTAGCAGTTGAGGAGATTGGATTTATGAAAAAGTAGTATTTGAGTTTATTCATGAAAGAAGGGATTACACCAGACAGAGAGAGAGAGAGGAGTATTTCAGGCATACGAAGGCACAAAGACAGCAAAGAGAGTATCGTATGTGAAAAACAGAAGAATATAGAATATGAAAAGGGGAAACGATGTGTAAACAAACTAGAAAGGTAGGTTGAGACTAAGTTGTGAAAAATTTTAAAAGCAAAGTTTATGTTATGCTAAAGGCAATACCACGGGGAAAGATGTGGCTAAAAAGCATTTCACATAGATCTGTGAGTTTTAATAGACTATTAAGATAAGTGAGTCGGCAGTGAGGTATTATAGGCTGATAAACTAATGTAATATTAGCTGGCAGCACTCAGATTACCCCTTCCCCCAATCTGCCCTCTCTTCCAACATCCCTCCTTTTCCTTATCCCCATCTTCTCTTTATCTTCCTGAAGGGCAAGATAAATTTCTATACCCTATTACCTGTATTTCTTATTTCTCAGTTGTATGAAAAATACTCAATATTTGTTCCTAAAATTTTGAGTTCCAACTTCTCTTCCTTCCTCCCTCCTCACTTCCCCACTGGGAAGACAAGCAATTCAATATAGGCTATATATGTGTAGTTTTGCAAAACACTTCCATGATAATCATGTTGTGAAGGACTTTCCCCCATCCTATCCAGTCCATTTCTTCTATTCTCTTTTGACCTTGTCCTTCCCCAAGAGTGTTTACTTCTAATTGCTCCCTTCTCCCATTTGCTCTCCCTACCAATCATCCCCCCCCACCCTGCTTGTCCCTTTCTCCCCTATTTTCCTGTATTGTAAGATAGGTTTTCACACCAAATTGAGTATGCATGTTATTCCTTCCTTGAGCCAAATGTGATGAGAGTAAGAGTGAGCTTCACTTTTTCCTTCTCACCTCCTCCCTTTTTCCCCTCCATTTGAAAAGGCTTTTTCTTGCCTCTTTTATGAGAGGGAATTTGCCCCACTCCATTTCTCCCTTTCCCCTCCCAATATATTCCTCTCACCCCTTAATTTTATTTTTTAGATATGATCCCTTCCTATTCAACCCACCCTGTGGGGGGAGCGGGTGTGTGTGTGTGTGTGTGTGTGTGTGTGTGTGTGTGTGTGTGCGCGCGTCTGTATGTATGTTTGTGTGTGTGTGCGTCTGTGTCTGTGTGTGTGTGTGTGTAATCCGACCAGCCACTCAAATACAGAAAAAAGTTTCAAGAGTTACAGATATTATCTTTCCATGAAGGAATGTAAACAGTTCAACTTTAGTAACTCCCTTAGGATTTCTTTCCTGTTTACCTTTTCAAGCTTCTCTTGATTATTGTTTTTGAAAGTCAAATTTTCTTTTCACTTCTGGTCTTTTCATCAAGAATGCTTGAAAGTCCTCGATTTCATTGAATTTCCATTTTTTCCCCTAACGTATTATACTCAGTTTTGCTGAGTAGGTGACTCTTGGCTCCAATCCTAGTTCCTTTGACCTCCAGAATATCATACTCCACGCCCCATGATCCCCTAATGTAGATGCTAGATCTTGTGTTATTCTGATTGTACTTCTACAATACTCCAATTGCTTCTCTCTAGCTGTTTGCAATATTCTCTCCTTGACCTGGAATTTGGTTACAATATTCCTAGGAGTTTTTCTTTCTGGATCTCCCTCAGGAGGTGACTAGTGGATTTCCTCAATACTTATTTTGCCCTCTGGTTCTAGAATATCAGGGCAGTTTTCCTTCATAATTTCATAAAAGATGATGTCTAGGCTCTTTTTTTGATCATGGCTTTCAGGTAGTCCCATAATTTTTAAGTTGTCTCTCCTGCATCTATTTTCCAGGTCAATTGTTTTTCTAATGAGACATTTCACATTATCTTCCATTTCTTCATTTGTTTGGTTTTGTTTTGTGATTTCTTGGTTTCTCATAAAGTCAACAGCCTCCATCTGCTCCATTCTAATTTTTAAAGAACTATTTCCTTTAGTGAGCTTTTGAACTTCCTTTTCCATTTGGCTAATTCTGCTTTTTAAAGCTTTCTTCTTCTCATTGGCTTTTGGAACCTCCTTTGCCAACTGAGTTAGCCTATTTTTAAAGGTGTTATTTTCTTCAGCCTATCTATGGGTCTCCCTTAGCAAGCCATTAACTCGCTTTTCATGATTTTCTTGCATCTCATTTCTCTTCCCAATTTTTCTTCTACTTCTCTTGATTTTCAAAATCCTTTTTGAGCTCTTGCATTGCCTGAAATCACTGAATATTTATTTTGGATATTTGGGATACAGAAGCCTTGACTTTTATGTCTTTCTATGGTGGTGAGTATTGTTCTTCCTCATCCGAAAGGATGGGAGAACATACCTGTTCACCAAGAAACTAACCTTCTATAGTCTTATTTTTTTCCCCTTTTTTGGGAGTTTTCCCAACCAGTTACTTGACTTTTGGGTTCTTTGTCAAGAGAAGGGTATACTCTGGGGACCTATAAGATGTGAGTTCCTTCAAGGTGGCACAATCAAGCCTCCACGCTGATCTGGGAGCAACCAGAAACTTTTATGCCCAGAATGTGCAAGTAGTAGAATTTCCTCTCCACAATCACCTCACCTATGGTTCTGTCATGCCAGTACTCAGGGCTGAGGTTCAGATCAGCCACTCAATTTCCCCAGGGGCTTTAGGCAGAGGGCTCCAACGCTGGATGTCTGTCTGCGTGCGTCAAGCCTGGGCCTGCTCCACTCCACATCAGGTACAACAGACCTTTCCCATCGGCCTTCCAGGTCACCCTGGGCTGGAAGTCTCCTCCATTCTGTCGTTCTGTGGCTTCTGCTGCTCTAGAATGTGTTGAGAGTCACTCTTTACAGGTATTTTATGGGCTATGGGGGAAGAGCTAGAGTATGTGCACCTTTCTACTCCACCATCTTGGCTCCGCCCCTGAAATAAGTTCTTAATAAACTGAAAGGTCCAATTTTTATCTGTGAATTATTATTACTGAATTCTGAATATTGTACCAAAGGACCACTGAAAAGTTACAGTGTATCATGAGGAAGATTTCTAGCAGGAAGACATTGAGCCACAAACTACACTTGGAGAAGCTAAGAACAGGTATCCTGGAGGAGGACAAAAGAATTGTGCTCAGATTAAAGGACTATCAGGTGAAAGAGGTATTAGCTTTGTTGTGCTTGGCCCAGAAGACAAATCAAAACAATAGGCAGATTTTTGAAGAGCTGCAAATTTTGGTTTCTTAATAGAGTTGTTGAAAAATGGAAAGGGCTGATTTTGTAGTACAAAGTTCGCTATAATTCAAAGGAAAGACTTTAAAGCTACTTACTAGATGTTTTGGAAATCAGATTCATACTTTAGATAAAGGTTAATGTTGGCTGAGATGACTTCTTAAGATTCTTCCATCTCAGAGCTGTGAGCTGATCCAACCATTCTGGAGAGCAATTTGGAAGTATGCCCAAAGTATGCTATAAAAATGTGCATACCCTTTGGACCAGCAATACCACTGCTAGGTCTATATCCCAAAGAGATCACAAAAACAGGAAAAGGATTCACATGTACGAAAGTATTATACCAGCTCTTTTTGTCGTGGCAAAGAACTGGAAATTGAGAGGATGTCCATCAATTGGGGAATAGCTGAACAAGTTGTGCTAATTACAAATGTATTGGAATACTATTTTGCTATAAGAAATGATGAGCAGACGGACTTCAGAAAAACCTAGAAAGATTTCTAGGAACTGATGGTGGGTGAAATGAACAGAACCAGGAGAATATTGTACATAGTAACAGGCCCCTTATGGGATGACTGACTTTGATAAACTTAGCTATTCTTAGCAATACAAGGATGTAAGACAGCTCCAAAAGACTCATGACAGAAAATGCCATCCACATCCAGAGAAAGATCTTTGGAGTCTGAATGCAGAAGGAAGCACACTGCTTGCTCTCCTTTTCTTTTGTTGTTTTGTTTTGTTTCTTCTTTCTCGTAGTTCCTCCCATTAGTTCTAATTCTTCTTTACAACATGACTAATGTGAAAATGTTTACTACAAGTGTATATGTAGGAATTGCACACCATCTTGAAGAGGAGGAATAAGGGAAGGAGAAATTTTCAAACTCAAAATTTTATAGAAGTGAATGTTGAAAACTAAAAATAAATTATATTTTTTTAAAAAGATTCTTCCAGTTCTATAAATTATTTGAGTCTTTGATACATTTTTGTTATCAAAACAGAGGCTTTAGATCTATAATAACTTTTAAAAATTGCATATATTTCCATTTTGTTCCAATCTTCCATCTCTTTCCTCCAAAAATTCCCAATTTACAGAGGTAAATAAACTCAGAACCTAGAATACCTAGGGCCAGGATTTTACCTACTAAAGTCCTATGCTGTCACACACTATCATCTTATTTTAAGAGATCTGAGTATCTTTTCTCTGAAGAATTCAAAACATGAGACAGTTCATCTGCTTCAAAAAATGAGCATTTTATCCCCCATTAATAAAATCAACTTCATTATCTACTACCAATAATAATGTCTTGAATTTATCTAGTGATTATCCTTCATTTCATACACATGAGTTATTTATCTTTAAAACATGCTTGGGAGGTGAACTGGGATGCTGTGCCACACCAAATTTTGCACATGTGTAAGATGGAGGTAGTGGGATGGCTCACTATATAGAGGGTTGGGCCCAAAGACAAGAAAACCTGAGTTCAAATTCAGCTTCAGACACTTATTAGCTTTGTAATCTTAGGCAAGTCACTTACTTATTTCCTTTACCAGCATTTCAGATAAAGAAAATACAAGCTTACACATGAAAGGAAATAAGGCTAAAAGTTCAAAAAAGTTTCTCCGATAATTTTAACAATAAAAAGAAAACTCAATTTGGAACTTAGGAAATTTAATTTTAAAATACATCAAAAGCCTTAACTTTTAACATTCTATAAGCTATCTAAATTCATCATTCTACTCTAATAATTTTTTAATCATCACAAACCATATTTGTCTCCCAGCAAATAAAGTCCTATTAAACTTAAGCTTAGTATTAAAAACAAATTTTATCATCTTTTCATAGTCTATTCATTTAAAATCTGGTCTCTCAATGGAACTGGGAGAAGAGCTAAACAGAAATAAAAGAGCAGTAGTATTAATAAGGGAAAAAAATCAACCTATTAGGCCAAGTCTTTCTTACCTTCTTATATTCAAGAAGAGGTGTCAAAGCAACTGAGGAGAACCTCTAGAGGTAGAAAAGCCAAGGCCAGGAAAGCATTTCTCTACTCAACATAAGGTACTTATAAAAGTTGAAGTAAAATGTAGCTACTAAAATACTTACCTGCAATCTGGATTTCATGTTATTTATAAGGCAAGAATGAAACTTTCTGATGGCTACAACCAGACATAAAATTTCTAAAAATATGACTGGTAATTTTTACATCATGATCTTACCTGATAATTTTCTTGACTTAAATTTGTAAGTGCAGTTATAAGATATTTTTTGTTAAAGGATTATAATAAATCTTGATTGGAGAGGCCAGTAAATTTTAATGTTCACATTAAAATTTCTTCAAGTTGAAGAATCCTTTGGTAAAAATAGCTGCAAACTGTGAAAAATAATCAGTTAGTTTAGATTTTTCTGATAAATAGTATTGAATGTTTGGCAAATGGGAAGGAAATAGAAAAAAAAATGGTAAAATAAAAGGGGCCATTTTAAAAGACTCAGAATTTTAAAATAAACAAATAAACCCCAAAGTCAAGTTCTGTTGATTCTTACCCTGATAGGTTTCTTGCATTCATTCTTTCCCTTCCATTTTTCCTTCCACCACCTTAGTTTGGATACTCATCACTTCTTACCTGATGCACTGAAAGAACCTCTTCTCTTCCCTTCTCCAGTCTGTCAAACTAATATACTTGATACAGAGTCTTGATTGCTCTCCTCCTAAAAAGTTTCAATAGCTCCCTATTGCCTATTTGGAATATGCACAAACTTCTCAATATAGAAAAGTCTTTACAATCGAGTTCTAAATTTCCTTTGCAACCTTGCAGCAAATATAGTACATATCTCCTACAATCAAGCTAAGTTGACCAACTTGTCATTTGCTACCAAGTGCTTTCTTACTTCCATACCACCCCATTTCCATGAAATGTCCTACTGACTCCAACTCCTGAAATCCTACCCCTTCCCTTAAAAAACAAACTCAAATTCTTTCTCTTAACTTTCTTTGATGTCACTGAAGAAAAATAACCCATCCTTCTCTGAAAGGTCATATTTTATGCTTCTCTTAAACATTGGAGGAGACAGAGTGGTACAGCGGAAACAACACTTTTGAAGTCAAATGCTCTATTACTTACCACCCATGTGACCTTGGGAAGCTCACTTAAGCTCTTTGCCCCATAGCTGCCTCATCTCAAAAAGCTGACATTTACACAGAGCTTTAAGGTTTGCAAAGAGATTTGCAAAAATTATCTCATTTGATCCTCATCTCTAAATAAAGACAGATTTGATGATATATCTAAGTTGCCTTCTAGTTCTAAATCTTATTCCTTTCTACTTACATTTCAATTTGTATTATACAGTTATTTGTGTTTATCTCTTCCCTGCCATACAGTTTCTTGAAGGCAGTGAAGACACTTTATTCACCTTTAGTCTTGGGGAGCAGGAAGACCTGGGTCTGAAATCCACCTCAATCATCAAATATGTGGCTCCAAGGAAGTTACTTAACTGTTTTCAGCTTCAGTTTACTCAATTCTAAAACGGGCAAAATAATAGCACCTTGTACCAGCAAGGACCCTGGCATACACAGGAGGGCCTTGCTGTACAGGTTCTTAGGTATGCTTTTCTAAAAGGAAAGCAACTTTTGAGGGGTCAACAATCTACTTTAACCAAGCACATATATATCATTCACTTTGTTCAAGGGAAAAAGTCAGCAACCTGAACTTCAGAGAAAATACAAACAGAGAAATAAAGTTCAACATACAGGGCCTTCCAACTGTCATAAGCAATTCATACATCACAGATCCAACAGACAGATCCAACTATCTGACCATTACATATATCCATAGTTACCAGAGAGAGAGAGAAGAAACAACATCCGGGTTTTCCAAGCCAGGGGGCTCCATAAAGGCTACTCAGAGTCTCTCTGGCCAAACAAACACTTCCAATGAGTAAACCCCAAAACAACTTTTCAGAGCCAGAGGGCATGACAACCCTAGAGAACCAGCGCCTCATTAGAAATTAACAAAAGGTGTGGGCCTTCCTACAAAACAAATCTCCCAGAATCAAGCTTCTTTTAATGGGCAGGCCCATTAATGGGTGGGGAAGATCCCTTAAATAACATTACACACCTACTTTTAAAGGTTACTGTGAGAGACAAATGCAAATACCTGCCAAAACTCTGCAGACTTTGAAGTAGGATACATGCGAGTAAAGGCATGATCCTTCTCACTGTCAACCAAGTCTAATACTGTACACAGACTAGGTAAGCAATGATGGTTAGACAGAATAATGTCTTTAAAAGCATACAAAAGAAACAACCAATAACTACTGATTATCTAATTTCATGTTTTACTGGGCTCTAAAGATAGCATGGTAAAATGGACAAATCGTCAGGCTGGCCGTGTAGAAGGGCCCGGGTTAGGCTGGCCGTGTAGAAGGGCCCGGGTTAGGCTGGCCGTGTAGAAGGGCCTAGGTTCAAATTCCTTCTCAGTGCCTTAACCTCCCTGTGCCTGTTTCCTCATCCAAAAAATGCAGACAATAATAACTGTAGTGCTTGTTCTCTCTGGGCTGGGGATGAATGATGTGAGGAAAGATAATGTATCTGTAAAGTACCACAGGCACCGTACGTCACTTACTATGACTGCTGTTAGGTGATACAAAAAGACATGAACCCAAGAAGTTTCCAATCTAAGACATAAAACACATGTAAAACCATTTTAGAATAATAAAATATTAAACTATGTGGTACTTAGAGAAGAAAGAGATCTCTAAGGGCTAGAAAAAAATATGAAGGTTCTTTATGGAGAGGAAAAAAGCTCAACTATGCCCAGAAAAGTTTATTTATTTTTCACAGGGGAGGATGAAGAACAGTCCAAAGGGCAAATGATTATGAATAGAAGCAACAATTGAGTATGGAGTATATAAAAGACAGTGAGAAAACGAGCCTAATTATAAAGAAAATGGAGACAAATTACAGGGGGTCTCAAAAGTCAGACAACAAAAGTTTGGACTTCATGTCCAAATAAGAGTGAAACAGCACAGGAGTCCTTACACAGGTAAGATGTAAAGTCCTCTAAAGGGCACCCCTGTCCCCAAAAGATTTCTTTACTGATGACCTAAAATATTTAACGACCTTTCATATTAGTCTATAGACTAAATGTCTCATGTTCTAAGTTAAGCTCCTGGTCTTTTCTTCCTAATCTTTTCTTCATTTAATTCAGAAAAGTATTCAACCTGCCAGTCTCTTGCTCTCAACTCAATGGTTACCCAGAGTATTGTCTCCCTATTCAAAACTCCTGGAGTTCTTTATCTGGAATTCCCTTTGCCCCTAAGCTGTACAATATATAGGTCTTCACGTTCTCCTCCAAGTAAAATATGATGGGATAAATTTAAGGACAAGGGCTATGCCTTTCTCTAACCTTTGTGCCTCTAGCTCTGTGCTTCATACATATTGGCATTTAATGAAGAGCTGATTAAGCATCCCAAGCTGAGTCAGGCCAGGCACTTTATCCAATGCATCACCAAGTACCCTTTGGTGTAATATACTTGTTTTTCATTTATTCTCCAAGGTACTAGCTGCTAAAATTTCCTTTATAAGTAATTATCTTTCCTCCCTCCTTCAAATATTTTAGGAGGATTATGATATACTTTTAAATCAGTGATTCTTTTTTAAGGGGAGGGGTGAGAATCCTTCTATTAATATCTTTTTATTATTCAAGTTTCTCAAATTTTATTGGTTATCCTCTGTTTTAACATAATCTTCATTTCCAAATATAGCCCAAAGAACTACTCCTAAGGGGAAAGAATGAAAGAGAAGGAAAAAAATTCAGCAAAACTAGTACATTAACCACTTCTGACAACATATAAAATGTTCCACATCCAAAGTCCCTCATCTCTATAAAGAAGGAATAGATGTGCATTTTTTCCCACCTCTTCTTTACAGTTAAGCTTGGGCATTACAATTATACAACCTTCAATTTTTGTTTAATTTTGGTTCTTTCCATTTATATTGTTATAGTCATTAAGTATAATATGTTCCCTCCTCTGGTTATTTCATTTTATATTAATTCATTCTTCTATTACATTCTTATCCCAAAATATCTTTAGCCTCTTCCCAACCAATGGATGAACACTTTTCCCCAGTTCTTTGCTACTACAAAAAAATGCTGGTGTAAATATCCTGGCAAAAGGAGGAGCTTTATTTATTTCTGTATTTGATCTACTTGGGGACTATGCCTAACAGTGAGATTTCTAGATCAAAGACTAGAGATATATTAATCACTTTCCTAGCATAACTCAAAAATGCTTTCTGGAATGATCAGACCAACTCATAGCTCCCTTAATAGGGATTATTGTGCTTCTTTCCCATCTTTAGCATCATCATCAATTTGTTGGGTGTAAGTTGAAACCTCAGAGTTGCATTTCTCTTTTTATTAATATAAAACAGTAGGTCTTTTACAAATTAAATTTCTACTTATTAAACAGTTACCACTTGCAAAGCATTACACTGGCTACTGAGAATACACAGACAAAAACAAAACAGTCTTGCTGTCAAATAGCCTATATTGTGCTAAAAACAAAAAACATGTAGGGAGCGAATAAACAAAAGATAATGTGAGGAAGGAGAGAAGACTGACAACTTAGGGAATCAGAAAATGTTTCATGAAGAAGCTAGGCTGAGTTTTAAAAGAAGTCAATGACCGTAAGAAACAGAAACAAGGAGGGAGAGCACTATAGCCTTGGAGGTCAGCTCCTTCCACAGAGAAACAGAGATGGGAGACAGAAAGCCAAGTGTCAGTAAATAAGAGAGAATGAATGAACAAATGATGTAACAAATTAATTCTGGAAAGGTACATAAAAGTAGACTTTAAATAACAGACTGAGGAGTTAGCATTTTTTTCCTAGAAGCAACAGGGAACCACTAACATTCTAAGCAAAGAATAATATGGTGACACCCATGCCTTAGAAAAATAGCTCTGGCCACAGTGCAGAGGAAGGAGTAGAGACAGGGAAGACTGGAAGCAGGGAGATTAACCAGGAAAGAACACGGCAGTGCGAATGAGAGGTGACTACCTGGATTACTGTAGCAATGGCAATTAAGTGTAGATAAGAGGATAATGACAGTAACTATAATAGCCAACATTTATATAGCACTTATATGTACCAGGAATTACGCTAAGGACTTTACATTTATTTCATCTGATCCACACAGCAACTCTGAGAGGTAGGTGCCATTACTATATCCATTTTACAAATGAGGAAACTGAGGCAAACCAAGGTTACAGTTAGTTATTAAGTATTTGGGGCAGTTTCAAACCAAAGTCATTCCTAGTCCTACACGATAGCCTCTACACCAATGGTCTATAAAGGCAGAATCAATCATAATTAATAATCAATTAGACATAGAGTTTGAGGGAAAGAGAAGTCAAGAACGACACCAACATTTATATTAAGGGGAAGAAGACTCTATGCCAGTACAATGAGGGCCTTGGGGACACACCATCAAAATACAAGTTCTTCCACTCTAGGACCTTAGAGTCTATAAAGAGACACAACATCATATTTTTAAACTTTGCTGAAATGTGAAGCTCAAACCATCATTAGTAGTATATATGCTTACCTTTGGACCACTATCATCACTTCTATCTTTTATCTTGCTGGACAGAATTTCAGACAGCATTTCATCCATCCTTCATCTAGTTAAATGCAACAAATAAGATATGAAATTCAAGATCCCGAAATCTTAAGATATCAAATTTTCTTAAAAAAGATCAAAATTAGCTGATTCCCTAATTTAGAGCAGTTGAACAATTAAAACACGTTAGAAGAGAAGAGACATAAGTGCTGAAGTCAGCCAGGCTTCACTCCAGACTTGTCATTAAAGCCTCAGCCTCCTTCTCACTCTAGAATGTTCCTTTGCCTTTCAGCCTCCTTTCCCTCATGGTGAGCTCCTTCCCAGCCAACCAAACAACATTCCTCTCTAGGCTCTGCTTTTAATTCTCAGGATTTTACCACCATGCCCCTGCTCTGAAGAGGCAGGGAGTTTTTTGGGGGGTTTATTTGCTTGTACTTATCCCTCCAAGGCTAAGCATGTACCTAGAATATAGTAAGTACTTAATAAATACTTGCCATTGACTTAAAAAGTATGCCAAAGTCTTAGTCAACAAACCATAAGGTGGAAAATGATATAAACAACTGACTAGTTTACACCTATTTTATTTTTAATCTAAGACTTAATTACTTAACTCATACTTAGACAACATGATGTAATGGAAAGACTTCTGCATATAGAGACAGAGGACTGCTAGCCAGATTAAAATTCTGGCTCTGCCACTTACCACCTGATAACTTGGGCAAATCACTTTGCTAGTCTTTGCTAGTCTATATTTTCTCATGTGTAAAATGAGAGGGTTAGTACTAGATGACCACTGAGGTCTCCTACAGTTCAAAATCTAAGATCACATATATACCCAGAAATTATCAATCTTTTCCCACTATATTTCAATCCAATTCAATAAGTACCTATTACTATCTGCTATGACCAGGCATTATGCTATATGACAACCATAAAAACAAAAACAAGTTTCTGCCCTTGAGTCAAGAAAACAAAATAAATAAAGATATATACAAAGTAACTTGAGAGCGAAGAGGAGAGACACTAACATAGGCAGGATGTCAGCCAAGAGTCCTTACAATAGGGGGCCATCCATATTGTTCTTTATAAGACATGAGGGATTTTATGTAGTACATCAAAGAAGGTAGAGAACATACAAAGCCCCAAAGCACATGCTATGCAAAGGTATGGAAGGTCAGGTACAGAAAAGGAGTAATTTGGCTGGAAGGTAGGGATAATAAAGTAAATCTGGAAAGACAGAATACAGCAAGATGATAAAGAGCTTAGAGAGCCATTGAAACTTTTTGAGAAAGGGAGAGACATGGACCAGTTTTAGGAATACCAATTTTAACAGTTGCAAAAATGAATTAGAGACCAGTTTTAGGAATACCAATTTTAACAGTTGCAAAAATGAATTAGAGAAGGAAAGCCTACAATAAAACCAATTAAAAGGCTACTGCAGTAGTACAGAGAACTAAAAAGGATTCAATGAAGGCAATAGCTGTATGAGTGGAAGGAAAAGGAAAGATGGATACAAGAGATGTAATGGAGATTGAATTGATGGGACAGGGGGGAAGGATTAAACAGTCTGTGAGGTGAGAGTTGAGGTCCAGAGCAATATGAATAGGAAGAATGGTGGCAAACTCAAGGGAAAGATAATGTTTTGGACATATGAAGTTTGAGATGTCTCTGAGACATCTGAGTGGAGACCTACAGTAACTAATTGGTGATATGGAACTTTAAGAGATATTTAAGATATAGACTGGCCAGTCAACTACATGAAGAGGATAACTGAACCCATGGGGGTTAAAACAACCAAGAAAGTGTAGAAAGAGAGGACCTAGGTGGCAGAAGTATATCCACATAAATAGGGTGTTAAGGCACAAGCCCAGTTCTCACGTGAACGGTCTCGGGTCTCGGGTCAGGTAAGTCTCGGGTCTCGGGTCAGGTAAAGGTGAGGGCTTAACCGCTGAGCTCTCATGAGGCCCCCCCCCAGAGAACAGCTGGGAATTGAGGAGTGAGACACGAGTTATCTTGTTTTTCCACCTCTTCTCAGTGGGAACTTGTTGGGGAGAGCATCCCACCCTTGAGGTTGATCCGTGGTCTGAGCAGGTTTTGTTAACTGGCTAAGGGGCTGAGAGCACGCTGTTCATGAGCGAACTAAGTAGCTGGGAGAGCTTAACTGGGGACAGGAAAGCCTGAGAAGCAGATTTTCCTTTCTCCTCGGGAAGGAGGAGGCTCCCTCGGGGAGAACTCGTCCTGCATGTCAACATGTAGCCTGTATCAGTAATAAAGCCTACACCTCTGCTTCACTCTGGAGGTCTCTTCTCTCATATGTTTATCCAGCTGATAACCGAAGACCTGGACTAGGTAAGAGGACCCAGCAGCCCATGGCATTAGGCCGGACAATAGGGAACGTAACATTGATGCTGAGTCAGAAAAGGAGAATGAGAAACAGCACTTAAACGAACAACAGAAACAAGAGAAAATAGAAAAGAGTGTCAAAAAAATTCAGGGAATAAAGAGTATCTGAGAAAAGAAAGTGATCGAAGTGTCAAGTGCTATAGAGAGGTCAAAAAGCATGAGGCCAGAGAACAGTCCATTCACTGAATTAAGCAATGTTATTATTGGTGATCTCGGTGAAAGCAACTTTAGTCAACTACAGGAACTAGAAACCAGATTGTTAAGAAGTGAAGTGAGTGAGAGTGGAGGAAGTAAAAAGTACATGTTTTTTTTTTTCTTAATGGTTGTGAAAGGGATCAGAGATATAGGATGTTAGTTAGCTTAAAGCGCTGGCAGGGTCAAATGAAGGCCAACTCATCAGAGGAGGACTCATCACATCTGTAGGTAGGTAGGAAAAAATCAGGGGATAAGGAAGGACTGATGGCTGGGGAAGATGGAAGTGAAACATACCTAAAGGGACAAGGTCCCAGAGTACGGGAAAGAGGAGGCAAAATTGTAGAAGAAATATGTGGAGGACCACATCTTCATCAGAAACTGAAGCAAAATCAAAGGAAATGAGGGATCATGTTGAAGGAATGTGAAGAGCTGAGAACAAGAGGGGGATTCCTTAGAATGGATGCCTTCAATTTTCTCAGTAAAATCCTGAGTTCCTGTCCTGAGTAGGGAGCAAATAGACTAGGTAAATGAGGAAAGATGTAGGAAAAACTGATGGAGGATGTACTATAGGTACTCTTAGAGAAGTAAAAGTAATGATGACATGCATGGGTGAGGCCCGGTTGAGATCTCATAAAGTTACAGTGGACCCGTCAGTATGTTTGTACAAACAAGCTGGAGGCAGCTAGATGGAACAATGGATAAAGCACTGGGCCTGGAATCAGGAAAACCTAAGTTCAAATCTGGCCTCAGACTTCCCAGTTATGAGACACAGTGCAAGTCACTTAACCTCTGATTATCTATCAGTGTCCCCATCTGCAAAATGGAGGGCAAGAGTTAACCCCTACCTTGAAGGGTTGCTAAGATCAAAGAAGATAATTTTGGTAATGTGCTTGGCACACTGCCCAGCAGAGAGTATGCTCTATACATTCCCTTCCCTTACCCTTACAGCTTTCTCCAGAAGCACGTTCACTTAGGAGCAAAAAGGGCAGATGAAAGCCATAATTGTAGAGTTAGAAAGGGGCTAACAGCCAAAGGACAAAGGGGTAAAGTACTCTAAGGTAGGGTATGGGACTACTAAAGTCAGCCTACTTTATAATTTAAAAATAACAAATGGAGAAAAGTGAAGCCAGAGTAGGAGTGATGGGCTTGAAAAGCAGGGAGGAGTAAACAAGTTTAAGACTTTACATTTAATCCTATGAATTGTTACCACACATTCTAGCCCATAAAAGATATTTCTGTATCCTGGCTTTCTCATTCAAAATGCTATCCATCCTAGCATTCTTGGATCTATATATTTGATACGTAAGCAATTAATGCACACTCTCACAAGCACCCACTCTCCCCCCCTCCCGCCCCAACTTCGACTTCTTTCCCTCTAAGATTATCATGATGGGGGGAAGAAGGGGAGAGGGAGGAGGCAGAGGGAGAGGGAGAGAAGTTATTTGTATGTTGTGACCAAAACCAGGAGAACAATTTAATACAATAATGTTGTAAATATAAACAATTTTGATACAAACTTTAGCAATTCTGACCAATGTAATCACCAACCATAATTCCAAAGGCCTGAAGCTGTACTATGCTACCACCTATTCTTCAGAGAAAAGAGAGAGATTTAAGATGGAGACTGAAACGTCAATTTTTGAATAAGGAAAATAAGAGAATATATTTTACTTGATTATGTGTATTTGTTACAAGGGTTTTGTTTTTCTTTTAAATGGAAAGGGGAATAGAAAATGATTGTTAAATGAAAAATAAAGTGAAAAATTGAAAAAAAAATACTGTCTTTAACATTAGATAGTAAAATCCTTCAGGGAAGGAAGTGGAGCTTAGCAAAATGCCTAGTAAATACTTGACTGAAAGACTAATAAAAATAACACAGGGCCAACCTTACTTTCCTAGACACCTTCCAAGTTGACTTGAAACATTAAGGAGTACTCTTTGACACTAACCATTAAATCAGTTTTAAATCCGTCTAGCTCAACCCACATTTCCCAACCTTATCCATAAGAACAGCTTGAAATTGTCAAATATTTTGCTAAAATCTAAGTAATATGATATAGTATATGTAACATAGTAAGTAACATAATATCTACAGAATTTCCCAAATCTAAGAACCTGATAACCCTGTGGGGGGAAAAAAGGAAATGAGACTTATGAGACTAATCTAACATAGTCTGTTTTATTTTTAGTTTCTTGTCTTTTATTTAAAATGTTTTTGATATCTTTTATCTGAACATTACACCAATTTCCTAATCTTTCTTCCAGATAGACAGAACCAGACAGACTGAACCTGACTTGAAAAAAGATAAAGAATTAAGCAAAGATATCACATACTACCCAATCTGCTCTTGAAGGCATGCTCACTCTTGGTGAATAGTTTCCTTTTCAATAAATTCACTAACCATAACCTGAATAATTTGTTTTAAAGCTCTGACAGAAATATAGAGTCTGGCTTGGTGACAACTATTTTGTAGATTTTACTCTCATCTTTTGTGAAAACGGAGGTGATTTCCTTTCTGGAGTCCTATATTACCTCTCTTGTTCTCCATTTCTCAAAAATCACTACACCAGCTCAACAATCACATCTGACATTTTTTTTTTACAGTACATGCATTTCATCTGGGTCTGGTAACTTGGACTCAAGGGCAACTAGGTACTCTTTTACCATATTCTAATTATCTTTCCCTGCCCGTTAGTCATTTTTGTCTTTTTTCAGTCAAAGAACCTTAATCTTAGTAAAGAAAAGAGTAGAAAATCAGAATTAAGTAGTGCTGCTCTATCTTTTCATCATAGTAGCAAATCCTTAGGTAGTCTTATACTTAGATTTCCTTTTCAGCATCAGGTCATTCTAAGAATTAGTATCCTTCACATTATTTTTACAGATTTAGACAACACAGGTCTTCTGATTCAGGTAGTGTAATACTAAGTAATACTAAATAATATCAGAGGTATAAGATGATACTTGGTAATATCAGGTGGTACAGGTAGTATCAGAAGCAGGATTTGAACACAAGTTTTCTGCATTCAGAGTCAATGCTTTTTCTACTGTACTATGCCTCCCTGATATTTGGGAACATTAGGTTTAAAAGAATCTTTTTTTTTTCCTTTTGAGACTTTGGGCAAAGCAATTTAATTTCTCTGAGAATCACTTACTCATCTGTAAAATAGGTATAACAACTCAGAGAGGGACATTAGCCTGCAGTGGATAGAGGGCTGATTCAGAATCGGTCACAACCCACTTCAGATACATGGGAAAGTCTGAATACTTTGCAGTGCATGAGTCAAGGGAGTTTTCTCATCCAAGAAGTTCTACATCAATGCAACAGATCCCAGATTTAGGATGTGAAGTAAGTCAAATCACGAGGCCTCATTTTCCAGATAAGGAACCTCAAGCCTCCGGAGGTTCAGGGACTCGCCCAGCCTCACCCAGTTACTATGTGTCAGACACAAGATCTGAACCAGGTCCAATCCACCAAGCTGCCTGACCTCCGCTCCCCACCCCCCAAATAAAGTGCACTCCCCCTCCACAATATTAAGTAAACTTCAACGTGAACTACCGTACCACTGAACATTTAAAACTCCGGGTAACTGGCACAGTTTACAAGCTACACACCTGAAATTAAGACAAGGAGTCAGAAATGTGGGAGCTCCGCTTCCTTCTGCATCCTCCCAAGGAGGAAAGTTCAAGAAGGAGAGAAGCTGTAGCAACAAAAGAATGACTTTCTGAAGCCAACGTCAGATACGGAAACGTCACATAAGAGCTCACGTTTGTGGGCACAGCGTTTTGCTCTCCCCACAAGCACCTGGGAAGTGGGGGGAGGCCACCCAAGGAGGGAGGAGGGGATGTCCTCTCCCCGTGCCACCCGTGGCCCCTCTTGTTCTCACACCTGGAAAGATGAGGTGGTGCCTCGAAGCCCACCATCACCCCCTCCGGGAGGTGGAGGCGGCCCCCGGGGCGCAGTGGTAGTCTGGGGCCGCCCGCGGGGTCCGAGGCCCGGGGTGAGTGGAGGCCGCCCGCAGGGTCCGAGGCCTGGGGTGAGGGGGGGAGCTCCGGGGAGGCCGCCCGCAGGGTCCGAGGCCTGGGGTGAGTGGGGGAGCTCCGGGGAGGCCGCCCGCGGGGTCCGAGGCCTGGGGTGAGTGGAGGCCGCCCGCAGGGTCCGAGGCCCGGGGTGAGGGGGTGGAGCCCCGCAAGGAGGCCCCTCCGATCTCTGCCCCATTCAACGCCGCTGGCCGGCGGCCCACAGCCACCTCAGCGAGGCCCCCCCACAGCCGGATCACGCTTCTCCTGGGGTCACACGGGAGGCGACCCCGGACCCTCTCTTCGGGCCCCTCCTACTGCAGACGGGCTGCCTCCCCACCCCAGGGGTCCCTCACCCAGCCCCTCCAACAAGACCCCGATTCATTTTTTTTCTACTACCTTACTCCGGCCGCCTTCTACCCAAGGGTCAGGGCGCATGCGTATTTCTTCAGGACAGACCCACGTGACCCAGCCCAGCCGCAGAAAGAACTACTAGAAGCAGAGGGATTGGGGGGAGGGACGGAGCGAACCAGTTCCCAGCCGAGTTACGTCAGGCGCCTGTGCGTCCCTGGGGCCTGCTGGGAGTTGTAGTTCTGCCCCTCTGCGCATCGTGAAGTGGCTCATTCAGAGGAAACGGGCTTGAGTGAGTGGTACAGTTGCTCCGAAACAGGTCAAAGCCCTGCAGCCGGGGGGTGCACTTCCGGCTGTGTCCTGGGCCTGAGAAGGGGAGGGTGAGCCCGACGGCCCGTGGGGCGATGCCACGGTGGTCAGTAGGTGTGGTCCTGCTGGTGGTCACTTCTGCGGGCTCGGCTCCGGCCGCCCGGGCCCCATGGGCAGGTAGACTGGAGGAAAAAGCGGGCCCAGGGTGGCGCCCCGCCCTGAGCGTAACGGCCCGGGATCCCTCGGGACCGAATGTGGTGCTGGTGGTGAGCGATTCTTTCGTAAGTACCAGGACCGGGAGAGAGGGCGCGCCTCCTCCTTCCCCTGCGCAGCCGCTGGCGGAAGGGCGCCCCCCTGCGAGCGGGCGGGCGAGGGAGGCACGTAGCGGACCAGGGCCGGGGTGAGGCTGCCAGACCCACCCAGCTGCCCACTGCGCTGATCGCGGACGCCGAGGGCCTCTCCACCCCCACCCCCACTCGTGAGCTCCCTTCCTGCAAATTGGGAAGCGTGCGCGCTGTGGAAGGGGACTGTCGGACTGGGGTCCGAGTGACATTTCGCTCCCTCACCCGTTGGAGTATTGACTTCGCAAATGAATGAAATTGACAAGAGATTTCCCGTTGGCTTTAACTCCTAATGCTGGTGGTCTGTTTGAGAAACGATAACCAGGAAAATGATAAAGAAGAGCCTCGTGTGCCCGGTCCCGTCCGACCCCCCAGTGCCCTCAGTACCTTCCTGCCCTCTGCTTCCATCGCTCTTGGACCCTGGGTCTGACCCCCAGTTCTGCCACTTCATCTCGGCCAAGGTGCTTTGTCCCTCCAGGCCTCCTCTGGAAGCTGGGGGCGAGTGGGTGTTCCACTTGTAAATCTAGGATCCCGTCAACAAGCATTTCTTAAACCGGGCACTGTGCCAAGGCTGGGGATACAAAGGGGATACAAAGTGTCTGCTGTCAGCTCATAATCCAAGGGGGAGATCACGTGATCAGATAGATACAAATAATATACACAGGATAAATGGAGATACTCACAGGGAGTCACAGGGAGTGCACTGAGATTAAGGAAGATCCAGAAAGGTTTCTGGAATAAGATGAGATGTTAGCTGGGACATGCAAGAACCTAGGGAGGTCCAGAGTTAGAGTGAGAAGGGGCAGAATTCCAGGCTTGTAGACAGTCAATGAAAACGCACGAGTGCAGGAGTCAGGAGGACCTGAATTCAAATCTCACCTCAGGTACTTGACACTCGCTGGCTGTGTGACCTTGGGCAAGTCACTTTACCCCAATTGTCTCATCCTGGGTCATCTCCAGTCATCCTGATGAATATCTAGATGGTCACTGGATCCAGATGGCTCTGGAGGAGAAGTGAGGCTGGTGACCTGCACAGCCCTCCCTCACTCAAAACAAAGTCAAGTGCAAGTCATGTCATTATTTCTCTGATGGCATGGTCTTCTTCAGCAACTGAAGGAGGAACTCATACCTCCTCCTAGCTTCACTTTTTATGTCAAGGACACTATCATTCTTCTAGTCACCTATGTTCAATACTGATGAATCCTCTTCAGCTCTTCATTCTCTCTCCATCACACTATATAATTAGTCACTCTCAATAACCATTGCTTCTGTTGCCTTCTCTCTACTTGTACCATAGAAATCCTAGTTTAGGCCTTCATCATGCAGTAAACTAATTTATAACCCTGCCTCCTTCTATTATGTCTCCTCTCCTATCTTTCATGCAATTGCCAAGTCAAAATTCAATTTTTTTATTCAATTTCATTTTATTTTTAATACAGAATTCTCTCCCTCTGTGTTCCTTCTCCCTCACCAATTGAAAAGATAAGAAAAATAAAACTCATTATAAGTATGTAAACTCATACAAAGAAATTCCCACATCAGTCATGTTCAAAAAAAAAAGGAGAAGAAAATGTGTTTCAACTTTGCTCTAAAAATATGCTTCAGTCTACATTTGTGATTATGCCAACTTTCTATCTGGGAATTGATAGCATGCTCCATCATAAGTTCTTCAGGGTTGTGATTGGTCATTGTGTTGAATTGGGTATGTAACTTAAAAAACTAAAAAATCACAAATTTAAAAATTCCAGCTAAACATCAAAATAGGAGTCCTGAAAATCAAAGGAGAGATGAACAAAATTGAAAGTAAAAATACCATTAAACTAATAAATAAAATTAAGAACTCTTTTTTTTCAAAAAACAAATGATAAAATAAACCATCGCTGATTTGATTTTCTTTAAAAGAAAAAATAAAACCAAATTATCAGCATCAAAAATGAAATAGGTGAATTCACAGCAAAGAAAGAAGCAAACAAAAAAAGAATCTGATGATAAAGATGACAGGAAAGGTCAAGACACAAGCAGAGAAGAGAAGAATGACTCCTCAAAATCTATAAGCAGAGCCTTAAAGAAAAATGCAGTTTGGACACAAGAGCAACAAGAATTCCTAAAAGAGTTAAAGCAAGAGTAAAAGAAGTAGCAAAAAAATGATTTTAAAAACTAAATGAGAATAGAGGGGAAAGAATGGGAAAAGAGGTAGGAGCAAGGGAAGAGAGATATGAAATGAGATCATTACATTCTAAATATATGAAAAAATAATGTGGGTAAAAAAGGTACAGAACTTTACTGAAGAAAATAACTCCTTGAAAATTAGAAATGTTGAAGTGAAAGCTAATGACTCCATTAGACATCAAGAAGTAATAAAGTCAAAATTCTGGGGAAAAGTATAGAAGAAATTAAGAAACTCAGGGACAGAAAGAAGTCCCAAGAAATTTCCATATCTGGTGCCTTTTTTTCTCTTTCCCTGGGAGCTGAAATACTCCAGGCTGTGTATACTCCAAGTCAGATACCCTCCCCAGTTTCTATAGAACTCTCTGTCAATCTCCCTAAGTCACCTAGGACTAGATAAATAACTTACTGTGACTTCCTTTTGATTTTTCCAATGAGAATTCAGTCTGGTGTATTCTCTAGACCTTTGTTGAAAAGTGAGACAGAGTTTAATGCTTCCTCTCACTGTGCCATCTTGAGTCTACCTCGCAATATTTATTCTTGAAGCAAGGTCTTACAATAGTTTTTGACTGCTTAAAAAGCTTCAATGCCTCCCCATCTTCAACATAAAATACAATTTTTTTTTATATATCTAAAGCCCTTCAGAGTATGGCTGCATTCTACCCCTCCAGATTTGTTACTCCCATTCACACGACATACTATAACGACACACTTGCTGATTCCCATACATAGCATCTCATTGTGGTTTTGCACAGGCTCCCTGCCCTCATTCCCTCTTCACTTCTGCTTCTAGTAACTCAAGTGCTGCTGTCTTCAAGGACCTTTCCGCTCCCCCCTGCCCCATTGTTCATTTCTCCCTTTTCCTTGTATATATGCTTTATTTATTTATCTGTAAACATATATTCCTTCACATACACACCAGAGAAAAATGTAAGTTTGTTGATGTCAAGGACTGTCTCACTTTTTAAAATGTATCTTCAATGCCTCGCTTGGTGCCAGGCACAAAGTTAGTACTTAATAAATGTATGTTGATTGAACCTTGATTGGCATTACCCACTTTTAAAAAGGCTACTGCTTAGATAGATTTTTAGTTATAAATTATAAAATTAGAAACTAAATAGGCATGTGTATAAGCTTTACAATCAATACATATGCTTTAGAATTAAGTGTGTGTTGATTCTTCTCTATGTTATCTCTTCTCCCCACTCAACATCCCATCTGGCAGCAGTCTTAATTTAGCCTATAGCTTCCAATAGCATGCTTCTTTCTATGCCAATTCTGAAATGGCCTTTTTCCCTAGCCTAATCATATTCCATTTTCTATTTCAACTTCTCTACTTCAACTAGTCTAGCTATCATTTCCTCAGTCTTAATTCTTTTGCCCTCAAACTCACATGTAATAAACACTTCTTATGCTTTCAAATACAAGAGAAGAAGCATCTGATTTTTTTCATGTTATAATTAAAGTGCAAACCACCTAGCTCAGCTGTCATTTGTTAATATCTACTGTGCATTAAGAGAGTTGGAAGTTATTTGTCTGACTTTGTCAGCATAGCTTGAAAGGATATACCTTCCTCTAAATTCCTAGTGACTGGACCTAGATGGCTCTGGAGGAGAAAGTGAGGCTGATGACTTTGCACAACCTTCCCTTACTTAAATCCAATTCACTTGCATGTCATGGCATCACTTCCCTGATGTCATAGTCCTCTTCAAGAATTCAGGACAAATAACACATAGGGTTTATGCTCCTCATTTGGCGTTTATTAGATGTGACTATGATGCAATGGGAACAAATTCTATGAATCAAGTAGAAAACTAATCCGTAGTTGTCTCTCATATTTACTGATTGAGAGTTGTTTTTTGGTCTGGATCTGTGATCAGTAGTGCCAATAAGCAACTAATCTGCATTTTTTTTTCTTAGAAAATTGCCTGGGACACTGAGAGATAAAGTAATTTACACAGGGTTTAAGTAATTTGCAGTTTGGTCCTCCTAACTCGGGCAGTCTCCTCAGGCTGCTCTCATCTCACTTCACTGGTCATGGGAGTTGTGCTGGAATGGACCTTAGAAAGTATAATTGTGAATCTAGAGCTAGAAAGAATTGAAGAGACCATCTAGTTCAGCTAGCCCAAACTTATTTTGTAGATGAAGAAACTGAGGCCCAGACAGGTTAATTAAATTGCCCAGTTTCACATAGGTGAAATGAATACCACAGCTAACACCAATGTCTCCTGACTTCAAATCCAGTGCTCTTGCTGTGTCATGGCTACTTTATTGTAATGTATTTGTCTGTCTCTCATAGTTTCATAACTAGAGCATAAGTTCCTTAAAGTAGTAACCGAGTTTCATATTTTATTATATCTTCCTAAGCACATAAAACCATACTTTATGTGTAATAATCTCTTAGTATTTTCATTAACTATTCATTGACTATTCAGTAGATCTTTTTGTTAGTGTCAACTAGGTGATATAATAGATAGGATATTGAACTTGGATGTAGGAGGACCCAAGTTCAAATTCTGCCTCACATCTTTTAGCTGTGGGACCCTGGGTCAGTTACTTCCCCTCTTTTAGCCTCAGTTCCCCCATCTGTAAACTCCTACATCACACAGGGCTGTTTTAAGGATCAAATGAGATTAGCTTAAGCGCCATACAAATCTTCAAAGCATTATGTAAAGGCTGGCTATTCACATTCTTATTATCATATTTCAGAACATTTTGGAGAGTAAGATATTTGGCAGAATTTACTTTTCCAGTTAACTGAAGATTATTCTTCCCTCATCTAAATTTCATTTTAAACCAGTTTTTGTGGACAAGATGTATTATACACTTTTCTGCTATTTATTAGTGCACAAGTATTTATTAAATGTCTGCTGTATTCAAGACACTGTTTGAAGTGCTAAGGGTACAAAGACAGAAGTGAAGCAATATCATATTAACTAGTGCTATATTGAATAAGATATTCTAAACATAATTTAAGACAAAAAGAGGATTTATATTTGATCATAGAGGTAATAGGGAACCACTAGAGTTTACTGACTAGGAGGAAGGGCTGGGGGGAGTGGGGGAAGGTGTCACTGTGTGACAGATCAAATATAAATCCTCTTTTTAATACTCAAAGCTCTAAATAACCTAGCCTCCTCCTCCCACCTTTCTAGTACACTTTATGCCTTATACCCGCCCCCCCACTTTGATCTAGTGACACTGGTGGTCTTGCTTTTTCTCACAAAAGACACTTCATCTCCTGACTCTTGGCATTTTCTGTGGTTGCCATCATGCCTTGAATACTCTCCCTCCTCATCCCCGCTTCCTATCTTCGCTAATTTTCTTTGTATCCCAGCTAAAATCCTACCTTCTACCAGAATCTCTCTTAATTCTGGTCCCTTCCCTCTTGATTATTGCCCATTTATCCTGCATATAGGCTTATATAAGTTAATTGTACATACTCTCCCCAAGGCCAAAAAAACTCCTCAAGCTACATAGTCCAGCAGAACAAATGACTACATTAGCCATGTCCAAAGGTGTATGTCTCCTTCTGAAGTTCATCACCTCACTGTTAGGGGATAAGTGGCCTGTTTCAGACTCGTGGTTTATCATTGTGTTGATCACAATTCTCCAGTCCTTCAGTTATTTACTCTGTAATGTCATCATTGGATACATTGTTCTCCTAGTTCTGCTTACTTCTCTCTGCATCAGTTCATAGAAGCCTTCCTCTGGAATTGTCTATTTCATCTCTTTTTTGCACAGAAATATGTAAATTCAGTACCACAAATTGTTTAGCCTTTCTCAAGTAAAAGGACACTCCCTTAGTTTTCACCTTTTGGCTACCATGTAGAATTGCTATAAATTTTTTACACATATAAATCATTTTTCTGTAGGCAGCTTGGCCTTAGATAGAGCCTAGGCCTGGAGTCAGGAAGATGGGAGTTCAAATCTGGCTTCAGCTACTTGACCTCTAACTGCCTCATTTTCCTCAGTTGTGAAATAGAGATGATAACAGCACCAACTTTGCAGATTGTTGTGAGAATGAAAAGAGATAATGTTTGTAAAGTACTTAGTACAGTGCCAAGCACTTAGGAGGCGTTATCCCCTTCTCCACCTTCCCTGTTTCTCTTTCTTTGATTTCTTTCAGGTAGAGCCCTAGTAGCTGGTCAAAGCACTTTCCAAGCGTAGTTTCAAATTGCTTTCAGAAAATGCCTAGACCAGCTCACAGTGCAATTCTATACCTGTTCTTTCTCACAGTCTCTCCAGCATTTGTCATTTTCCTCTTTTGTCATCTTTACCAGTGTGAGAAGCGTAGGGTAGAAACTTAAGGTTACTTCAATTTACATTTATCCAATGATTAGTGATTCGGAAGATATTTTTCCATATATCGTGATAGCTTGGATTTCCTCTTTTGAAACTGCCTATTCATATCCTTTTATCATTTATTTATCAAGAATAAGGGATTTAGCCACTATGTGAAAAATTAATTAGAGAAGCAAGCACTTGAGGCAGAGACCGATTAGAAGACCATCAGAGTAATCCAGGCAAGATGTGATTAGAACCAGGACCAGGGTGGTGACCTTGGAAAGAATGGGATGGCTGTGAAAGATGTTATGGAGGTAGACTCAGTGAGAAATAGTAGCTATTTAGATGTTAGCAGTGAGTTGAGAGGGAAAAACTAAGGAAAATTCTGAGGGTGTAAACCTGAGTGATTTAAGGGGTGGCCCTTGACAGAAATAAGGAAATGGGAATGGGAAGAGGGATATGAGAAGAAAAATAAAGAGTTCTCTTTGGGGCAGATGAAGTTTGATAAGCCTAGGCATTGTCCAGTTGGAAATGTCCAGTTTACAGTTGTTGATACAGTACTAACGTTTGAGAGCTGTTTATATAAATCTGGAAACCATCTTCATAGAGATGGTCATTGAATCCATGGAAGTTGATGACATCACAGGGAGAAGAAGAGCTAGTACAGAGCCTTGGGTGATGAGTATTTGGTACATTTGATTTCCATGAGTGAATGAAGAGGCACTAATTAAGACTTTATTGTGTGCCAGACCTTGGGCTAAGAGCTGAAAGTACAAATACAAAAGTGAAGTAGTCCTTGCCCTCAAGTAGCTTACATTCTAATAAGTTTACACTCCAATATTCACTTCTAATAAGAGTATGGTGGCCAGGAAGGGACTTTTAGTCTTGGGAGTCTCAGGGATGGTGATAATGGTCTCACAAAGGAGTTGAGCCGTGTCATGAAAACCCAGTGATGTATATTGATAAACTTATTTGATTGTAGCACTATCCATTTAATAACCGACTTCCTAACGCTTCTGTGCTAATTTAATTATCTGTAGGATGAAATGCATATTTTTTGCTTTACGCCATTGTTTTGAATACTGTGAAGATAATTTTAAATTCCTTTGGAAATTGTAAGTGTTAGCATTATCATTGGAAAATATACTTCTTGTATAATGTGATTAACTACTGTTTCTTTGATTACAGGATGGAAGGCTCACATTTCATCCAGGAAATCAGACAGTGGCACTTCCTTTTATAAATTTCATGAAAAAACATGGTACCATTTTTCTCAATGCGTATACAAACTCTCCAATCTGTTGCCCATCACGTGCAGGTACAGAGGTCCTTATTATATATTTTAGTTGAAGTAAATAATACAATATGGAATTTAGTTTAAGTTGTCATTAGTGTTAAAATTCAGAGAACATAATATATTTAACCTTCCAAATACAGAGAGCTTTATCTGAGTGTCTGTTAACATACTAATCATGATGATAAATGCTTCCAGATTCAGAATTCACTAATTGCCATGCCGTTTTCATTTCTCAGATTACTATGGGCACCTCAGTAGTTTGGCTTAGTCTAGAGAAATAATTATACTGGCAAAATGCCACTGGCGTTAAGCAGTGTATAATTCAGGAATAGGGTATCAAAGCATGAATTGATGTCATTGAAATTTTAATCTTTTTTCTCCAAAACAACAGTTTTTCTTGGCTTCTCTGTAACTCCTTTGTGTTTTTAAGTTTGCATAGCACTTAGTAGTTTGGCTTTTATCTCTCTAAATTATTAAGATATTTACTATGCTTGGAATTTCCCCAAGTTAAAGATACTCATGCTTTCATTTGAGTGTGTTTCCAACAAAAGAGGAAACCTGAAATTTATATTATGGCATCTGTGGCTTCAGAACTTGATTTAGTTTATTTTCTAATCCACACTTGTAATTTCACCATTATAGGGAACTCCCAGCAAAGAAATTCCCTGTATTATTGCAGATTGACAGCTGCCCTGCAATTTATGGACTTAGAGTGTGGCTTTGGACACAGACTGCATACACATAATGTGTCAGAAATGGGACTTGAGCTTAGAAATTCTCAACCTCGAGAAAGACTCTCCATTATACTATGCTGCCTTTCAAATGTTGTATATTTTTACCTTCTTCATTGAAGTAGGAAACAAGAATCTTTTGCTTCAATATTTCAATGGATTGGTGAACGCATCAATATGAATTCTCCTTCGAAAAGCAAAGATTGCAGTCCAGCCACACTTTCATATCTTGTGCAACTCTTGTCCAAGGCCTCCCATAAATCATTCATAAAGGATCTTAGCCTCACCTGGGCAACAGTGCAACATCTTATTAACAAGTTTTGTAAAGATGAGACAGTATGCATATGGGTCAGTAATTGTGAATATTCTCTCAGTTCTTTTTTGTTATTGCTCTTATAATAAGGCCAATTTTTTCTGTGTTTTAACATACTGTCTTCCAGATATTTTGAGAAGCACCCTCTCAATTCTCAAATTACATTATCTATAGATAAGAGTCTTGACCCTTTTTCCAGTTTTTTTCTTTAGTGCTATTTATGTTTCCTCATGTAGCACATTAGGGGCTGTAAATGTTAGGCAGTTTTTGACTTCTAAGACTCCTCATCAGTCATCACTCATAACTTCCTAATAACCACATCTCATGCTTTTTTTCTGGTTTTTTCCTCCTTGATCCCTGGAACACTTGACACTTCCTGAATAGTTTCTTTCCATAGGTTTTTGTGACACTGCTTCATTAGGTAGTACAGCATGCACTGTCTTTTCCATTTGTTTCCCTAGAACAGTGCCTGGCACACGGTCAGCACTTAACAAATACTTGCTGACTGATCTCTTACTTCTCCAGGTCCCTTTCTGGCTATCCCTCCTCTGTCTTTGTTTTTGTTTTTGCTGTTTATTGTTGCCATCATACCCACAAAGCTCTGTTCTTTTCCCTTTAATTCTGGGATCTCATTAACTACCATGAATTCAGTTGTTGTTGAATTAAATCAATGACATATCATATCCACTTGATTTTATTTTTCTGGTTTGATATTGATTTTTATCTTTGCTCTAATAAATCAGGGTAGGTAATTGGAGTAATTGTCCATAGCCAACTGATTTAGAAACAACGCCTACTTTAGTAACTAATTATCTATTCATATGTAATCATATTTAATTTTTGTGGCATTATTTGGTACCTGCGTAGGTTATCTTCTTGTTGAAGAAGATATTCATGATGGTAGGCAAGAAGGTGTGAGCCTCTGATCTCCCTCTTTCTTGCTTCTCAATCATCTTTTCCAGCACCAGACTTTACTGTCCTTCCCATAATTACCTTTGAGGTCACAGAGTTTGAAAGTGTATGTTAATTTCATTTGAAGGACTTTATCAAGTTCTTCATAGAATATATCCCCCCCCATCCTCTACTATATATATATATATATATGTATGTATGTATGTATGTATGTATATATTCCACAAGCTTCATTTATTTTTATGGGAGTCTCCTTGAAAATATTTACCATGAGCAATATGAGATGACTAAATGTCCAATGAAATATTTCTTTTTAAATTATTTTTATTTATTTTGTTAAATATTTCCCAATTACATGTAAAAAATTTTAACGTTTTTTAAAATTTCAAGTTCCTGGTTCTCTCTCTCCTCCCTATCCCTCTCTCTGTTTGAGAAGGCAAGCAATTTTATTTTGACTATACATGTGAGGTCATGCAAAACATATTTCCATATTAGCTATGTTCAAAAGGAAAACATAAAGAAAATAAGCTATAAAAATAAAGTTTCAAAAAAGTTAGTTTCACTCTGCATTCAGAGTTCATCAGTTCTCTCTCTCTCTTTAAAGGTCAATCATATTTTTTTCTGTGGGTCTGTTAGAATTGTCTTAAATCACTGAGCTGATCAATGTAGCTAAGTCTTTCACAGTTGATTATCTTTACAATATTGTGTTACTATATACAATGTTCTCCTTGGTCTTTTCACTTTACTTAAGTTCATACAAATCTTTCCAGGTTTTCCTCTAATCATCCTACTTGACATTTCTTATAGCACAGTAGCATGCCATCACAATCATATGCCACAGCTTGTTTGGACATTCCCCAGTTGATGGGTCTCCCCTCACTTTCCAGTTCTTTACTACCACAGAAAGAGTTGTTATAAATATTTTTGCACAAGTAGGTCCTTTTTCCTTTTATTTGATCTTTTTGGGATACAAACCTAGTAGTGGAATTGATGGATCAAAGGGTATACACAGTTTTATAGCCCTTTGGGACCCTTTGGCTTTTCTTTCATGCTAGCCAATTTGATGATAGGTGTGAGATATTGTGAAAGAGTTGTTTTAATTTGCATTTCTCCTATCTATGATGATTTAAATCATTTTTTCATGTGACTGTTCTTTTTTCTTTCTGTTTTTGTTCTCTTTGGTTTAGTTTTCAAAGCTATGTTTGTGTAATAAAAGGAATTTGGTAGGAATGCTTCTTTACCTACTTTTTCAAATAGTTTTTATAGTGTTGGGATTAATTATTCCTTACATGTTTGGTAGAATTCATTTGTGAATCCATCTGACCCTGGGGATTTTTTCCTTAGGCAGCTCATGAATAGCTTCTTCAATTTTTTTTTCTAAAATAGGGTTATTTTAAGTATGCTATTCCATCTTCTGTTAATCTGGGAAGTTTTTATTTTCATAAACATTCATTTCACTTAAAGGCTTTTTAGTTTATTCTTTTTCTAGTTTTATTTTTTTAGTTGCATACCCAAGTCATTGATCTACTCTTTCTTTTACTGATGTATTACACATTTAGAGATACATTACTGCTTTGGCTGCATCCCACAAATTTTGGTATATTGTCTCATTGTCACCAATCTCTTTAATTAAATTATTCGTTGTTTCTGTGACTTGTTCTTTGACCAATACATTCTTTAGGATTAGATTATTTAATTTCCGATTATCTTTTAATCTATACTTTTACAGCCCTTTATTAAAAATCTAATTTTATTGCATTGTGTCTGGAAAGGTACATTTAATATTTCTGCTTTTCTTTGGTTGTGAGGTTTTAATGCCCTAATATGTGGTCAGTTTTTGTGAAAGTTTCATGTAGAGATGAGAAAAAGATAGCCTCCTTTCCATTCCCATTCAGTTTGCCCTTGATAGCTATCATCTCTAACTTCATCTTCTGGACTTCTTTCTTGTTTATTTTATGGTTACATATATCTGTTCTGAGAGGGGAAAGGTGAAGTCCTCCACTTGCATAGACTTACTATATGTTTCTTCCCATAATTCATTGAACTTTTCCTTTAAAAATTTGAATGCTATGCCATTTGGTGCCTAGATGTTTAGGACTGATAATTACTTTGTTGTCTGTGCTTCCTTTTAGCAAGATGTAGTTTACCTGCTTATCCTTTTTAATTAGGTTTTTGCTTTTGCTTTTGCTTTGTCTGAGATTATGGTTGCTACTCCTGCCTTTTTTTACATCAGCTGAGCATGATAGATTCTTCATTAGCCCCTTATTTTAACTTTGTGTGTTTTTCTGTTTCAAGTATGTTTCTTGTAAACTACATATTGTTGAATTCTGATTCCTAATCCACTCTTCTATCCACTTCCATTTTGTGGGTGATTTCATCCCATTAACATTTGCAGTTATGATCACTAACTGTGCATTATGAAATATTTCTTGTTGACCTTAGACACACAGTAAAACCCACTCCTTTACTTGCCTCCCTAAGATATCAGTTCCTCCTATAGCATGTCTATTCAGTAGTTCACTGAATATAGATTTTAAGTGACTACAACTAATTCAGCTTCATAGTCATGAAACTTTGTGAATCTTAGCATCCTCTGTCCCCTTTCCTGCCACTTCAAAGTCATAAAGCTACATAATGCTGAAGGCCATATTTTCCATTTCTACGAAGGAAGACTTTTCCCATGGCTAAAGAGGTCATCTCCAAAGGACCACACTACTTGGAATCAGTCTTTTCATCCTGAATTGGGCTAGTCCTTACAGAGCAGAGAGTCTGTTGTTAAGATTGTTTTGGAAAACTTTTTAATGTGGCCATAATTTATGCTCCACTGGCATAGCCTTCCAGAACTCAGGACAGCTCCATACTGAGGCATCAGAGTAGGAAGTTGTGAAATATTTCCTCTTGATCATTATAGAAATACACAGTATGTTCATTGATCTGTTAGCAATATATTTTTTTCCCTAATATATATGTAATGTTGAAGTGATTGAGTCACTCAACTCCATTCCATTTAAAGTAATAAGATATCCAAAGAATCAGTCCATCTATAAACCTTAGACTAGTTTCAAAAAGGCTTTTGAACTCCACACAAGACTTCTGATTTTTTGGATAGATTGAGGAAACTTGGTCATGACTCAGGGATCATCTATAAATTATCAAGTGAGTTCAGAAGGGAAATTGGATTAAGTGTGACATTCCAGCACATCCCTGAGGAGCAAAGACATTTATGAGCTGTGATAGAGATGGGAGATATCAAGATGAGTCATTGACTCTACAGGTATCTCTTTGAAGTAGGTTTTCCCTCCTGGTGCCTGTCCAATCACCGATGTTATTAGTATAATCTGTTATTTCATGACCCAAACATTTCAAATAAACTGAATTTTGCCTCAACCACAAAAAGGCCAGGGGTTAACTAGTAATAGATAGAAATGTAAAGTTAGGCAGAGTCCAACCACTGTCTAAATGTTAGTAATTATCTTAACTGGAGGTTAAGAGTATGACTGAGCTTATAATTTTATGCCTAAAATAAATAAATATCCTATACTTATTACTCCTCTAGCCTTTAAATGAGCCAAAGTATATGTATGTGTGTGTATATATTTATATTTATATATATGCATGTATGCATATACTTGCATATATACATATGTATAAGCATATATATATGTAATAGACGTGTGTATATTGTGTTTATTTTAAATTCTTATAATCCCTATTTTATGTGTTTTTCAGCAATGTGGAGTGGCCTCTTTACTCATTTAACTGAATCTTGGAATAATTTTAAGGGTCTGGATCAAAATTACACAACATGGATGGACCTCTTGCAAAAATCTGGCTACCATACACAAAAGTTTGGAAAATTAGATTATACTTCAGGACATCACTCCATTAGGTAAACAATGAATCATATGCCTACTGATGTAGTGTGTGTGAATGTATGTGGATATATATGTTAACGTGACTACCTTTAGTAGACCAAAGGTAAAAATATTATTAAATTTTTGTTTCTGTTGATATTACTTAGATTTTTAATGATATCTTCTTAAACTAATATAACTAATGTACTTGGGATTTTCCAAAAAATTAAAAGACAAATCCAAAAGATTCGAAGGTCTGTTCCATCAGCCAGTGTTTTTTATAGGTTGTTGTGTGTTTGTCCTTTGTTCTTGAAGAGGGCCATGACATCAGGGAGATGATGACATGACTTGCAGTTGACTTTGATTTAAGTGAGGGAGGACTGTGCAGGTCACCAACCTCACTTTCTCCTCCAGAGCCATTCAGTTCAGTAGCCAGATATTCATCAGGATGACTGGAGATGGCCTTAGAATGCAGGTTCTCACTTTGAGATAATGCCTATTCAGTGAATAGGCCTCTTTAAGCAGTTACTCAAGGAATGGCTCCTTTAATAAAAAAAAAAATGAAATTGGGAGGGGAAGACCCTCATGGTTCCTGGCCAAAAGAGAAACAGTTACTATTTAGTATTTATATTCATTCTGTGCTAGAAGGGCAGGGAAATATGACCTCCAGAGTGAATTGGGTTTAAGACTTGGTCTTTAAGAAAGAGATCTAGCCAGTAAACCCAAAGGAAAAATGGCAGCTTTTGGCCATCAAAGTGTACCTTCCTCTGAGCAAAGCACCCCGAGTAAGGAAGGAGAGGAAGGGAGATGCTTCTCACTCACAGGCTGTGTTTGTCCTTCATTCTCAAAGAATACCATGACATCAGGGAGATGATGATATGACTTGTACCTTCTTTAAAGAAATCAAAGTCCTATTTGGATTCTACCCTTGAGGTCCAACAGAACTAGTCTGATCCCTGTTCTGTATCATATCCCTTCAAATTCTTGAAGATTTTTGTCATGTTCCCCTAGCCTTCTCTTCTCCAAGTTAGTATCCCCATGTCCTTCAGTCTGTCTTCATAGAAGGTAAACTCACAGCTCTTCATCCTCCAGTTTGCTGTCCTCTGGACACTCTACCTTGTAGCTCACAAGACCCAAGTTCAGATTCACCCTCAGATACTTCCTAGCTGCATGACCACAGGCAAGTCACTGAATCTCTTTCAGCTTCAGTTACCTCATCTCTACAGTGGGGGTGACAATAGCACCTACCTCCCAGGGTTATTATGAGAGCCAGATGAGAGATATATGAGACACCTTGAAAATCTTATAGCACTATATAAATGCCAGCTAATATTATTGTGCATCCCCTACCTTACACTGGTGAAGCTTTTTTTGTGTAATGTCATTGATGTGAATGTTCCCATCAGGGCTGCATATTACAAACTCTGCATGCCTTCCTCTCCTCCCTTAAATCCACCGCAGGAAGGCAACCCCATGTGCTGAGGAGCGGCCTCAGATTCTCCCAGCCTTGTCCCATGTGTGTGTCTCATGGGATGAATACTTCTGTTTGTCATCACACACCTTATTGATGACATCATTCACTTCTGTTCTTCCTATGCTCTCTTTCTTGTCTTTGATATCAATACCATATTAACCATGTTTATTCTATCCTTTCTCATCAGAGCGTTTTTCTCCTTGGTAGAGAAAATAATAATTTGGCTTCTCTCTCTTCTCCCTATAATTTTTTATTATTGTCTGATTTGCTACCTCGTCCATTCCCACATCCTTTCTTCCCCAGTATATTCTTTTTTTGAAATAACCTTTTTTTATTCTCCTTGGTTTTTCTCTGCAATCTCAGCTCATCTAAGGTTTAACATTGTGATTATAGAAACAGTGACTTGCTTTCATGTCTGTCCTCTTATTACCTACCCTTTCTTCCATTGTCTGAATGCATCTTTAACATCTGTGCACCTTGATAAATTCCCAGAGCATCTATATTGGTCTCTTCAAACAGCCTTTCTTTTCAGTGCAGTTGTTTTTGTGCTCCGGAATTCCATTCGGCAGCTTTTGCTCCCTTCTAGGAGGGCTTCCCTATGGAATTGTAAACTCTGGGAGCATAACTCATCTTCCTCTGAGCACTCTGTTCTAAATATGTTCCAAAATATTGGGCATTATGCTCATCTTTCCTCCTCCTCTATCACAAATTCTAAGTTGAAATGGTATCATTCCTCTCAAGGATCCTCCAGCAACTAATTCCTCCATTTTGGTGTCAGCCAACTCCAGTTAATCAACAAGCATTTATTAAGCACTTAACGTGGAGAGGATGACCAATACCTAAGATGTTTATAGTCATTGTGAGGTTAGAATTAGGTATCTGTATGGTGCTGTGCAAACCTTAACATGATATATAAATCCAAGGATCACACAGCTAGATGCTGTGCTCTTCTTAAGTGTCTTTTCTATGCTATGAGTAAACTTCCTTTTTGATTAAATATTGAATGATCTACAAGTGTTTCATTTCTTTCAAGGAGTAGATGTAAACATTTAATAATAGCTAATATTTATATAGCATTTTAAGGTTTGCAAAGCTCCAGGAGACCAGCCTGAGTCAATAACCTTGGTAGCCAGCCCCGATCACAATACTAGAGAGGTAGAGTATGGTGAAACTATCTCCTCCCATTTTACCAATTAGAAAATTGAGGCAAGTAAAGATGAAGCGATTTGGCCAAGGTCGAACAGCTGCAGCTGGTAAATGTCTGAGATTAGATTTGAACTCAAATCTTCCTGACTTCAGGTCCAGCCAGCCCTCTAGTCACAGAAGTGGTCTGGTCAGTGGGGAAGGTGGCCTTGAGACAGGTATCAAGTTTGAAAAACCCTGATTTCATGTAGCTGGAATTTTTTATGCCTTTAAGTGATCAGTAAATCAAGACAACATGTTCTGTGAGACCTGGGAATCCCAGAGTGGGGCTTGAACCATCATTCCATAAGCTGGTCATGACAGTTTCAGTATCTTTTAAGGAAAAACTAACCAACCTGAAAGGATCAGAGCCTTAAGACAAATGCACCTGGCTGGGCTGTATGGTAGAGGACTGGTAGATAATATTCTACTATCAGAACGGTTTAAAGATATTGATAATCTGGAGAGAATCCCGAAAAGGACAGCCAGAAGAGCGAAAGGCCTTGAGTCAATATCATAGGAGGTTTGGTTGAAGGAACTGGGAATATTTAGTCTAGGACAGAGAAGACTCATGGGTGGCATGAGAGCTTTTTCCAAGTAGTTGAAGAATTGTGATGCTGTGGGCCAAAGCTGTATTAGACCAGTCCAGTGATTTGGGTTTAAGGATTATTATTTAGTGAGGTACTAGTGGATCATAAAATGCAATAAAAATCACTTTACTAATTAAAGGATTAAAAGAATCAGCTGTAGTGTTTTTAGAGGTTATAAAATACTACTCTCCTCTATCTTACAGTCACCAGGTCAGGAACTCTGGCAGGAAACCCAAAAGCAGATGGAGGTCAGGTGTACCTCTGACACAATTTTCCTCCTGGCTTGGCTTCTTATTCTTTCAGGAGCAAAAAGTCAAACAGCTCCCAACTCCCTCCAAGGACCTGATGTGCTAGACCCACACCCATCCCCACCCCCAGGACCCAGAATGCTGGATGGGGTTTCTCATAGAAAAGTTAGAAAGGCAGAAGTGTTGGAGGCCAAGGGAAAGGAGGAAGACAGAGCTCCAGGTCAGGGGTTTAAGCATGGCTACCCAATTGCTCCTTGTGCCTCCATGACCCCTCACTGTCCCATGCATCACCCACATCAAAGCAACACAGCTTCTCCCCAATGTGCTAAGGAAGGATTAGATATCTTCTCAGGTACAACTGATCAACATTACAAAGTTGAACTTAAGTTTGATGTCATAAAGAACTAACAGTTAGAGCTGTCCAAAAGTCATGTGGGCTGACTGCCTCAGTTGGTGATGGTTCCCCCTCCCTGTAGGTCTTTAAGCAGAGGGTGGATGATCACTGGTCAGATATGTTATAGTGAGAATTTCTGTTGTGTACATGTTGGGCTAGGTGGCCCCAGAGATCCCATCCAACTCACAAATTGTGGGATTCTGTTTGTTTTGAGGGATCTAGATTGATTACTTTAGAAAGGCATGAGTGAAGATAGACCCTTTCTCCCAAAATAATACATGGATTACATCTGGGGAGATTCATCCAGGATTACTGTTGGCTGCTGGTCCACAGGAAGCAGACTGCTTGATTTACTCAAGACTGCAAGTGTTTTTCTCTTTCAAGAGTGGCTTGGTAACCCTTCCCACTGGAACCATGCCACATTGTCCCAATAACTCACGTTAATAAGAAAGGGCAAAGTTCAAGTTTTTTCTTCCTCATTGTGACTGCCCTTTGTTACTTCCTCAGCTCCAGGGTCATGTCCTCAATCCTTCATCTAGATAGTCTTGACACTCTTTCAAAAGGCTGGGGAACAGGGCCGTTGATTACTGGACCATGGGGATCATTTCTCCAAGGCCACCACTCTGGGGCTGATGGGGGAGTTCCACATTTTTGGAGGTCTGTGCCAATATATAGGTTTCAGCTTCACACACCTAGATGTGTGAGTATAGACAATGTGTCCCAAAAGTCTTGATGCAGGTCTCACTCAGTCCTAGAAATGATGGCCATAGAGAGAGATAGTACCAAAGCCTCAGCCTGAAACGCTGAGAGATGGAGTCCAAGAATTAAGAACAACAGTCCTCAGCTGAAGCTGGAGAGCAGCAGGGATGACCTCTCTCAGCCCCAGAAATTAAAGTTTATTAAACATTGAACTACTCTAAGACTTGATGATGCCTGAGTCTGGGAGTGGGTGGAAGACAGGACCCTCGGAAGGACCTGTGCCTTTTCCTTTTTATAGCCCAGTAAGGAATATCTTTAGCCCACAATAATTTGAGCCAATAAAATAATCTACTGACCACTAAGGGCATAAGCACTCATCCTTAGTGAATTGTGAATGCCTTCATAAGTACACAAGTCCTGTCATCAAGGCAGCCAAACCCTCCATAGGAAGAGTCAAAATACAATGGCCTTATTTGTCAATGTGATCATATGACCTTGATATATCCTCTTCATACTACTTAGTTTTAAAAAGGGGGGAGGTTTCCCACTGGAAGGAAAATAGTAGTAAAATAAAATTTTTGGAGTTGCTAAATCTCAGGTAGAGCAGCAAGTCATAATAGTAACTTTGATGCCCAGATACAAATCAATTAAAATATGCCCTGATTTTTATAAGGATAAGAGAACCCAAGGAGAACTTATTGAACCAGACTTTGTAAAATATGGACATTTTATAGTTTTCTTTGATTGTACAGTAAACTTGGAAAGGATCCAAATTGAGGGAGGGATTTGCCCTCCCTATTTTTAATAGAAAATAAATGATTTTTGTGAAGACTTAAAGGGTATAAGCTAACTAGAGTAATGGCTCTGAATAATCTTCGTATTGTATTCTACCAGTTTAGAATATCATGGTATCAAGAGCCAGACAAGGCTTTGGAGATAATTTCATTCAGCCTCCCTCATTTTACAAACTAAGAAACTGAGGCCCAAATAGGTTTGGTGAATTGCCCAGATTAACACACATAGAAAGTAGCCGTCAAGATTGAAATATTAGGTGCTCTGATTCCAAATCTAGTATTCTTTTTAAGACTGTGTGATGCCATTATCCTGGCACTATATATTTACTTTGAACTGTTCAAGTACTTCATTCACATATATACATACATACATAAATATATTTCTAATTTCATAGTGGCCACCTTCAGAACTTGTTACTTCCATGTTAGCAGTTCTGAGATAAATCTTCTATTCTACTTTGTATTTCGAAATGCCCATTTTATTTGGTGTTTGTCAAGTTCATAATGAAAAAAAACTTTTAAGAGGTTTGTGACAGCAATATAAAACAAAAAGATCCACTTTTGTCTTGGTGGATTCTGCTATAAGGTAATTTTCAATACCTTCACTATTTTCGGTATATTTTCATTTATTCATCTTCAACCCGGAATTAGGAGGAAGAGAAGTCAGCTGTGAAGATGATATACATGACTCCTTTATGTACCCACACAGTTATTTGTCTGAATAAATGGGTCAGGGTTGCTGTTATTAACACAGTCCTACAAAAATTATATGAATTATGGTGAATCATCTCTTGAGGTTTCTGTATGCCATTTCAAATTATTGAGGAAAAAATGATTTAATGCAATGTTTTGTAATAATGGATACACAATACATTTTATTTCATTGATTTGCCACTGTAAAAAGCTAGGCTTAGTTTTTTATGGCTCTGTATAGACCTGTCATCTATAAGTGATACAGATCACTTCCTGATTCCATTTATATTTTTATTCTAATGAATTTCAGAAGGTTACCACTCTACATTTTTTTTTAAAAAACTCTCTCCCTATATACCTGTAGGGATAGAGCTTAGTTATATTATTTTGGCATTTACCTTGACTTAGCTGGATATCCTACATCAGCCTTTCCTAGGCAGGGGGAAAAGAAAAGGGGATCAGTGAAAGAATATGCATAGGGAGAGTTTCTCAAAATGTATTTTGGTGATATAAATAGGGATTTCATGAGAAAATTCATATGCTAGTGATACTTTACCTTCTAAACTGCTAAATGTTGAAATTACATATGTGTCAAAAATGTTTATGAATATTTTCAATGGAAATAAATATGTATTATATAATATGTACATCTTATGTATGTGTATTCAAGATATTGGAGATAACCTCAGAGGGAAGGTACTAGCATTAGGGGAACAAGGAAAGGCTTCTTATAAAATGTAAAATTTTAGCCGAGAATTAAAGAAAACCTAGGGAGCCAGGAATTGAAAATAAGGAGAGGGAGAATTCCAAGCATGGTGGACAACCAGTAAAAATTCCCAGAGTTTTAGGAGATAATTTTTGTTCAAGTGACTGCAAGGAAACCAAAGTCTCTGGATTGTAGGGTATGGGGAAAGAAGTGAGGTGTAAGAAAACTGGAATAGAAGGAAAGGGCAAGATTATTAAGGACTTTAAAAGCCAAACGGAGGATTTTACATTTGATTCTAGAGGTAATGGGAAACCACTAGAGATGACTGAATAAAGGAGATATGGCCTTTAGGAAGATTACTTTGGTAGCTGAGAGAAGGATGAACCAAAGAGGGGAGAGATGATGCAGAGAGACCGGCCTATTGCAAATTAACATATTTCCATGGAAACAGTGTCATTCAAAAACATTTATGACACATATGTAATTTCATATTTTTAATATTTGAAAAGGCAAAATATCATTAGCATATGAGTTTTCTCATGACATTCTGATTTTTCCTTTTATCTTAGTGTCTATTTTCCCTAGAAATTCCAAAATATCCTGTATTTGATTTTGAACCTTAGACTCCCATTTACGGTGCCGTTTTCAAAAGTACTCCTTCTAGCTTTTTAAAATTTTAAGACATCCCTTCTTTACTTCTTCAGATATTACTATTTATCTGAGAAAGTGGAAGAATGGAGGATGTGGTCAGAGATGTTTTGCAGGAAAAAAAAACCCAGAATTTGCTCATCAGAATTAGTATTCCAAGAAGACAAAATGAGAGGCAGTGCTTGTGTAGGGGAATTGGTCTGTGACCATCTCTCCAGCCCAGGAAGCCCAGGGTGTAATCATAGATTAGGGACAGATCGTTATAAAGATCCATTTGTGCCGTGCTGGTTTGACATTGGAGCTTACCATCCTTGAATGACAGTTAAAGCAGGAGCCTTAGCTTGAGGAAGAACCCAGCCCCTGAGAAGAAATCACTCTTGGAGGGAAAGATGGGATTCTTTTTCCTCATTCCTCTCTGACTTCCAAATGTCATCCAGAGCACTTTGAGCCAGAGGTGCTTGATCAGCAGGAGACACCAAACCCAGGAGGGTACATATAGACACAGATAGTCGTTCAAGACAGGAAATCACGTCAAGGAATGAAATCTTCAGTAACCAGGAAGAGGTTCAACCATGTACTCAAAGGAGAACTAGTCGTAGAAATTGAGAGTTCAGGTGTGAAGATGCACAGATTCTAGGAGCCCAGCTGAAATATACACTCAGTGGGAATTTGCCTAAAGGGAAGCAGAAAGAGGACAACTACGAGAGGGAAAGGACCAAGAGATCCTACAGTCTGGGAAGCATGGGTGATCTTAGCTACACATGTTGCCTATATACCTACTTCACTACCATCATACTCTTAAGTCTATGCCCCCTCTTCCCATGGATCCTAATTATACTTGAGGGAGAATGCACGTGATGTTTATGAGGGGGAAGTTTTATGACTACCTCTTTGCTATGCCATTTTTGCTTAGAGCTAACTGTGTCTACTGACTGCCTGTTAAGAGGAAACACACCAGTGAGGACTTGTGAGCTCTAGTTTTAGTAATGCATCTTCATAGGGCAACCCCTAAAATCTCACAAAATCTCCCCCTAGGGATTCCACCTACAAACCTACACATGAGGACCTGAGAGAGTGAATAAGAACAGGTGCTACACTTTTCAGTAATCTAGCTATGTGAAAAAAAATAAAAGCAATAGACTTTCGTGGACATGACAGTTTTTAAATTTTTTTCTTTTTTATTGTGAATGCAATAATAAACATTTCAAGACACAAAGAAAAATTCTTCCAACAGAAGTTAGAGTTTCCTTCCTTGTGAAATTTGTCCTGGCAAAATCTCTTGGAGGTGTAGAACGGACACTGTCTCACCAATTTCACAAATGAGAAAACTTAGTAGGACTTCAAGAATATAATAACAAGGAGTTGATTTTACAAGCAGCCAAGAAAAATATCTAAATATCAAGACATTACACAAAATTGTTCTGCAAAAGTGAGAAATGTTAGAAGCTGCTAGAATGTTATACCCCAAATTAAGAGGTAGGACATTGTCCCCAAATTAGCTTCCTTGTAAAGCTAAACATTGTTTTTAAAGATAAAAGAGATTGCTGGCTCCCCTTATTCCTTCCTCCTGGTATCTACAATCTTCTACTTGTGTAACTAGATTATATGAGTTAATGAGTTCTCCTCCCCTTCCTCTATGACCCTTGATGATACTAGGTTTGAGGGGAGATACTTGTTTTTTCTCCATTAGAATGTTTCTGACATTTCATGTTCATGTATTCCTTTACAGATGGTCAAACATATTTGCCTTTTATGTTTTTCTTGACACTTGTGTTTACTTTTTAGCATTTTTACTTCATCTTTTCATCAAGAATGCTTAAAAGTCCTCTATTTCATTCAGGTCCATTTTCCCTCTATTGGATTATACTTATTTTTGTTGTATAAGTTATTCTTGGTTGTAAGCTTTAATCTTTTGCCTTTTGGAATATCCAATATCCAGACTTACTCATTAACATGGGTGTTTACCAATATTCTTTCCTGGTCCCTCTCCTCTTTTTCCTCTAGACTATCTTATTGGTGACCTTATCAACACACACACACACACACACACACACACACACACACACACACACACGCATCAATTCAGTTATTATCTGTATGCAGCTGATCCCAGATTTTGTATATCCAACTGTCATCTCTCCTGATTTCCATTTTTATATCTGTAACTGCCTTTTAGATATCTAAACCTGGGTGTCTTATAGGTATTTCCAACTCATCATATCAAAAATAAAATTCATTATCTTTTCCTCAAAAAGCAACTCCTCTTCTGACATCTCCTTCTCTGATCTGTCAAGAGCACCACCGCCATCCCAGTCACCCAAGCTGGAATCCAGATGTCATCTGTAACTCCTCATTTGTGTACACACGTTAAGTCTGTTGTCATATCTTGTCATCTCTACCTTCATCTCTCAAAGATGTCCTCGTCTCACCTCATACCTTCACTGTTGTGATAGCCTGCTGATGGGTCTGCCTGCCTCTAGCCCCTCCCACTTCATCCATTCTTCACTGAGCTGCCTGATCCTCTCACCCCCTGATTCAGTAAACCTCAGTGGCTCCCCGTTACCTCCAGGATCAGATGTAAAATCCTCTGTTTGGCATTAGGCCCCTTCCTACTTCCATTTTCCTTAAAGGACTTTTTATTCCCCTTAACAGACACTGAAGTCTAATTACACTGACCTTGTTCAAAAGCAGCATTCCCTTGTCACCTCTGCCTCCCGGCTTCCCTGCCTTCCTTTAAGACTCAGCTCAAATGCTGCCTTCTGTAGATTTTCTTCTATCTCCACTACTGCTAGAGCTTTCCTTCTTTGATTATCTTCCATATGCACTGCATATATATCGTATGTACATTTACATGCATGGTGTCTCCTTCATTGAGCGCTAGTTCCCACCACTACTAGTGCTTTCATTCTGCAGTTATCATTGTGAGAAACTTGGTCGCCGTAGAAAGAGCACCATTGACTGAGGAAATCAGGAAAGCTTTAATAGGAACTTGCAAGTCAGGTGGCATATGGATCGGCACACCCTGAGCAGAGTTTAGCAGTCAGTTTTATACAATTTTATACAAACCATTTCCTCTCTCCTTATTCTCCATATTCATTTATTATTATAATATTGTGATTTAACCACAAGGCCAGTTTCAGTTGGTCTAGTTTCTGAACAGTTTCTGCTTCGTATAATTACTTTAGCTGTGACTATCTTTTTGGTTTTACAGCTCGCTCCTTGTCCTGTTCCAGTAACTTTGCTGACTTAGCTTTTTGTAGGAACAGGACTCTACATGCAGTTTCTCACATCTTCCATATGCACTGTATATATATTGTATATACAGTTATTTGGATGTGGTGTCCTTCATTAAGTATTAACTCCTTGAAGGCAGAGACCATGCTTTTGTTTTTCTTTATATCCCCAGCACTTAATACAGTACCTGACATATTGTGAACACTTGATAAATGCTTATTGACTGACTGATTGGCTGACTTATTAGGCTAGGCACTGCTTATCTCACCATTTCTCTATTATTTTTTATTTTTCCATAATATTATAAATATTAAAATTAAAATCATACTAATTACAAGAAAATTGAAGCAGTTATACTATTTAATTTTTAAATGGGTGAGAATGTAAATTCTTATGGTTGTACCACAAATAAAATAACGACAGTGACAAACACCTTTGACCCACAATTGTCTCTATAATTTATGCCTCATACAAAACTAAGAAATTTCCATCTCAGAAGGCACCTCAGAGACCATTAAATCCAAGTGACATCCAAGCAAGACTACATTCTACAACATATGACAAATAGTCAAGTTTTTGCTTGAATATCTTCAGTGAGGGGGAGCCCACTATATACTTGGAATTATTAGAAAATCATTTCCTTAAATCAAGCCTAAATTTATCCCTTTCCAGCTTCCACCCATTGCTCCAAATTTTGTCCATTGGGGTGAAGTAGAACAAGTCTAAACATTGTATCAGATGTGATCTGATCGGAACAGAGTACAATAAACCATCAGTAACCTGTATCCTGGGTACCATGCCTGTCTTAATGCAGGCATCTTGAATGCTGTATTTCAATAGTGATTCATATTCAGTCTCATCAACTAATCTTTTTAAGACATACTGCTGCCTAATTAACCCCATATCCTTCATCTTGTAGGTATAAGTGATTTCTTGAACCCAAGTATAAAGTTTTACATTCATATCCATTAAATTTCACTTTGTTAGATTTAACATGGTGATCTAACCTATGTAGATTTTTTGAATACTTCTTGGATGCTAATTGCTATCCAGTATTAGGAGTTAGACCTGCAATTTTGTTGGCTTAGGAAGTTCTCAGGTGAAGAAACCCTTTCCACCAATACAGGTGGAACCTCTCTCTCCATCTTATAATCTCAAGGAGTTTATTATTTATTAATGATAACAATGACAGCATTCATATAGTACTTTAAGATTTTTTAAATGCATTTTAAATATTATCTCATTTTATCTTCACACCAATCCTGGGAGGTAGGTATATGCTGTTTTATTCCCATTTTACAGATGAGGAAACTGAGGTCAAAGTTAAGTGACTTGCCCAGAGTCAAATATTAACTGTCTGAAGCTAGCTTTGAATTCAGGTTTTCTTGTCTTCAGGTCTTGCACTCTATCCACTGTGCCACCTAACTACCTCTTTGCTGTATTTCCCAGCTTTGTATGATCTGCAGATTTGAAAGGCATACATACCATCTGTGTCTTTATCCAAGTCACTGATGAAAATGTTGGCACAAGGTCAAGCATATATCTGAGTCATTGCAGTAAGACTTCATTCCTAGATGTCATCCATTTAAATTCTAACAAACTTTTTTTTTGAACATCTACTGTGTTCCAGGCACTGTGCTAGGTACTGGGGCTACAGAGACAAAAATAAAAAACAGCTTTTCTTGTTGAGTTCCTGTGTGTCTATATTGGTATCTAAGCAATTCATCCTTTTCCTCTTATTTAGAATTTCGTTTTTGTGATCTTCTTCCAAAGTTGACTTCTCCTTATAGAATTTTAGGCTATCTCCCAATCCTTTCTCTAAGCCCTTTGAAATCTTCTTTCCCCATATCTAGGGGCCATATCTGTTGAATCATGCTTAACTTTTCTCTATTTTGTGACAAATTCTGAGGCAGGATGGTCACTTCCCCAGGTTTCTCATCATTTCCACTCCTAAGTCCAAAGAAGCCATGGCACTGGTTCTTCTCCCTTCTGAGGGACAAAATTATCATTAAGAAGACAAGATGGACAATTTTTTTAATATTCTGAACTTTAAAAAAATTAACAAAAACTTAGCAAAAATAAATAAATTTAACATTTGTCTTCTGGACCAGGCTAGTCCCTTGGTAATTTAGGTTTGATACTGGAGCAAAATGTGCTTTCATAGGTCATTTCAACAGTTAAGAAAAGGAAATGTATTTAGTCATAGCAAGAGAAGATATTCCACAAGGATGAGCATTGAGAACCCCTTGAGTTGATTCAGCTCAAGGAAGCATCGTTATCGTTAAGAGCCCCCAGTCAAACAGCTGAGAACCCCTTCAGCTCCTCTTGGCTTCTTTTCACTCAAAGTCACTCAGGAAATGAAGTCAACAGTTCCCCTTGATCCCTTGAGCCAACAAAGTCTCAAAGATGGTCTCAATACTTTTAAAAGAACAACTAGCCTAGAGAAGGGTTAGAATATTGCCTCTGCAGCAATTTCCTTGTACATAGTAGAGCAAAAAAAAAAAGGTTATATATGACAAATGTACAGCTTGCTTCTCTTTTTTTAAGTATTTAATATTTTTATCATGTAAGTTTCAAAAGTATCCTGCTTGTTTGTGTTTCCTTCTAACCTTCCTCCTCTCTTCTGCACATTAAAAAAGATATTCCAATGGGGATCCTTTTGGAAGGAGGGATAGGGGACGGAGGAAAGAGGACACTGCATCCCCTCACTCCTTTCTAACTCTCCCCTTCCAAAAAAAATTGAAAAAATAAAAATAAAATCCTTGCATAGGTACAATCAAGCAAAATAAATTCTCACATTGACCATGTCCAAAAATGTATATTCTCTATCTTGTGTCCATCTTATCTTGTAGAGTTATTATTGAGTTTGAACATGGCATGGATTAGAGTTCTTAAGTCGTTCAGAGTTGTATTTCTTCACAATATTGTTGTTAATACATAAATTGTTTTCTTGGTTCTACTCTCTTCACTGGACATTGGTCCCATTAAAGTCTTCCCAGATTTCTCCAAAACTGTTCCTTTTATCATTTCTTATAAAACAGTAATATTCTCTTGTCTGAGATATGTTACAAAATGATTCCTCATTGCTTTCAAGATTGAAAGTGTGTCACACTGGTAACATGAAAACATAAAAAGGTTTCCAACGTGATGAACATGAATGAGAATCACATGGGGCAGAAACACATAGATGAGTTGTAATCTGTTCCAGTGCAGGGGAAATAACAACCTCAGCGAGTTCACTTACCACTTAAGTTTTAAAGCTTAAGTATGAAAATATCAGGGACAAAATTAAATCAGTACTGGTATAGAAGGATAGAACTAGAGGGTTATAATTGCCCTAGAAATCACGAAAGGTAGAATAAAAAATCAAGATAATGATACAAGTATTTGAATATGCTTGAGACATAGAACTAAAATATAAGGATCACATGTTATAATTAAATTTTAGTATCATTGATTAGAAATATTTTGGTTTATTTTTCTAACAAAAGTACAAGATACAGATAAAATGAATAAGGAAAAACAGTGACTGACTGCCAATCACTTTTTATTTGAATAAATATGTTGGACTAATAACAGGAACAATTAGCACCTCTAAAGCACCATAGCGTTGTCCTCCTGAAAAATATGTTATAAAATTCTTGATCTTCATATTTTCCTAATTTTCAATCTGACAGTGCAGTAAGCTGTATAATAACAGCTTTTTATGATCTCACATTTTCCCATAAGAAACAAGACTGAATGCAACAATTGTTTCATATATAATTTTCCATATAGTTATTGTTATTCCTTATTGAATATATGGTAGCAGAGTTTTAAAGGAATATACAGAAAAGCTGCCTTTTTCTCCTCAGCAATCGTGTGGAAGCATGGACAAGAGATGTTGATTTCCTGCTTCGTCAGGAGGGCAGGCCTGTGGTTAATCTTGTCGCTGATAAGACCAAAGCAAGAATCATGGAAGAAGACTGGCAGAATACAGATAAAGCAACTAGCTGGTTAAGAAAAGAAGCAATTAACTCCACTCAACCATTTGTTCTTTATTTGGGGTTAAATTTACCACATCCTTATCCATCACCATATACGGGGGAAAATTTTGGATCCTCCACATTCCAGACATCTCCTTATTGGCTTGAAAAAGTGAGTATAGCTTCAAAACAGAAGTTAATTTGCACCTGTTTTGTTGAAAATTCCATTCTCTTTTTCCTTGCATCCAAGGTTAGAGTAATGAAAGATGAGTATTCTAATACAAAGCCTCGTATGTAATATATATTTTATATATATATATGTAATATATATATATATATATATATATGTAATATATATATATATATATATATATATATAAAATGTGATATGTAATAGTTAAGGAGGCAGCTTTGTGATAATAAATGTAACTCTTCTATTAAAGTCAGTTGTATTGCCTTGTGTATATGTGTTCTCACAGCTAACGCAGAGGAAGCATGAGAGTTGTAGAAAGACTGTTGGTCTTGGGAGTCAGAAGACCTAAGGCAGGGGTGGGCAACCCGTGGCCTCAAGGCCATGTGTGGCCTGGACCTTGAGGCTGTAGGTTCCCTTACCCTGCTTTCAAGACCCAGTTCTCTGTGTGAACTTGGGCACATAAGTGTCCTAGAGCAAACTTCTTCATCTATGAAATAGGGATCATAGTATTTGTGCAATATAACTCACAGACTTATTAGGAGGCAAACATTTTGTAAAGCTTAAACAAATTAACGTGAGCCATTGTAAAGCATTACCATAAGATTGTTTTTTCTGTATGGGTTGCCCCTGTTATTTCATTGTTTTAGGAAATTTCAGAAAGGGAAACTCCGTGTACCGTGCAGAAAGGCCCCTTCTCTGAAATTTCTCATCTTAGAGGCTCGCTTAGCCTCACAGTGCTTCTTAAACCATGGGTCTTGATCCTTTGGCAGCAGCAGGTTTCTGAATGTGCAGCAACCAAAAATTAATGAAAATCACACTCATAATGAGTGCTAGGTGTTTCTGTCAGCACTCGCCCATATTGTATTATACAATTTCACTGCAGCCTTGGTTCCGAACACAAGGCATGCGCACTTTACACAGCACATGCCCTCAGGCCAGGCAATGCAACAGACAGTTGCTGAAACATGAAAAGGGGTCAGGAACGGAAGAAGTTTAAGAAGCCCTGCCAGTGCCTAAAAGTACAGAGACATCAGGGCACTTGCCCAGGGTCCTGTGATAGAACTAGGATCAAAGTAGGGCTTCCTGCCTCTGAGACCAACTTTTTCTCCACCATACTGTACTGCCTCATCTGTGAGGAAAACAATAGGGCCTTCATGCAGAACGTGAAAGTTATCTGATGAAAGGAGTTAAGTAAATGTAAGAAATCAGTAAGCATGTCTCCAAACTTTTTTACAAGTCACTTTTCAATATATTTCGATAAGAATGAGTTTACACTTACATTGTGTTTCATAGTTACAAAGTACTTCCCTAGAGATCATTTCATACAATCTTCACAGAGTTAAAGGTATTCTACTACAATTAAATATCTACTAAACCTGGAAGCATAAAAATAAAAAGATATTTGTTTATAAACAACAAAATGGGTTGGAAAAGAGTGCTGGACTTAAAGTCAAGAGACCTGATTTTGAATCCTGCTATAGACTGCAGTTGGATAACCATGAGCAAGTCAATTAACATGCCTCAGAGCCTCAGTTTCCTTATATGTAAAGTAGAACAATAATACCTGCACCCTACCTCACAAAATCATTGCGAGGAAAATATTTTGCAAACTTTACTTAAAGCCCTATAGAAATGTGAACCGTGACTATTATTTAAATAAATATTTAGATAGCTCCCTCAACTATATAGATTTCTGCCATTGAGCTTTCAGAAAGAGAAAGGAGAAGAGCTGAGATAAAATTCTTTACTTCCTGGTGCTGATATCTAAGACTTAACACCAGGGCTGATTTTTAAGTCTTGCCACCATACTGAATTGTTGGTTTTCTTTTTTTGTACCACTTAGAGTTTCTCTGTTAGCATGTAATTATGAGAATTTCAATTTGGTTATACAGCTTTTAAAGTAATTTTCAGAAATGTCTCATTCTACATGTACAAATGTACAGTAACTTAAATGTCAGATAAATTAATTGGTACATAATTTCCATATTTAATTGATTAAATATTTGTTTTAAGTCCTTTGTGGCAAATCTTTGCTCACCATCCTTAATTAGAAACTGTAGGTTGGCATTTATAATATGTAAAAACATATGACTCTTACCTTTATGTAACTGAATTTTCTCTCTATTTTTTAGGTTTTTTATAAAGCTATCAAAATTCCAAAATGGTCTCCTCTGTCAGAAATGCACCCTGTAGATTATTATTCTTCCTACACTAAAAACTGTACGGGGCAGTTCACAAAGAAAGAAATTAGAGATATTAGAGCATTTTATTACGCTATGTGTGCTGAGACAGATGCCATGCTTGGTAGGTGGTGTAATTAATAATTACATAGAAAAGAAGAATGTTGTTTTTCTAACAGGCTGTGATTCAGGCTGGCTCTAGTGACTTGTAGAAAATTACTCAAGGATGTTCATACAACAGTTGCTTAGAGACAGCGTACTTGATGCACAGAAAGATTGGAAGACATACTTTTGGTTGTGGAATAAACCTTTGCATATCTCAATTATCAGTTGATAAAATAACTTGGAAGATAATTCAGTTTATTCAAACATTAAGGAGAGATCAAAGAAGGCTACCATCTGCTTAAGACAAATTTTTTGGATGAGAAGACTGACTTTTGGGCATGATCCAAACGTGGGTAGGCAAATGACAGGGCATTTCAAAGACCGCTTTAGTTCTAAGATATGGAATCAGTCCTAAAAGCCTGGGCCCACCTTTTGTCAAACTCTTAATATCCAGGTGGATCCAGAACTGTTCCATTTACCCAGTACTTTAGCAACCAAGACTAACCCATAGCTGGAACAGATTTTTTACATTCATCTTGGTTCAAGGCCAGTTCAAAAATAAAGCAATCTTCAATTGGTAACATATCAGGAAAGTATTTGCTTTGCAGTTTGGAATTAATCTGTCTGTGGTTATCACATTCTCAGGCTATGAAGACCAAATTGTAATCCTTTTTAAGGAGGTAACAGGAAGGGGCAGGAAGTTTTTGCCAGTAGTAGAATATTAGTAAAATCCATGAGCTTGGAATTTAATTGTTAAATTGGCATTTTACAGTGAGAATTATTTTGAGAACTATATGTTAATAAAATTAAGATAGCACAGTAAGAACATGAGATTTCATTGCTTTGGAAAATCATTCTCCCAATGTAGCTCTAAACCATCTCTCAGACAAAGAGAAATGACTGGCCAAACATCTTAGAAAGTAAAGCCAGGTCTTCTTGACTACAAGTCCAGAATTCTCTTTATTATGCTTTGGATTATTTCAATAAGATTTTTATAATGGCAAAATAGAGTAGTCTTCCTTCAATACAGCACTCAGCTGTGACAAAAACAGTCAAGTCACCTCTTTTTTAATGCAGCCTGTGTTACCATATGCAGTTTTAACATTGCAGTGGTAAACATGGCTGATATCTCTCATGTCAATTATGTATAGGCATATTCTTCCTGATACCCTTTATCATTTTGGGCAAAACATTATTATATCATTTATTTTACAGGAATAATGTTCTAAGTATGTACTAAGTGATGTTAAGTGATGTTACTATAAGCTCTCACATTATAGTGGTTGGCTGTAATATAAATCAATATATTCACTACTTTGACACAAAACTATACAAGGCAAGAATATAGAAAATAATATTTTCCTATAGGATTCTTAGTACTTAGATCTGTAACCACTCAAAACAGTTTGATCTGATCATCCACATAAAAAAAAGTAATGAAGAAAGTTCCATGAGGGCAAGAACTGTCTTTCACTTCCATATTTGCATCTTCAGCTCTTAATACAGTGCATATGATGGATGTGAGCAGGCTATGACATATAACTAATGAGGTTTAATAAACTCTGAAGTAGAACTGGAGAAAAAGATACCATCAAAGAATGATGTGATAGGAATTAAAAATGAGGCAGTGACATGTTAAAGGTAAAAGAGGGTGGGTAGACATAGAGAAAAAGCAAGAAATGTCTCCAGCACATTGGGTAAACCCCTTATGATAGACATCTGGTTGGACACAAGCAAGGAGTGCACAGGATTGTCAGGATGGAGGGGTTGCTTTCTGTATCATTCAGCAAAAGGTCCAGAATGAAAGAGGTAAAAAATTCATTTGAATATGTGTGTATACACGTTTTGTATATACACACAGATACATATATGTATCTGTGTACATATGTATATATACATACATATACGTATGTGTTTATACATACACACATATATACATATTGTGTATATATACACACATATATACATATATGCATGCATATGTAGTCACCCTTTTTTTGGTTATAATAGCTTGTTCCTTTTTCAATAGGTGAAATTATTTTGACTCTTCACCAGTTAAATCTCCTTCAAAAGACTATTGTTATATTCACCTCTGACCATGGTGAGCTGGCCATGGACCACCGCCAGTTCTATAAAATGAGCATGTACGAAGCAAGTTCCCACATTCCTCTTCTGATGATGGGCCCCGGCATCAAAGCAAACCTCCACGTCCCAGATATGGTCTCTCTTGTAGATATTCACCCCACTCTCCTAGGTAAGTTGTGTGAGTCTGTCTGAAGTATGAACTTTTATTCTGTAATGTGGCTTAGGAAGGTGATGCGACAAGCATGTGTACCATGGCAGCTCTTGCGGGTTTGTCAGTATCTTTGACTGAATCGTTTATGACTCAACTTTATAAAAAGTAAAATGAATCCTTCTGCTCTTCATTCCTCAAAATTAATTCCTTTTCCTTCAAAATATTCATAAGTCATAGAACCATCAGATGGTCAGTAAGCATTTATTAGTAACCTCCTGAGTGCCCCTAGGTTCTGGGTATACAAAGATAAAATACAAGTCTCTGCCTTCAAGGAGCTCATGTTCCATTGGGGCAATCAGTACATACCCACAGAAGTAGATGTTACCTAAATACCAACTAAAACAGGGTGATACCAGGGGTGCAGGATAGTAACTGCTGAAAGGATTCAGCAAAGACTTTATATAAGAGGCGGCACTTGGAAAAAACTAGGAATTTATTAGAAGAGGTAAGAAGAGAGTACGTTCCAAGCCTAAGAGATGACCTGTATGTAGGCATGGAGATGGCATACAGACTCTTGCGTGTGAGGACTAACAGGAAATCCAGTTTGGTCTGGAATATGGAATGCATGAAGGAGAACACTGTATAATAAACCTGTAAAGTAGGCTAGTGCTAGATTTTGAAGCAGAGAGGAGTATTCCCTTGCATTTTAACCAAATCGTACAAAGTCACATTAGTTTTTAAATGTGAAGCATCTACTTGGAAAGAGATTCTTACCAGCAAAGTTCTTCATGCTAAAAAGAAAAGAGTTCCCTGCTCTCCCTGTCGAAACGAACATACACACACACACACACACACACACACACACACACACACACACACACTTTCCAATTCACATTTTATAGTAATTGTGGAAAAGATGGAATCGTATGGCAATAGCAAAACATTCATTTAAGAGTTTTTAGAATTACTAAATATTCATGTGGATGTCAGCACATAACCATGGAAAAGATTTCCAGAAACTAACTATTCCCTCTAAAGACTGCTTCCTTCAGTCTGGTCACTGGTAGACAGAAAGGATCATTAGATCAATAAGAAAAATTGTTACTCTTAGTCTGTCTACCATTAACCCTATTTGGTGATCTACATGCAGATATGCCTTCTTTAGAGAATTACATCTACTCTCTATTTTGATTCTGTGTTCCATTCAAAAGTGTCTCAGCTGTTCACTCAAAGAAGACCAAGGACATCAGACCAGAACACTTAAAATATTAATTCTTACATTATATAACATATTATAATTCTTATTATTTTATCAGGCCTCAGTTCTATAGGCTTCCATAAGGGCATCAAGAAGGAGCTACTCGAGGTTTGAGAATCTTGATTAGGGTAGTGACGTGGTCAGCCCTGTGCTGAGTGATATCACTTTGGCAGCTGTGTGAAAAATGGATTGGAGAGGAGAGGTGTAAGGCAGGGAGACCATGAGGTGGTTAGGAGATGATTACAATGGTCTGAGAAAGAGGATTATAAAATTATAAAATACAAAGTAATTCCTATAGCCCGCAGACGTCACCATGCCCTCATCTATAATCATCCTTCTGAACTGCATCCCCTTCTTTCTCATTGCATCAGCTTCCATATCATACTGCTTTTTAGTTGTCTTTTTTTCCTGTCATGAGTCTAATGATAACAATTAGTTTTATTAAGCAGCTGCTATGTGACAGACACAATGCTAGGCACTAGAAGTGCAAATACAAAAGCAAAACAGTCTCTGTGCTTCAGGAGATTACATTCTACTGAGGGAGACTGTCATCTTTAAGAATTCTTAATCTAGAATCCATGAACTTCCTTTTTTAATATTTTGAGAACTGTATTTCAACTTAATTGTTTTTCCTTTAAATCCAATGTATTTTATGCATTTAAGAAATTATTCCGAGGTGTGCGTAGATGTCAGCAAACGGTCAGAGAGGTTCATAACACAAAAAAGCTTTAGATGCTTCTCCATAATTTGCTATGGCGTTGGCTTCCTACACTTGCAATATATTCCTAAATCTAGCAACATTCCAAAATGAGCATTTGGTAATTTGAAGGTAAGAATAATAAAATGTATACATACATCATCCTTGAATGTAAAGGATATTAATTAGGAATTTAAGGATAGGGGTGGTACCTTTTTTTCATTGGCATACAGAACTCCCAGATGAGAAAATTCCTTCTACTATCTTCTCTGCAATTTATAGCCTCAGAGAGTTCCCCAGAGCTTTGAAAAATTAAATGACTACTAGAGTTGAGCTGAGATCTTCTTGGCTAGCTCTCTATCCACTACACCAGAGGTTTCCAAACTTACTTGGCCTACTGCCCCCTTTTCAAAACAAAAAATTACTCAGCATCCCTCTGGAAAACACTTTCTTTAACCATTTAACAGGTTTTTTTTTAATTTACATCATTTCAAAAAAATATTTTTAAATGATGCATCTTAAATTTAATAATTTATTGCAAATTTATGGGGTTTTTTCTGCGTTGAAATTTTGATACAATATTGCATCAGGTAACTATGTAGTATTGTATTGTAAATAAGTCATTACATGCATATATTCCTGCTGATGTATGCTGGACTTCCCAACAAGGCACCACACGCTCACCTGCCAACACTTACTTGTTAAGACCGTCAGCAGACTTGACCACTGATTGGTTATAATTTGCATTTTGTATGCAAATGTTTATTTGGAAAATAATGTAATCATTACAACTTTAACTCTGTTACACAACAGATGAAACATGTAGGAACAGTTTTTCAAAATTCTCTTCTTTCCTTATGCTTCCGCCGCCCCCTTATTTTACTCAATGCCCAACCCCCAATTGCATCCAAGAATACTACAGTCCTCCCTGAATTGTTCCAGAGCCCCTTAGAGGGTAGTATCACCCACTTTGGGAACATATGCACATCATGCTGTCTTTCAAAATTCTCTCTCAGTTCTGAAGATGATATTTCCAGACTTACTGTTAATATAACATAATGCCTGATTCATAGTAAACAATGAATACTTGATGGTTTTTAAAAAAAATTTAAATACGTCTTTTGCCTTCTGAATTAGGTTCTCAAGTAATATAGAATCCATTGTAAAACTTCTGAATTTTCTAGTGGTTTTTAGTCTTTTTAAAATGTTTTAATCCTTACCCTTTATTCTTGTCCTGCCTTCAAATCATATTTGAGTATTCTATTTTTTATGTATGTCTTTCCTTTTGTTTTTTTAAATTTTTTAATTTTAGACAAATACTAAAACTTAAATACATAATAAGGAAAGAAAAAGAAACAATATAAACAAATATAAAACAAGAAAAGAAAAATTGTCATGTGCACAGCAGAACATAGAGGATTCAGAGTACATAACAATAACTTATCATTTCAAGAAATCCTATATATTAAATACTGTGTGTTAAGTGGAAAGCTGTCCATTTTTTCTTTACTTCCTTGTAGGCTTTCTTTTGTTCTCTGCTGTACATTTTTTATTTCGTCCTTTTTTCCCCTTTCGTCCCCCTACCTACCACCTCAAGGCTACAACTGAGCATGGATATATTTCTATATAGGTATTAATATCTAACATACACATACATATACACATATATAAACATATATTTTTCCTAAGAGATTCTATTCCTAACCTTATTTTTTGTTTGTACACATCTCTTTTTTCTTGTCTCTCCTAACTACTCTACTTTACTTCTGCCTACTACCTTGCCCCCCCTATTACTTAACCTACCCCTGCTCCAGCAATCCCTGCCTTTATCTTCCCTTTCCCTTAAATCTAAACACCCTTCTATATTCCCCTTTTAACCTATTCCCTCACCCTCACTTCTAAAGATCCCTCCTTTATCCTCTCCCCACTCCCTATCCCCTTCGAGTTTCATTTCTTTTTTAAATTTAGAAGACTTTTATACTCTTCTAAATGTATATGTATTTTCCCCTCTTAAATCCATTCCTGCTGAAAGAAAGTAGGTTTCCAGAACAGCCTTCCCTCCCCCATATAATTACTCTGTATGGTTTCTTACTCTTGCCCCTCATTTGCATAAGCTAATTCCTCTTTTAGCTGCTCTTGAGTGGCTTTATTAGTTAAAGTCCTGTCATGCTCAAGTCTACCCCAATTTTTCTTATAAGCTACCTAATTACCAGTAAAATCTTAGACATAGGCTTTACATTTTCCATACAACATTCTATCCTTATTTAGTCTCTTGTAATTGGTCATTGGTATGTACCTTATATTTCTCTTGAGTTCAGGGTTTTTTTAAAAAGAGTCCCGAAAGTCTGACAATTGATCAACTGTCCATCTTTTTCCCTTCAGTTATGCTTCGCTTTGCTGGGTACAATATTTTCGGCTGGAGGCCCAGTTCTTCTTCTCTTTGATATATGGTATTCCAAGACTTGCTATCTTTTAGTGTCACCAATGCTATTTTATTTTCAAAACCTCTTTATTTTTAAAACTTTTCTTTATTTTAAAACCCTTCCTAGTCATTGTCTGCTGATAACTCTAAGCAACTTTTCAATCAAATATACTTTTACCTTTATCCTTGGAAAGTTTATGTGATCAATTTTTAAATTTATTTTTTACCGAGTTCTTTTTTTAAATTAGAAGATTCTCATGTATATACCTTTCTTTCCTAATACCATTAGAAACTGTTAACAAGAGTATGTATTATATAAACTATTCTCACAAAAAAATATGGAAATAGTAAGATAAACTTTGGCCACCTGTGATGATATGTCAGTTTCCTTTGCAGAGATTTCAGAGGACTGTATAAATTATTTTGCGATTTCACTGTAGTCTTCAGTCGCTCCACTGACACCTATCATAGCTCCTCCATAATTTCTTATCCTGTGAGAGTCATAGAATCTCAGATTTGAAACAAATGACAAGTTAATACAACCAGGGAAGAGTACCACTGTGTCTCAAACATACTCATTCCACTTTTGGACAGTTCCAAATGACTTTTCCTTTGACCACGAGATTCAAGTGTTAGTGAGCAAAAATAGAGAGGGAGTTGGGTAAAAAGGAAGAAAGACTTTCCATTGCAGCTCGCTGTGAAAATCCTAATGAAATCTCCAAATATCTGTGGGCTTCCTTTCAAGTACAGAATAGTAGGAGAGAATGATACTCCATTCTGTTGCAGTGACGAGTCATGTGGACATCTTTCTGTACCTCCTTAAATGAAACAGGAGACATAGAAACCTGCAGTGCAAGTCTCAATGTAGTTATGGATCTTGAAGAAAATAATTTTCTAAATGTCTGGATTAAAGTCACTGAACCACTCTCTGAAAGGCCACCTGTAATCTTTTGATTACTCGAATCCAATTCCCTCTTCTCTGTTCTCATCCTTAACCTCTCCGCAGCATTTGGCGCTGTTGAGCAACTCCTTATCCTAGAAACTTGATGTACTTCATGGGTCCTGCATAGGAAATCCAACTGATTTTGCATTATGGAAGTATGATATATCTACAATGACAATGCAATTAGTTATAAAAATGTGCTCAGTTACAAGTCATATGCATTTTTAAATTCTCTTTGTCTAATGTCTGTGGCCTTGACTCATGTTAGATGCCATATCCTAAATTTTATTGAGTCAAAATTAATGCTCTAAAGTAGAACCACTAAGATGAATAAGAAGGTAGTAAAAATTATCTATCGTCTTTCATGCATACAATTTTTAAAAATTTGATGCCATGATTTCGTCAGTATGGGAAAATCCTGGTATGAAAGTTCCCTACACTCAATTATCAGCTTATCTGTAATTTGTAGTCTTAGAAAATAGCCTGGAAACACTGAGAAGTTAAGTAACTTTCTAATGGGCACATAGTTCTGATGTACAAGAGAAAGGACTTGAATCCAAGTCTCTAATTTCCAGGCTGGTCCTTATACCATGTTGCCTCTTTCCCTGATGCATAAAAATTATAGATGCTCTTTAGTAAACATGTAAAATGAATTTACTGCTACAACCAGGAATACAACCTGTATTATTTTACCTAGGTCAAGAAGCTATATTTCCTATTTTTAAAATAACATCATTATGTTTCTGTTGTCATAATTTTAAACTTTTCCCACTATTTTAAACTAGACGTTGTTAACAGTTATGCAGTTATCTTCCCACTACTAAGGTAAATGCTTTCATAGCAAAATATGGAATGGAGTACAATAGCAAAATTACTAGAAAAATTGAATATAAAAACTAATTTTCCTAAAAACAAAGCACTTAAAAATGCAGTATAATGCTAAAGAGGTAATCTTTAATGCTGTAGAAATATGTACATTGTTTGCATGTTGTTGCCCCCTTTAGATTGTAAGTTCCTTGGGAGTGGGAAGTTTTTGATCTCCAGCTCTTAGCACCATGCCTGGCACATAGTTGGTATTTAATAAATATTTATCTACTGGCTGCATGAACCCCTGCCCTAGAGCTGGTTTCCCCCCCAACCTAAACTCATTCTATCAAGTCTAAGGTGTTTTCCCTGATAGGGGCAGAGGGGGAGGTCATTGGCCATGAACATGTGGCTACAAGGCAAATGTGCTCTCTGGGTCCTGGGGATAATACCAGTGTTGGAGAGTTGCATTTCTGCTCCTTACTACTTAGAGCTCCTGAGTTCATTCTTCTGATAAGAAAAAAATAATCATATAGAAGGGGAAAACAGGAGTAATCCACTCATAAACATGGGTCACACCCTCCCACTAATGGACATAATGTCCATAGAGTTTAATGAGCACACATAGAAACTTAATAAGGAGATATAAAAGAAATGCATATATGTCTAAGACCTCTCATGACTAAACAGCAGGTCAGTCTGTACCATGTATCTCCTGTTGGACAAAACCACTTTTCAGTTCCTTCTTACTCCTCACAACTCTCCTGCTTATCAAAGCTACTTTTCTTCTACTCTCACTCAGGCTGCTGAATCAGTGCATGAGCTCTTTTAGCACACAGCTACCCTTGGAAGGGTTCTGAGAAAGCATTATGCTTTTTCAGTAACATGCATTTCCCTTAAGCCAGAGAACTTCCGGACTCCTCAGATATGCTCAGATCTCTGAGGGGTTTCTCCCTCTCCAGCTATAAACAATGATAGAGTCATGCATCCTTTCCCCAGCCAGCTCTTATATTAGCAAGGAATGTTTCTCCTAGTAGGCTCTCAGCAAAGTTACATCTCTTCTCTCAGCAAGGCAGATGCAAAAGCTTTCTTCCCCCCTTTATTTCTCCCTCTCCTGCTACAAAGGTAGTAAGGGGCAATACAGGCAAATCTCAGAACCTTCCCTTCTTCAGACTGTAGATGGCACTAAAGGACAGTTGTGTCTTTATCTGGCCAATCAGCTCTCAGAAGAACAATACCTCTCATCCAGTCAGCACGACACACCCAGCTACACCTGGCAAAACTGCTGTGGAGCACCCTCTCAGCTTCAGTCAAATGCTATTAGACTCTATATTCTGTCTTCTGAAAATAAGTTTTCTTGTCTCCTGTGACTTCCACCTGAACTCTTTCCTAGTTCTCCTGCTTCTTTTTTCGTCTGATCATCTCTGGTTTCTAATGTCTAAAATCAGGACTCATAAGCAGTAACCCATCTCAGATTTGTAATATAAAATTCAAAAATTCCCATATTCCAGAACAGTTATTTGATGTATAGTTTATCAACCGTATCTTTCACAACTCTAAAGACCATCACACACATATGATCTGATAGACCACAAGGCCCTGCAACCATCTGCAGCCCTTCAGACAAGGCCTTTAATACATTTATCTGAGATGCAGTTTTCTCTCAGGTCCTCAGAACAGTCTATGCTTTTCTACATAATTTTAATTGAGATTATTTCTTCTCAAGCTGATTTCCTCAGTGTCCCTTAGACAAATGTTCTTTTCCTAACTCTTTCATGAACATAAAAAGATAGTACATTACATCTTCCCCATAACAAACTTTGCTAGAATTGTAGGAGGTGTCCATATAGCATACAACAGCCTTCCCCTCCTAAAATGTCATAATCAGCATATTTTGCATTAGATCCATAGGAAATATGGATGCAATCAATGCATGGATGCAATTGGATGCAAAAATGCAATCAATATATAACATATGGAAAATTAATACACATAATTCTATTAGTAAGTCAAATCAATAAGCATTTTTAAGGGGTTACTATGTGCCAGGCACTAAGCCAACTACTGAGAATACAAATGCAAATAAAAAAGAAAAACAATCCGGTCTTCAAGGAGCTTACATTCTAATGGGAGAGACCAACACATAAAAAGGCACTAAAAAAGGGAGAGAGGTAGACATTATCCTCATAGGGGCAGAGTGTCGAAGTCCAGGGAAATGAAGGATGACTGGTTTGGGCTTTTCCTCAAAATGAGCTTCCAAGAGAAACCATCCATGGGAGAAGAGATCCCTGGGGCAGAGAGAGAAAGCAGCTGAAGCCTGATGGTGAGGTCCAGAGGAGGAAGGCTAGCTGGACTGGGTTCTTCCTCCAAATGGAGATTCTGAAAGAAACTCACCAATGGCTAAAAGAGGCACCAGGGGCAAAGGGAGTTGTCAGCAAAAGTAAACATTCTGAATCGTGACAAGCAAAGATTTACACTTTAGGTGGATTGTTTTTGGCAGGTATGGGAAAGTTATTTTGGAGTGGGGAGAGAGACACTAAAAGTGAGAATCCATTTGGGAAACAATTACAATAGTCCAGAAGGAACATGTAAGAGGTTCCTTAATCAGGCTCTGTGAGTGGAGAAAAAGCTGTGGATGTGAGATAGATGTTGAAGGCAGAGTCCACCAGTCTTGGCAAGTAATTGGCCCTGGGGCATGAAGGAAGGGGTTACTATAAAATGAGGGTGATAACAAAACCTACTACCAAGGGTTGTTGTGAGAATCAAATGTAATAATATATATATAACATTTTGCAAACCTTAAAGTGCTATAGAAGTCTTAGCTATTATTACAAGTCTAAGGTTATGTGCCTACGTAACTAGAAGAATACTAGTGTCCTTAGCAAAAATAAGGAAGTTAGTATCGGAAACAAATGTTGAGAATTTTTATTGCATATAATTGGGAAATAAGAATTACAGGGCTAGGAGTATGGAAATTCATCTTTCCCTGCAAGAAAAGCAAGAAGATAGGGATAGGAGAGGGGTGGGGTATGATGGAGGGGAGGGTACATTGAGGGAAGGAGTAATCAGAATGCAAGGTATTAGGAAGCAGGGGGAGGGGAGTGATGGGGAGAAAAATTGGACATGTTACATAGTGAGGTAAAAGCAAT
>CM053769.1:677567955-677609197 GCA_028658325.1 Potorous gilbertii | reverse complement strand
GGAAAAGTCAAGGTTTTAATGGTAAATTTGATTTTATAATTGCCTTTTAATCAGGAGCTAGAACATGTATAGAAAGGCATGTAAGCCACTTAAGACTTGCCTCAAAAGATGTTCCTTAGCCAAAGTGAAACTATAATCATATTTGAAACCTGGCTATTGGAACTTGCCATTTTTAGATGCTATGGGACCATTAAGTGAATGTTCTTCTGAGTCTAACTCCAGGTATGTGTAGCAAGAAAGGCGATATGAGCCTCCAGTACATGATGCCAGTAAGCTGATGAGATGCTGGTATGAATTGCATAGGTGATCTCAAGGGAGAGATGGGAGAGCAGCTGTTCAGCATGGGCTGAGGTGGGATTCTCCTGACTCAGTGTCCCCGTTGACAGCTGGTAGACATTAAGCCTGACTGAATACAAGGGAATAGTCTAATCCTGCCTGGAATTGACATGAGGTTAGGGTGATATGGTATCCCTGCAATGTCCTTACTATTGGTGGCAATTTCCTATAGTCAAAAGGTTTGTAAGCTTAATACCAGATCAATTATAGATTATAGGTAGGGGAACATCCGAGGTTGTCTAAAATTAAGCTGTTAGGCATAGGACTTTAGACCAACAACATTAAGTTAGGGTCCTTTAATTCTTAGTAATACTGTGGAGACAATTAGGTCAAGAGCTTGTGAAGTTAGCAACATAAATGTTATCTGTGTCTCGGTTATGTTTTAAAAAAAAAAATTCTTTTGTGGCCCATATTGTAAATGCTTTAAAAAGATGTATCACCTGACCAAAAGTCTGAATTGCTCTATCTGTTATAAACTGTGTTAAAAATAAATAAATAGATAAATAAGGAAGTTATGATGAGAATTGGGTTTCATTGTGGAAGATAATGAGTTCTGTTTAGATATGTTGAGTTTGAGATGCTTATGAGGCATCGATTGGAGCTATCTGGGAATTCAGAAGAGATTGGGGCAGTACATATGAGCTTAATCTTCTCAGCAATGTTGGGAGGTATGAAATGCAAGTAGTAGTATTCTCATTTTATAGATGGGAAGCCAATACTTAGGCAGTTTTATGAACATTGCTGTTTCTATTTCTCATTACAATTGAAAAATAGTTCTTCTGCATTGTGGGTTCCTGGGCTTTTTTTGGTCTGGCTTAGGAACCTAACCCAAACATTATTCTGTTGGGGAAAAAAATACATTGCAAGTTCCAAACTTTTTTTTAATACAATTTGCTTTTCATGATTTTCTTGCATCTCTCTCATTTCTCTTCCCAATTTTTCCTCCACCTCTCTTATCAAAATCCTTTTTTGAGCTCTTCCATGGCCTGAGACTATTAAATATTTATTTTGGATGTTTGGGATACAGAAACCTTGACTTTTATTTTATGTCTTTCCCTGATGGTAAGCATTGTTCTTCCTGAAAGGAAGGGAGAAGATATTTGTTCACCAAGAAAGTAACCTTCTATAGTCTTATTTTTTTTCCCTTTTCGGGGCATTTTCCCAACAGTTACTTGACTTTTGGGTCCTTTGCCAAAAGTAAGGTATACTCTGGAGGTCTGTAAGATCTCAGTTCCTCCAAGGTGGCACAATCAAGCATGTACACTTGTCTGGGAGCAGGAAGAAATTTTTGTGCCCAGAAGCTTAGCAGAGTTTCCTCTTCACAACCACCTCACCTCCAGTTCTGCTGAGTCAACACTGGGGGCTGAGATTCAGATAAACTGCAGGGGCAGGGCAGCCATTCAGTGTGAGATAAAAATCAGTTCCCTCAGGGCCTCTACACAGGGCTGAGGGAGGAATCAGCTGCTCAGTACCCCCAGGGTTTCACGATCCAACAATGGATGTGAGCTGAGGTAGGGCTGCTGTGGGAACTGCTGCTGCCTGCCTGATGTGGTCTCTGTGGCCACTGCCTGAGACCAGAGCTATGGGAAGGCCCGTTGCTCTTCTCCCTTCTCAGCCAGCTGAAAAAACCCTCTCACTGACCTTTGGTGCTTGTGGGTTGAGTTCCCAGAGCAGCCTGGGAACTGCTGCTACTGCGACTGGAGATTCTGCCCCACCCCACCCCACCCAGGCAGGCTCAAGTCCTCCTCCCAGAGCCAGGCTGCACCTTGTGACTAAGGCTGGGCTGGGCTGGACTCCGCTCCTCCTCCAGTGCGACAGACATCTCCTGTCAGCCTTTCAGGTCACCTTGGGCTGGAAATCTCCTCCACTCTGTTGTTCTACTGCTCTAGAATTTGTTGAGAGTCTTTCTTTACAGGTATTTTATGGGGTGTGGGAGGAGAGCTAGCATATGTGTGTCTTTCTACTCCGCCACCTTGGCTCTGTCCCTTTTTAATACAATTTGAATTCATTTATAAGTTGTTTTCTTATTCTGTCATGCTAAAAATGTTCACTTGAGAATTTTTTATGCTTATTTCATATGACTGTGCCCCTCCTGTGCTCAGTATCAAAAGCATGATTTATTTTTCCTTGTAATGAATATGATAACCGTCCCTTGACCTGATACATGAAAAAATGCAAATAATATTGTAGGTGCCTTTAGCTTTATTGAAAAACTATTGTTATATTTTTTACCTCTAGATATTGCTGGAGTTCCTCTCCATCAGAACTTGAGTGGTTATTCTTTGATTCCATTATCATCAGAAGCATCCAGTAATCATTCTAAGTCCACAAGGCCACACCCTCCCTGGATTCTGAGTGAATTCCATGGCTGCAATGTGAATGCTTCCACCTATATGCTGAGAATTGACAAATGGAAATACATAGCCTACTCTGATGGCACCTCATCACCTCCTCAACTCTTTGGTAATGACATGTTTTAAATTTCATTTTTGTTAAATCTTTTTTTTAATCCTGATCTGTGATTTCGTTGTTGTAGATAACTTCCATTTAGAACTATTGGTAAATGCTTTATAGTGTTAGAGAGTTGCCTAAGGCATTAAGAGAGTAAGTGATATACTTGAGGGTCCCATAACCAAGATGGGTCAGAAGCAGAACCTCATGACTTGTCTTCTTGATGAATATAAGGCTCACTCTCTCTCAGATCCGCTCTGCCATGCAAACTCCCAATATACTTTTAAAGTTAATTAATGGAGCAAATAGGGCAAAAGTAGGAGTACCTTACTAGCAAGATTAATAAGTTGTGAGAAAAAAAATGTCCCTTAAAGGCAGAAAATTGATTCTAGTGGAGATCTTCAAAGTGAGATTTCATTAATTTCACAGTGTTGTCCTTTCATAGTACACTAGACAAAAGTAGAATGAATCAAGCTTTAATTTGTTAGGCATATACATTGCACCAGTTTCTCGCAATAGATATAACTTTAGAAATTGAAGGGATTTTCTCCTGCCTCATAGTTATATTTTTTTTTTTGCAAAAGTGGGAATATAATTTTTCATTGATATTGAATGAATAAAGTTGAATATTAAAGTATTTAAATTTCTAAAAATATTTATATCCTGTTGTTAAAGAAACAATTCAAACAGGAATATTATAATAATATTTTCCATTATTTCTTAAAATAGACATTTTAGATTTTTTTAAATTTCTTATTGATGCCATTTGTTTTCCCCTTAATCACATGTTAATGCCAGTTTTTCCTCAAACTATCAGAGTTATTATTTCAAAGTAACTCTTAATGAGAGTGTGCTTAGGATAGAGAGAAGCAGCTTCAGAGTCAGGAAGACCTGAGTTCAAATCCCACTTCTGACACTTACTGGCTGGGTGACAATGGACAGTTCATTTACACCTCCCAAATCTCATTTTCACAATCAGGGAATCATACCTGCAATTACTATCTCACAGTGTGATTGCAAGGCTCAAAAGAAATCATATATAGAAAGCATCTTAGAAAATGCAAAGTGCCATGTGAATGTCAGTTATTATATGTAATAATATAAAAGTATTGTATTATAGTAATATATTAGTTGCCACTATGTTTCACATTATTATTATTCCTAAGACCAGTTCCCCTATCACCAGAATTCAGGATGCCACCATCAGATGACTTTGGGCTACTTATATGCTTATGCATAGATCATGGCCCTCCTTATATACCCCCAGAGATAGATATCTAAAAGAACCAAAGGTAGACCAGGAAAGGAAACCAATGAGTAGTCTCACTTAGAATTCTACAGTATTTTCTCACCGGTCTCCCTGCCCTAAAGAGCTGTCATCTAACATCATATATTAAAAAGCAAACTTCTGATGGCAATTGACCAGTAAGCTCAGATGACAAAGAGAATCATTGGCCATGTCAGTAAGAGGTTTTCTTCTCTGCTGTGGGACACAGTATACACGGTTGTAAAGGAAGGTGATTTTTGTCACAGTGTTCAAATGGAAACTTAAGAACCTAATAATACTCAAAATCTTATTTTTAAATTATCTTTGTAAACTACACTACTTAGATATGCTTCAGAAGAACCATGTTTTCATCAGTGTAGGTTTTCAATTGCATTCCCTCTACATCAGTGGTAGCTGACTCAAATAGAAATGGAAGGCATTAAGCTGTACATAAGGATCCCTGTGGGCCACATATCAAATTAGAAAAAACATGTATTAACATTATCTACGTGTTCTATTGTATTATTATTTATTTTGTTAAATATTTTCCAATTACATTTTAATCTGGTTCAGGATCCCCTTGGGAGTATTGTAGGTTGCTAGCTGTGCATTTGATGCCTCTGATCTACATCACGTTAGACAGTTTCATGAGTGACTGTACCCAAAAGCCCCACACTTGATAGACACTTTTTGGTACTGAGCCTCTCCAAACATAGGTAGGTGTATCACCAAGGCAGTATTCACAGAGCCTACGGCAGCCATGGATATGATAGCACAGTTCTGAATCACAAAATATAACAAACTCCCCACATGAGAGACAGAACCAAAACACACCAAAGAAAACAAGGCACTGAACACCAAGACACTTGAGAGCCAAACGCTAACACCAGAAAGCCAAATCCATCATAGGAACTGTAACATTTAATATCATTTTTGGACTTTAATAAGGGCAAGAGTGTGAATTAATCAGTCGGAAGGCGAGCCTGGACCTAACAGTCTCGTTCTCTGAAGGAAGCTCAGAGAATACCTCTTCTTATGTCAACAAGGCCAGATAGGGCTGACTTAGCATACTTTATGAGACCCTTAGCCCAAGATACTATCTTGAATAATGGGGCTTTTTCCATATCTTAATATTTTGTGGACATATAATATGTTATGGTGTGTTAATGGTAAAGAAAATACAGATATTGTGGGTTGTAATTTCAATTGTAACTTTGTCACCTCTCTTATCTTATTGTATTTACAACCTATCCAATTAAGAAATTCCTTTCTCATGGTATAGTTAAACACATATGGAGACCATAAATCTGAAGGACACAGACATCCCTGGATTGTCCTAAAACAGATTTAAACCTGGTCATTCCTGTAACAGTCAGTCAGAGATTTCCTTCTGACTTCATGACCATGTAATGACTAACTTTAAAGGAATAAACAATATATATTCAGCCTGTTTGCCTTCTTTAACCAAACTTTCAGGTCAACACAACAATGAAATCCATCATAGAAACCAAGAAGTCTATACACTTTATCCGGCCCTCCCACAAATAAACACTCACAATCCTGGCTGCCTGCTTTCTCTGTCCTTCACAGCTCTGACTAGTCTAACCAACTTCCTCTCAGCTCTGTTCCATCTCACCTGTTCAGCAAACTCCTCCCCTCACAGGCTTCATGTGACTTGAATTCATGACTTAGGTCACATAGCCCTATTAATGGACGGAAAAGATCTTCCCATTCCATTAAAAATAGATAAACACTACAGTAAGGTAGACCTCGGACAATGACATTATCAGGGCCATGTTCAGAGACTTTTCTACTTGATAGGACGAGAGAGAGAGAGAGAGAAAGAGAGAGAGAGAGAAAGAGAGAGAGAGAGAGAACACGAGCTTGTGCTGTTGATATAGCCTTCAAGAACCCAAAGCCACCTCCATACCATGATGAGGCATCATAGTTGTACTTTAAAGAAAATAAATTACATTTTCAGTATAATTATATTGTCAGCATATATTTAGTTCATTAAAAAAATAGAAAAGAATTCATCAGGTTTATCATCTGTAAATATTAGCTACTCAAAGAGGTTATCTGCATCTTAAGCCCCATTGTTCATTTTTTATTTACAGAAAAGGATATTTACATATTTAAAAGTTAACATTGCCTTAGCTGTAACTGAAATTTTTTTAACTTTCACTGCCATTTTTTTCCTAAGCAGTGTTAATAAATGTAACCTGAAGGCAACTATAAGCACCACATGCTGTGTCTTTAGAGTCGTCTTTGAATGGATTTATTACTATAAAGAACTGTGTGGAGATTACATTATTGGCATAAGAATAATCTATATAAGCATCTTTAATTGGTATCACTTGAAATATGATCGGATTTATGTTACTATGATCCATTCAGTAATACATCAGTAGATATCTCTATATAAATAACTAACACCTCCAAACTGAACACATCATTTTCCCCAAAACACTGCTTCTCCTTCAGATCTCATTATCATCCATAGTGCCACCATCCTCCCAATATCCATATTTGCCATTTTCAAGCCATCTTTGACCATTCCCTATCCCTCTTACTTATCATATCCATTCAAATATTCTTTTTGCCAACTTTCACTCTAGTCCTACCACTATCTGCCTAGTTCAGGCTCTCCTTGCCCCTCATTCATCTACTGATTACAGTCTTTCTTCCTCTTCAGAAGCATCCTACGAACTACTGCCAGATTCATCTTCCTAAAGTTTCTTTCATTATTAATCCCCTTACTTTAAACATTTCAAAGGCTCCCCATTACATAGGGAAAGCAGAGGGAACAAGCATTTATTGGATGCCCCATATGTGCGAGGCACCACTCCATGTGCTTTACAAATACTATCTCATTTCATCCTCACAATTCTTAGAGGTAGGATCTATTATTATTCCTGTTTTACAATTGAGAAAACTGAGGCAGTCCAGAATCACGTAGCGAGTAAGTGTCTGAATCCAGATTTGAACTCAGGTCTTCCTGACTCAGGCCCAGGGTTCTTGCCATCTAGCTGCCTTACCAATAAAATAAAAATATACCAAATAAACTTAAATTCCTTACCCTCAAGTCTCTCCACAAAAGGCCCCAACCTACCTTTCCATTCAATTAGTACTAGTTGAACTGAATTGAGTTGAGTCAATCAGATTACTCAAAAACTTCATTTCATATAACATACTGAATAAAAATCCATATTTCTTAACTAGGCATTGAATTTTGCCCCCAATATGCCTTTCCAACTTTATATATACTCAGTAGAATTTGATCAGATAAGTAATGTTGTTATAGATATGGATAACCCTAATGCAATCAGAACTTTTAGGAAAATAAAGAATTACAGTCATGCATGAGGTATTTATAAAATTGATTCCAGCATACCTAAAGCTTTTCGGTGAACACTCACATACCACTTTGCCTGAGAGGAAGGGAAGAGGAATAATTCTACCCAAATTTATTTCTACCGTGCTTAGGTGTTGCAATAAATTAAGAATGTGTCACTTTTATTCTGAAAGTACTTTATAAATAAAATTTAATTGGACAAAGTTCTTTCCTTTTATCAGTCAATGTATTTCTGGCATGAATTATTTAAATAGATTCCTAACAATTCAGTTTGATTAGACAAATTTTTATTAAGCACTCACTTTGTGCACAAAATTGTGCTTAATCCCAAAGGAATTAACATCATCACACTTTAAATATAATACATCATCCTCAATATTCTTAGCATATTTTAAATGAAAAGAATGTTAAATTCTTAAATATATCTACCAGAAACTTGTTTATTCTAGAACCATATATCCCCTTTGTCAAGAAGTCAATTTTTTGCCTTAGTGGAAAAGGATAATATGAAAGAAAATATATCTAGCTGAGGTTTCAGGAACAAGTTATTTGTCTCTTAGATATATCAAGAGTCCATGGCTCCAGGTGTTATTTTTTATGATGTTTAAGGAATTTATCCTCATAATTTACTGTAAGTATCCTCAGGACTTGTACTTTGGCAACCAAGCCTATTAAAAAGTTTCAAACTACATTGCTAATGATACGGCCCTGACAGTAGAGTACTCTCTACTTTGCTTCAGTTGTCTCCACAGAATGGACAGGAAAGGACAATGGAAAGTCAAAAATATTGGTAAGGCATTGCCAAGGTCAGCCAAGCAGATGGAACCATTCCAAGGGTATGCCCCCTGCGCAGCATTCAACTGAAAAGAAGAAAAAGGAAGCAGTTTCTCACACAATACCAAATCTAACATTAAAATAATGGCATTCTCAATTACATTCTGAATTCAACATAAAATGCTATCTTTCCAACAGGTGACTTAATTTTGAATAGTAATAGATAACCTTATTCAGCCATATAAATGTTTTTCTTTCAGATCTTTCTTCAGATCCAGATGAATTAACAAATATAGCCACAAAGTTTCCAGAAATCACTCATTCTCTGGACCAAAAGCTTCGCTCCATTATAAACTACCCTGTAGTTTCTGCTTCTGTCCATCAATACAACAAGAAACAGTTTATCAGCTGGAAAGACAGCTTGGGACAAAACTATACAAAAGTTATAGCAAACCTTAGGTGGCACCAGGACTGGCTGAAAGAACCAAACAAGTATGAACGTGCAATTAACCAATGGCTTAAAACCAACACTAATTTATAAAATGTTTGTACAAAAATGTGTAACCATATGCTCTACCTGTATGCTTTTATATCTTTATATGAGTGGTATAAATATGTATGCCATTACAAAAATCCTTATCACTGAAGGTATAGTGAAATTTGGTAATTAAATGATCATTGGCAGTCAAAGCAATTTTATTAAATGCTGTTCTATTTTAAAATAGAAGCTGGAGGTTTATAGAATTATGTTTTCTAATATAGCTGCCATCGTGTGCTGACATTAAACAGATTAAATAAAAGGTAAAAAAACAACTATACAGTTACAAATACTCTAATACAAAGATAATACCTCTATGAAATGTCTTAACATCAATTGAACCTTTAAAATTTATTAAATATCAAATAAGAACAGCCATAAGACCATAGATTTAGAGCTAGAAGATGAACAGTCCAGTGCCTTTATTTTGTAGAAGAATGTGAAACCCACTGAAGTTACATAACTTGTCCAACATCACCAAGGCAGTAAGTAGCAGACTCACTCGACTGTGAATCTCTTCATTCCTTCAATACATCCATTCTTTTAGCACCCTGGATTGAAGCTTGTTTGAACCTGGGGAATTGGATTTATCAAGAGTAACAAGAACCCAGATCCAACCTAGTTACTTTGAAAAAAATGTTCTGCTGAAGTATGCTTTGCAAATGAATAAGGTGGGATTCCCATTCTTTTAATTTTTTCATATTTGAACAGTTCTTCAATCATGTTTACTGCCATTCTGTGACTTTTCTTGAATGTCTTTTATGTTTATGCTAATAAATATCCCAGTTACAAAAGTATTTTATTTGTTCAGTTAAATGTGACTTGTCTGAAAGTCCTGCACAAAGACTGCTCCTTGACTTCCTCTGTCTCACCTTCCATATCCAATCTGTTGCCAAGGCCTGTTCATTTTACTTTGCAACATCTTTCACCCCCTTCTCTCCTCTGACATTGCCATCACTGTAGTACAGGCCCTTATCACCTCACACCTGAACTACTGTAATATGTAGTTAGTAGGTCTTCATGCCTTCATGCCTCCAATCCATCCTGCAAAGTGATTTTCCTAAAGTCCAGGTATAAGCAGTTTATACGCACCACCACAACCACCCCCACTCAGTGGCTCCCTCTTCCAGAATCAAATATAAGTTCTCTGTCATTCAATATTATTCATATTCAGCATTCATAACTTAACCACTACCTTGCTAGTCTTCTACCACCGCCACCCCTGATGCCCATACCCTGACCTAGTGACACTGGTCTCCTCAGTCTTCCGTACATAAGACATTCCATCTGAGTTCTGACATTTCTCACTGGATATCCCCCATTCCTGGAATGTTCTTCCTTTTCATCTCTGCCTCCTGGCTTTCAAGTCCCAGACAAAATCCCACCTACTAGTAGCTTTCCTAATCTCTCTTATCTTTGGTATTGTAAAGTACTTGGCACAGTGCCTAGTGTATAGTAATGCTTCTCTCTCCCACCCCCACAATATATTCTTTATCCTAAAGGAGGTTTCAAAGAGGGAAAGGAAGGCATGGAATTACTGTCATGTAAAGACAAAAACTATCAATAATATATTTCAATAAACATTTCAAAACCTTTACAATATGCTTTTTGGGATGGAATTTTATGGACTCTACAGTCATTTAGTGACTTGAAAATAGAAACTCAAATTTTTGGCCAAGATACTGGAGTGGTTTGCTGTTTCCTTTTCTGGCTTATTTTACAGATGAGGAAACTGAGGCAAACAAAATTAAGTGACTTTCTCAGGATCACCCAGCTGCTAAGTGTCGAGCCAGATTAGACCTGAACTCAGGAAAATGAGTTTTTCTGACTCCTGACCCCTGGCTCTATTTGCTTCACCATCTAACTCCTCCGTGGGCAAGACTTAGAACAATCCTTTCATTTGACAGTTATAGAAAATAAGTCCCAAGAGAGGTAAAGTGACTTTTCCAGGGTTAGACAACTGTTTTCAAGGAGTAGGATTAGAGCTCTTAATTCCAGTCCAATGTTCTGACTCCTTTGCGGGGTGAGGAGAATGAGCAGTCGAGCCATTATTGAAAAGAATGTGTTAAATTTTTTATTTATTTATTTATTTTTTTTTTAGAATTGGCAAGTGGGATACCTAGGCAAACACTACAGGGTTCTGGCACTCAGATCTTAAAGCTTTCCCAAGTCTAGAGTTCTAAGTCACAGCATTTTATTATTTACCTTTGACCCTCACCATGGACCTGATTGGTGCAAGGATCCTTAACCTATATATTGAAAGGGTTGCAAAGGTTCAAATTAATGTCTCCATCAGGAAAAATCAAATCTTGTTTATGAGGGATCCGGGAGGCAAGATCTGTTGAAAGGATTTAATCTAAACCAATTCCCATTCCTTGGATTTCCAAGTAATTTGGAAATTTAAAAAATTGGCTGCTTTTACGTTTTCTTAGTCACCTTTTCTTAGGTTTAATGGAGGCGTAGTTCCTCTTAGCAACCTCCCATCTGGTGGAAGGGGAAATCAAGAGAATGAGAAATACATCCGTCCCTGGATCAAAACATAAGGCGAAAAGCATAAATGGATTAGTTATTTGAATAAAACTTACTAGTGCAGTCTTTAGGCTAATGCAATCAATTTCACATCATAGAGAATGTAGCAATCTGCTTGCTACTATGGAAAAAAGGAATGCCTTTAGTGGTCAGAAAACCACAACTGCAAGTCTGACTTCATTCCTGGGAGAAGTCACCGCAACAAAATCCACACTGATTGTTGGACGGGTTATACGTACCAAGCTTCTCAGAGATTCTTCTGGTTTGATTTCATTCATGCCTTGTAACTGGGTTCTCTGCTTTTATTTCCTTTCTTACGCTGAGCCACACTTTAAATCAGGTTAATTGTTCCCATCCCTGAGTTTAAGGAAAATACATCAGTTCTTTAAAGAAGACCCTTTCAAGCGCCAGGCAGCAGCTGCTTTCCCAGCTGAGATGGTTTTGGGGCTCCGCCAAACCCTTCATTACTGGTCCAAGCTTTTCTTCCCCGAGAGTGCTCTGCCTGGGCTGCGAGGCCACTTGTGTGCGCCCTGTTCTCTCAAGGCTGATCCGCTCCATTCCCCGCGCTCCGGGGAAGACGGGGGCGGGCAGCCCTGGTTGGAGGGGAATGCGGCGGCGGCTCGAGGCGCGGGTTGGCGAATAAGCAGTCGTGCCTTCACTGGGTGCACAACCCACATCGTAGTGTCAAATGACGGAGACACAACCTATTAAAAAAAAAAAAAGGTGGGGGGGCGTGGAGAGAGAAGAGAGAGGGAGAGCGAATCCGTCGGCACTGCTCACTCTTTGTGCGTTTTCAAGAAAGTTTGTTTTCCAAGAAGGAACTTCACCCGGTGGCCCTGCTGGAGCGCGCCCTCACCTTCACCTCGAATTCCCGCACCCGGTCCCGCCCACCCCTGCAGTGCCCACACTTCCATCCGCGGAGCCGCCTGTGCTGGGAGATGGAGGATCCCTTTGGCCCCGGCCCTCTGCCGCCGGTACCTAACCTCTCCATCTCCATCCCGCTGGGCCAGGGTATCAACCTGTCGTCTGCGGGGGACTCCGCGGCCGGGATGCTGTCCCCGCCTCCCACGCTTACCAGCCACAAGGTCCGGCTCGTATCTCTCGGGGTAATCTTGGTGGTGGCAGTGGTGGGTAACTCCACCGTGCTTTGCACGCTGTGCGGCGGCGGCGGCGGCCCCTGGGCCGGCCCCAAGCGTCGGAAGATGGACTTTCTGCTGGTGCAGCTGGCCCTAGCCGACCTGTACGTGTGCGGGGGAACCGTGCTGTCGCAGCTGGCTTGGGAGCTACTGGGGGACACCCACCTGGTGGCGGGAGACCTGGCCTGCCGGGTCGTGAAGCTGCTGCAGGTGTCGGCGCTCCTGGCCTCCTCCAACATTCTAGCCCTCATCTGCCTGGAGCGACACCGGGTGGTGAGCCGGCCCCTGGGTCCGCCGCTGCCCACCCGCGCCCTTGCCGCCCTGGGCTGGCTGCTGGCCCTGCTCCTGGCCCTGCCCCAGGCCTTCGTGGTCCGTGGAGGGCCGGCCGCTGGCCTCCCCGACGGCTACAGTGGGGTTCCCGCCTCGCCCTCGGCTGCGTCCACGCCTGGCTCTTCCCTGGCCACCTCGCAGAGCCCGCCGGGACCTCCGGCTTCTGCTCGGGCATGGTCCGGGGAGCGCCGGTGCCGTAGCATCTTCGGGGCCCTGCCTCGCTGGCACCTGCAGGTCTACACGGTGTATGGGGCCGTGGCGGGCTTCCTGGCCCCTCTCGCCATCCTCGGCGTCGCCTGCGGCCGCCTGCTCTGGACTCTATGGCAGCGGCGACCCCTGGCACCTGCTCCTGCCGCCTGGTCCCCCTGCGCCTGGGAGACTGGCCACTGCAGAGCCCAGGCTCGAAGCGCGCTCACTCGTGCCAAGGTGCAGAGCCTGAAGATGACCCTGGTGCTGGCCCTGCTCTTCGTGGTCTGCGAGATGCCCTACTTCGCAGCGGAGCTGGCCGCTGCTTGGTCAGCCGAGCCCCCGGGCGAAGGGCAGGGCGAGGGCTTGGCCTCTGCGCTGGGCGTCGTGGTGGTCACCAACAGCGCCCTCAATCCCTACGTCTACCTCTTCTTCCAAGCTGGTGACAGCCGGCTGCGGCGGTTGTGGAGGAGGCTGGGCACGGTCTGCTGCTGCGGGCACTGCCCGGGGAAAGGAGACGAGGAGGACGAGGCGGCGCGGGGACACCAGCCACTCCACCGGCACCGCTGGCCCCATCACCACTATCATCACCCCCGTCGTCGGGAGCAGCCGGGAGCCTCCACGTCGGAGGGCTCCCTTCACCCACCACTACCCCCTGCCCCCAAGCATCTGCCCTGCTCCTGTGAAAGCGCCTTCTAGTTAGTGGAGTGGCCTGAGTTTTTCGCTTGTGCTCCTTTCAGGGAGAAACCCATCTCTCCAGAGATCACTGATGATCAAGAAAAGCAGGTGGTTTACTTTAAAGCTTCCTTCCTTACCCTCTTTCTTTTTCTTCTTCCCTCCTTTTCCGGCTCTTCTTTTCCCCTCCTTCTCTTCCATCCTCCCTCCTTCCCTGCCTCTTCCCTTTTTTCTCTCCCTCTCTTTGTTTCCTTTCTCCATTCTCTCTTCCCTTGCTGTCATCCTTTCCTTCCCTTTTCTCTCCTTCTTTTCCTAACATTTTCATTTCTCTCTTGAATTCTCATCCCATTCTCCAGGGTGTACAAAAGAAAAGAAAAAAATCAGGCAGCCACTTGTTTTGAAGACTAAGAAATCTTTAGAGAGCTCTCCCTTTTCACATTTATTTAATACTTATGTAGAGTTTTGAATTTTACCGTCGTGTTTTAACTGAAGTGCCAAGATTTGGGTATTTGCTGTCAATTTTTAATATATTTTGAGTCTTACTTATATTTTTTATACTATGTGTCCTGTGTTTCTCTTTCTTTCCTCGAGAGGAAAAAAAGACATCCTTTCTGTTGGACAGATTGATTAGCTACTGTGGCTGAGATGCTGCTAGAACTGTAATCATGCTATGTTACATTGTAGTGACTGACGAGTGATAGAGTATTTGTAAAAAATAAATTTTTTTTTTAAATAGTAATTTTTCACATGTCACTCATTTATTCCACAAGTATTTATTAAGTGGCCCACTGTGCAAAGAATTATTAGTTTCTCCTTTTTAAAATAATAGGTGCCTTCATTTTCGTTTGACTTCTGCCCTCTAAGGGCATCATGAACCTAACTCCCAGAAGGTATGAGTAAGATAATATATGTAAAGTGCTTCACAAATGTTAAAGCACTATGTGAATATTAGCTATCTTTATTCTTACTCTAACTTAACCTTTTTGAGATAATCCACATAACATCAGAAAATTCTCACTGGAGGGAAGGAGACTTAGAAATTCTTCATTATAGCACTATCTCAGTAGATGCCTCTAGACTCCAAGGTTAGTTGGGAGAAAAGGCCTTGGCTGTCACCTGGAGAAGGAGTTTTTTAGTATGGGAGATACAGTCACACTGAGAAGAAGCAGGCAGGACTAAAAATATATCCTTAGGGAGCTGTGTGGAAACCTTTCAAACAGCCTATATAATATTGGCATGTTTAACAGGCTGAAAATGATGAATCAATCAAAACACAGGGAGATAACAGTGGGGTCCCTCTGCCTTCCTTGACAGATGTCCTTGATTCTAAGAAAGGGTATGACTGAATATGTGAACACTTCACTACATAAGAAAGGTAAAATGATGACAATTTATGTGTTTGTGTATAGCTCTGAAGACTGGGGGAAAATGGTTTCATGTCCTTTTCTAAATGGAGAAATAAATACATAAAGGTAAATTGATTTGGCTAAGGTCAAAGTCATGGAAACAGAAACCTAACCCCAAACTCTTGACTTACTACTATTTATTATATGATAATATTTTAAAAATATTATTATATTTACTATTGATAATCCATCAAGAAAGACAGCAAACCATGTGAAATCTGACTAAATTCAACTCCCTATAGATTATGTTGATATTGTCATTAAGCCCAATTCACACTGCAATCATCATTAAATTTCAAGTCCAAAATAAAAATTGAGGCCCCTGGCCTCACTGGGGGCTGTTACAAACCTAATTGAGGCAAGGTATGGAAGGTAAATAGAGTCACTCTTTTTCAAAGAGGCCCCTGGAAGTCAAATACAAAATTGTCATCTTACCAAAATAGACTCTCAGAGCCTAATGGCTCTCAAACAAGGTAAAGGCATTTCAAGACCCCTTCTAAACTGATATGGAATATGTCTATCAATATTAATCATATTAGAAATTAAAGCTAATAAGTTTTAAAATATGTATTTTTTCATTTAAAAATAACAATGATAAATCCATTACAGGTTAACATAAATAATATTTTTATTAAAAAGAACTATATTTTTCAAAGCAAAAAAATGAGTAATATTGCTTCATATGTTTTTGTAAATGATTTTAATGCCTAGCTTTATGGAATATAGCTAGATTCTCATATCTACTTTTGCATTCATTGTATACGAAGAAAATCCAGCCTCACATATATATGTAGTTGAAAAAGGGAAGAGTATTTTAATAAGCAAATAACATCTTAGTATTATTATAAAGCAGTTTTTTCCAGCTCCCTCCACTCCTTGAAAACGTCTTAAAGTCTCCCAAGGGTCCTTGGGCCACACTTTGAGAACCACTATTACAGCCAAATACAGAGATTATTTATGTTCTAGGGCAGTCTCAAAGGACACTGCTATCCCATCGTAGAATACAATTTAACTATCAATTGACCTTGAAATTACCTAATCAAAAATAACTAAGGAATGGGTCAAACTTGCATTCCTGGAACTAGTTTGGAACCTAATTGGGCTCCATGGGAAAAGGATAGGAAGGAAATAGCAACCACATCTCAATGTTGATCTAATAAGAATGAATAGAAAATATTGTCTACTTCCAGAAAAGAGGCAAACTCACTTCTAGTTTGGATAATGCTACTGAAACAGATTGTGGCTAAAACAGGAAAACGTAAATGAAATGTCATGCCTTGAATAAGAAGTGTATGGAAGATAGCACTACAGCTAAAACATCAGTCAGGGTCATAATGAATTAAGCTACCAAAAATTAATAGAAGAAATGCAGCTTGGTAAATAAGAAGTCAGGAAAAGCAAGAATTCAATCCTTCCTTCTGAACACATATTTAATGTAGTATGACTTTAAATAAATCACAACCTCCTAGTGCCCCCAGGCAACTTTCTAAAATTGTAAATTATCTGTCATGACCTTGTTCTGCTTTATCCTGCAGCACTTTATTTGCCTAAGGGGGATGTCATGTGCCAGGAACTATGCACTGCGGATACAAAAAGTCGCAAAAGACTGTTCTTGCCCTCAAGAAGCTTACAATGTAAAGGGGGAAAAACCAGCAAACAAATGTAAACAAAGCAAGCTATATACAGGATAAATAGGGGGGGAAAAAGGGAGAAGGCACTAGAATAAAGAGGAGTTGGGAAAACCTTCCCACAGAAAATAGAATTTTAGTTGGTACTTAAAGAAAGCCAGTAGGCAGAGATAAGGAAAGAGAGTGTGGAAAATGGGTAGAGCTAAGAAAAGTGTGTCTTATTTCTGGAACAGCAGAGACCAGAGTGACTGAATTGAAGAGTATATTTATGGTGGGGAATAAAAAGTATAGGAAGATTGGAAAAGTAGGAAGGGGCTGAGCTGTGAAGACTTCCAATGCCAAATTAGCATTTTGTAGTTGACCCTTGATGCAATAGGGAGCCATTGAAATTTGTTGGGTAGAGGGTTGACATGGTTGAACCTGTGCTCCAGAAAAAGCACTCCAGCAACTGAATGGAAAATGGCTTAGAATGAGTAGAGACTTGAACCAGGCAGACCCACTGATGGGGTATAGGCTCTGGAAACCCCCTTGAACTCTCCTTCCCATTTGATCCGACCTGAGGCCATAAGCCTTTCATTATCCTTAACCAAGCCTAGCCCTTCATTCAGTCACCTCCCCACTACGGCCTGCTACTTCCTACCCTTTATCCCATCAAAATCCCACTCTCTTAGTTCTGACCTCTACTCACCTCAATCCTATCAAGATCCTCCTTAGACTCTTCCTCAAGACCCTCCCTAAAATCCTCCTCCCATCACCCCAAACTACTTGGCCACCCCTAGATCCATCCCACAGTCTTTCTGTACATAAATTCCATCTTGCCTCCATGAAGGTGCTCAGATTCAATCTTGCCCAGTTTCAACCTAGCTCAGATTCTATCTAGCCCATTTGTTAATACAAGCATCACAAATGATGAGGCTTCTTAAGCATCCACCCAATGTGATAAATCTTAAATAAACTTTGTTTTTCTTTGGCTAAAAGAGATCCTGGGCATCAATATTTTGGGGTCCCAAGAACCCCAAACCTCAACACCACCACTAGGTTATTGCAATAGTCCTGTGGTATGATAATGTTTAATATAAAATTTTGGAATAATCTTTGTTCTCTCTGAAGCAAACTGAGAGAATGCGTCTTCCTAGGTCAACAAAAGCCAGCCAGGGCTAACTTAACATTCCTTAAGAGACCTTTAACCTAAGACGCTATCTTGAATAATGGGACGTTTTCCATGTCTTAATATTTGTAGACTATGTTATGGCATGTTAATGGTAAAGAAAACACAGACATCTTGGGTTGTAATTTCTATGAGAAACTTTGTCAAACTCTGTTATCTTATTGTATTTACAACCTATGCAATTAAGAAATTCCTTTCTAATGGTCTAGTTAATCACTTATGGAGATCATAAATCTGAAGGACACAGAACACTTCTTTCTCCTAAAACATATTTAAGGCTGCCCAATTCTTGTATCGGTAGCCAGAACATTTCTGGCTCCATAATACATTATGTTACCATTATCTTAATAGGGAATTGATTAATTAATTAAATCATAAAATGTATGCATTGAGCCTGTTGTCTTTTCTTTAACCAAGTTTTCAGGTCAACAGGTGATAGTGGTGGCAGTGTCAGAAGCGAGAAGGGGACATTTACAAGTGATGTTACAAAGGGAAAATCAATAGACCTTGGCATTGGATTGGATATGAGGGGAGGGGAGATAGTGAAGATTCCAGAGTGGTTGTGAACCTGAGGAAAGTATGGTCCTCTACAATAATAGGGAAAGTGGAGGTAGGGAGAGTGTAGAGGGAAAGATATTAAGTTCAGTTTTTGAATGTTAAGTTTATGATGTCTACTGGATATTCAGTTTGAGATGTCTGAAAGTTGGAGATGTGAGACTGGAGGCCAACAGAGTTAGGGGAAGAGAGGTAGATTTGACAATCATCAGCATGGAGATGGTACAAAGCAGGTGCTGATTATATAAGCAGAATGAGTTGCTCCTCAGAAGCTCCCATTACGGCTAAGAACAGAATTCCAGTTTGCTTTTTAAAGTGTGTTCGTCCTTCCTTGCTGAAGAAGACCATGCCATCAGAGAAATAATGACATGACTTGCACTTGACTTTGTTTTGAGTGAGGGAGTGCTGTGCAGGTCACCAGCCTCACTTCTCCTCCAGAGGCATCTGAATCCAGTGACCAGATATCCATCAAGATGACTGGAAATGACCCAGGATGAGGCAATTGGGGTTAAGTGACTTGCCCAAGGTCACACAGCTAGTGAGTGTCAAGTGTCTGAGGTGAAATTTGAACTCGGATCCTCCTGACTGCTATACTGGTGCTCTATCCACTGCACTACCTAGCTGCCCCTGCTTTTTAAAGTAAATAGTAACAAACCTTGTATCATTCAAATAAAATGATTTTTAGTGTACTTACAAGGGAAGATTTATCAAACTTAAATTCGTGGTTTTCTAGGTGAGTGAAATCAGGCTAAGTGAAGACCCCGCAGGCATGAATTCCCCAAAAAACCCACCCTTCCTGCCAAAGATGAAATAACTAAGTATCCCCCTTAGGCAAATAAAGTGCTGTAGGATAGAGCAGAACAACCAAAGGTCTGTTCACTGACCCTGGTGTACCTCCTCTTCACTTCCCCTTCACCACCCCCTTATGTCACATCAGCATATTTGGTAACAAAAACCCTCATTGATGAGCAACCATCCTTTCTGTGTTCTTTGTCTCTGGGGTAGATTCCCACACTTAGACTATACGAGTGGATTCCCAGTCAATGGGAAGAGAGGCTAGTGGACTTCCGCGTTAGGGACTCTATAATGTTGTACTCCGCTCTGCTCAGGTGCACTCCCTTGCTGATACCATCTGGGAGGAAGTGCCCCTTCTCAAGAGATTGTAAATTCCTTTTTGCCTTCTACCTTGAGAAGCCTCTGAGTTTAATTTGACTAAGGGTTGCTGTATCCCACACATAGGTATATGGAAAAACAGGATAGATAGATAACCTGTGAAATTTGTATTTATAATTTTACAATGACTGAAATGTAAATGAAACAACTGTTTTATATATGTGATTCACACTTTCTAAGCATTAACCTTGGATACTTTAATTAATATTCAGGATAACTTTTAAATGAATTTCAATAAGCATTTGAATCACAGAACTTTAGAACTTAGTCAACTAGCATTCATTAAACACCCACTATATGCGAGGCAGTGTGCTAAGCACTAGGGGTACAAAGAAAGACAAAAGATAGTCCCTTTTCTTGAGGAACTAACTCAACATTTCTAAAGAGAGACACATCAAGTCCCACTTTCTCCATTTGCTACCGTAAAATAATGTATATAAATTTTCCCAACCTTAAAGTGATATATAAAATTTAGTTATGATTATGCAATCGACCTGTTATCCCTTCCATGTGGGTACTCTGCTTCCACAACTGAAATGAAACCCATACATCCTCTTGACTATATCCTCCAGGTAACAGTGCTGCAGGCTATATGTTATCTTTTTACAGAAAAGGAAAATGAGAAATGTCGGGAGGAATGTGGGCAAATTGGGACATTAATACACTCTTGGTGGAGATATGAACCCATCCAAACCATTCTGGAAAGCAATTCGGAACCATGCCCAAGGGACAATCAAACTGTGTACATACACTTTGACCCAACAGTACCACTACTAGGTGCCCCACCCCCTTTTCTGATCATGTAGTTCCTGGATGACAACTTCTATGGCTGTTTTGTGCAAGGCAGCAATGCTGCAGCTCTTTAGGAAGCTGAACTACACCTATCTTGCATCTCTGTTTCCCTTGGGGAAACCAGTAGTTTTGATTCTTAGGAATTTATAGTGTTCCCAAATTTGTAGCCATATGTACCATTGTGTTGATTTTTAAATGGTAGCTCATGCCCTTTGTTTCCAAGACTTTTCTTTTTTGTAGGCTGCGTTAATTTTAAAAGTTTAGCAATATAATCAGTTTAATTTGTCTGATTAGAACATACTCTTAATTAGCTCACATTTTTGGTTTTAAACACCATCTATACAATCTAGTTAGTTTTCCTTTTACCTAGTCACAGTGTTTGTAGAAGTGTGTATTGATTTCCTTTCACATGGAGTTTATTTCCAAGTATATGCTTCCACTTTCTTCTAATCATAAGAGTCTTAACCACTTTTGTGTCATGGACTCCTTTGGCAGTCTGATGAAACCTTTTGACATACCTCAGAAGGACTTTAAATGTATAAAATAAAATATGTAAGATTAAAAAGGAAACCAATTATATTGAAATACTGTTATCAAAATATTAAAAACGAAAACAAATTCATGACTCACCATGAATACTATTCATAGAGTCCAGATTAAGAACCTTTGATCTAACCTGAGAACCATCCTGGGTTTAAGAAAAAAAAAAAAACTTCTGGAGGAAGAGTCAAGATGGCAGAGTAGAGAGAGCTGAGCTCTTCCAATATTCCCCTCCAAGCAACTCTAAAATAACACCTCAAATTGAATTCTGGAGAGGCAGAACCAACAAAAGTTCAGAGTGAGATACCTTTTCAGCCTAAGAACACTTAAGAGGTCAGAAATAGATCTGGGACACAGAAAAGGAAGCTGGACCTGAGCTCATGTGAATGAAACACCTGTTACATGATAGTAACAGAAGCAACAGCAATGTTTGGAGCTCTCAAGCCAGAGACAGTAAGAGGACCTGGCAACTAGTCAGAAGAAGATTACAGGAGAACCCTATGCTGGTACTGGATGCTGGGATAGATGTTGTTTGGCAGCTCCATTGCTTATATCCACTTCTTGGTCATCTCAAGGGCAGGGAGAGCACTTTCAGTCAAGAGGAAGTGGAAGCCCTGAAGGGCAATATCACTTCTGGCCTCAAGGGATCAGGGGACCCTGAGAGGCAGTATCAATTCTATTTCCAAAGGGGGAGGGGCATTAAAGAGCAGTAACACTTATAATCCCAAGGGACCAAGGACCCTTCCTAGGTAAGGACAAGAGTGAAGACCAGGAGAGCAGTGACCACATCTCTCCCCAGATCACACCACCTTGGAAGCATTGAAAACTTCCAAACCCCCAGAACAAGCTCTGAAAACAGCAGTGGAAAAAAGCCAGAAGCTTGAGAAAGTGCCCTACATCACCAACAACCCCCCCCTAACCCCCACTCTGGCAATAGACCCACTTTCAACATAAAGTTCCAAATCAAGAAAAAGAGTGGGAAAATAAGAAAACAAACAAAAAAAGGAAACTGACCATTAAATTAAATATGGTGAGAGGGAAGACCAAGACACAAACTCAGAAACTAAGAAGTCAGAATAGTTATAAGCAAAACTTCCAGGAAAAAAAATGTGAATTGAATACAAGACCAATAAAAATTCTTAGAAAAACTAAAAAAAAATTTTCAAAATCAAATAAGAATGGTGGAGGAAAACATGTAAAGAAATGAAAAAAAGGAAGAAAATTATGAAAAGACAATTAATAGTTTGGTAAAAGAGGTCCAAAAAAATACTGAAGAAAATAACCTCAAAAATAGAATTAACCTAATAGAAAAAGAGGTACAAAAGCTCATTGAAGAAAATGACTCTTTAAAAGGCAAAACTGGCCAAATAGTAAAAGAGGTGCAAAAATTCACAGATGAAAAAACTCCTTAAAAATCAGAATTGGGAAAGTAGAAGCTAATGATTCCAAGAGAGTTCAAGAAACAATAAAACAAAATCAGAAGGATGCAAACAATTAGAAGAAAATATGAAATACCTCATTAGAAAAACAAGTGACCTGAAAAATAGGTTGAGGAGAGATAATTTAAGAATTACTAGATTACCTCAAAGTCATGATCAAAGAAAGCCCCTACACATCATATTTCAAGAAATTATAAAGGAGAACTGCCTCAATATTCTTGACCCAGAGGGTAAAATGGAAACTGAAAGAATCCATTGATAGCCACCTGAGAGAGATCTCAAAATGAAAACTCCCAGGAATATTATAGCCAAATTCCAGAGCTCCCATATCAAAGAAAAAATACTTCAAATATCCAGAAAGAAACCATTCAAATACCATGGAGCCACAGTCGGGATCACAGAAGATTTGGCAGCTACCATATCAAAGAAGTAGAAGTCTCGGAATATGATGTTCTAAAAGGCAAAAGAGTTGGCATTAAAACCAAGAATAACCTACCCAGCAAAAGAGTAAAATCATTCCAAGGTAAAAATGGATATTTATTGAAATATGGGACTTCCAAGCATTCCTGATGAAAAAGACAAAGCTGAAAAGAACATCTGACTTTCGAATCTAAGATTCAAGAGAAGGATAAAGAGGTAAACGAGAAAGAGAAACCATAAGAGAGTCAATAAGGTTAAACTGTTTACCTTTCTATGTGGGAAAATAATACACACATCTCAAAAACTTAATCATTATCGGGGCAGTTGAAAGGAATCTACATAGGAAGAGGACATGAGAACAATCAACTATGCTGGAATGATGTAAACAGTTGGTTAGGAGACGAAGAGGGATTCCCTGGGAGAAGGAGTAAGAGAGAGAAAGGATGGGGAAAAAGAGACATGAAAGGAAGAGCTTCTACAATGGAGGGGGAAATGGTGAAGGGTGGGGAGCAGGCAACGCTTGAAGCTCCCTCACATCTAAATTAGTCCAAAGAGGGAAATATATATGTGTATGTGTATGTATATGTATATACATACATACTCAATTAGTAATAGAACACTATCTTTCCCAACAGGAAAGTAGGAGTGAAAAGGGATAAGAGAAGGGGGAGGTGGATAAAAAGGAAGGAAGGCAGATAAAAGAAAGCAGTGGTAAGAAGCAAAATAAGACTTTAGAGGAGGGACAGGATAAAAAGAAGGAGAGAAGCACAAATAGAGGAAAGCAGGTTGGAGGGAAATGCATAGTTACTAATTATAACTATAAATATGAATGGGATAAACTCACCCATAAAACAGAAGTGGATAGCAGAGTAGATTAGAAACTAGAATCCAACAATATGTTGTTTATATCGAAACAGAGAGACACATTCAGAGTTAAAATAAAGTGCTGGAGCAGAATCTGTTATGCATAACTGAAGTAAAAAAGGCAGGGATAGCAATCATGATCTCAGACAAAGCAAAAGCAAAAATAGATCTAACTAAAGAGGTAAAATAAACAAGAAAAATGACCTCTTGCTAAATGAAACCATAGATAATGAAATAATATCTGTATTAAACATATATGCATTCAATGACGTAGCATCCAAATTCTTAAAGGAAAAGTTCAATGAATTACAGGAAGAAATAGTAAAACCATACTAGTTGGGGGACTCAAATTTCCCCTGTCAGAGTTAGATAAATATGACCATAAAAAAATAAGAAAGAAGTCAAGGAGATGATTAAAACCTCTGGAGAAAACTGAATGGGAATAGGAAAGAAGATATCTTTTTCTCAGCTGTACATGGCACCTTCACAAAAATTGAACATGTATTAGGGCATAAAAACCTCACAAACAAATGGGAAAAAGCAGAAATACTAAATGTACCCTTTTCAAACCATAATGCAATAAAAATTACATTTAATAAAGGACTGTGGAAACATAGATTAAAATTGAGTGGAAACTAAATACTCTAATTCTAAAGAATAAATTAGACAAAGAATGAGTCATAGAAACAATTAGTAATTTCATTAATTTTCAATTTTCATTCATTGTATCATTATAGCAATGAGACAACGTTCCAAAACTTATGGAATGTAGCCAGTGATATTTAGAGGAAAATGTGTATCTCTAAACATATATCAATAAGATAAATAAAGAGCAGATCAATAAACTAGACATGCAATTTAAAAAATAGAACAAATTAAAAACCTCTAATTAAATCTTAAAATGAAAATCTTCAAAATTAAAGGAAAGATTAATAAAACTGAGAGTTTAAAAAATTGACCTAACAAATAAAACTAGGAGCTAGTTTGTGAAAAGATAAAGTAGATAAACCATTAGTTAATTTGATTTTTTGGGAAAAAAAGTTTACCAGTACCAAAAATGAAAAAGTTGAATGTAACATCAATGAAGATGAAATTTAAGCAACTATTAGCACTGGCAGTTTAAGTGAAATAGATGAATATTTACAATAACATTAACTGCCTAGATTAACAAAAGAGGAAATAAAATACTTAAATAACCCTATTTCAGAAAAAGAAATTGAACAAGACATCAATAAGCTGCCTAAAGGAGAAAAAAAAAACAGAGCCAGATGGTTTCACAAGTGAATTCTACCAAACATGTAAGGAACAATTAATCTCAATCCTATAGAACTGTTTGAAAAAATAGAGAAAGAAATAGTTCTACCAAATTCCTTTCATAACACAAATATGGGTTTAATTCCTAAACCAGGGAGAGTAAAAACAGAAAGCTATAGACCAATTTCCTTAATATTGATGCAAAAACTTTAAATAAAATACTAGCAAGGAGATCACAGCAATATATCACAAATATCCTACACTATGACTAGATAGAATTTACACCAGAGATGTAGGGCTAATTCAATAATAGGAAAATTATCAGCAGAATGGAACATATTAATAACAAAAACAAAAAAAATCATTTGATCATATCAATAGATGCAGAAAAAGCCTGATAGAAAATTCAATATTCATTCCTATTAAAAAACACTAGAAAACATGAATCAATACAACTTTTCTTAAAATGATATGTAGTATCTATCTAAAACTAAGAGTAAACATGATCCATAATGGGGATAAATATGAGACCTTCCCAATAAGCAAAGATGTCCATTATCACCTTTATTACTCAATATTGTACTAGAAATGCTAGCTATATTAATAAGAAAAAGAAACTGAAGTGATAAAAATTGGCAATGAAAAACAAAACTATAGCTCTTTGCAAATGATATGATGATATACTGAAAAAACCCTAGAGAATCAACTAAAAAACTCATTGAAACAGCTGTTGAAACCTCAGGGTTATTTTGATTTGTATTTTTATTATTAGTGACGTGGAGCATTCTTTCATATAGTTGTTAATATTCTTTCAGTTCTTTTTTTTTGAGAGCTACTTATTCATTTCTTTTGATTACTTACCTATGAGGAAATAGTTTTCAATCCTAAATATTTCCATTAGTTGTCTCTATATTTAGATATTAAACTCTTACCAGAAGCTTTTGAAAGAAGGATTTGTATCTTAGATATCAAACTCTAATCAGAAGTATTTTTCCCTTTGGACTACTTTCCTTTTTATCCTAGAGACATTAATATTTTTTTGCATGTGTAAAAGCTTTTAATTTCATGTGATCAGAATTATCTATTTTATTTTTATTTCCTACCCATAGCTATGAAAAATGACTAGCATATATATATATATATATATATATATATACACACATAGCATTTTAAAGTTTGCAAAGCACATTACAAATATTATCTCATTTGAAAAAATCAATTGTCTCACTTGATCCTCAAAACAACCCTCAGAGATACTCCATTTTGCAGATGAGGAAACTAAGGCAGACAGAAATTAAATGACTTGCTCAGGGATGTACAGCTAGTAAGTATCAGAGTTCAGATTTGAATTTGGGCCTTGCTTATTCCAGACCTGGCACTCTATCCATTGCTCTTTCTCTTATATATCTTGTATGTAGCTAATTATTTACATGCTCGATCTCCCCATTAGACTGTAAGCCTCTTGAGAGCAGGAACGTTTTTATTTTCGTTTTTTGCCTTTCTTTGTATCCCTAGTGCTTAGCAAAGTGACTGGAATATTGTGCTTTCGAGTGGCTGACAGATAAACAGATTAGTTTCTTCTCCCCTTCTTCCTCATTCTTTTTTTCTCAGTCTCCTCCTCCTCCTAGTTCTACCATTATGTGAGCCTTCTCTTTAATTATTAGCCTATAAGAGAAAGGAGACAGACAATTACCTAACAGAAACAAATATATACACATAATTCAGCTGCCATGAACAGGGGACCCTCTCACTGATAGGTGCCTTGGTTAAAAAGACAAGCTTGACTGAAATGGGGAAGAAAACAATTAGAGCAGAAAAATAAAAACAGAAAGGTAGAGCTATTCAAAGAAAATCAGAGGAATCAGCAGTAACAAAATTAAAGTACAATGACTTCTCAAAATGTTCTTCCCTCTCCTCCTGTGATGGTTTTATTCACTGAACCACTCAGGGATCATAAGTAGTCTGGTAGAGTAATGAATCTAATGTTTATCTGCGAACAGGTTAGAAACGAAAATGAAAGGGAATAAGCAGAAGCAAAATAAATTTTAACTTCCAAAGATGGATTGCAAAGAAGGGATTAAAAGGAGAGAAAGAAAATTTAAAAAACAGCCAACAAGGTCAGGGCTAGGCAAAGAGAGGCAGTGCAGAAGATTATGGACAAATTTCAATTACATATTATCAGTGCTTCTCTTATTCTTTCTCTTTGTCTTAAGTTCTGTGTTGGAATTCCAAAGTTTCTATTGTAGCTCTAGTCTTTCCAACTGGAATGCTTGGAAATCTTGTTTCACTAAAGGTCTGTTTCCCCCACCTGTACTCCTCTATATGATTATATTGCGCCTTGCTTGATAAATGTTTCTTGGCTCTAAGCCCATATCCTTTCCCTTTTACAATATCATGTTAAATCTCTCTGCTGCTTTATTAGTGGTGGCTAAATTGTGTGTAGTCCTGACTAAGGCTCCTGGGTTGTTTTAATTCTTTCCTTGTAGCTGCTCATTGTAGTTTTTCTTTGACCTCAACTTTCTGGATTTTGGTTACATTCCTGAAAGGCATTTTTTTCTGGAAATGAGAGGCAGACTATTTCCACTTTGTACTCTGGTTCTGAGATCTGAGCAGCTTTCTTTTAAAATTTCTTGAAGTATGATATCTCAACTCATTTTTTTTTCTGGTCATAGTGTTTAGGTAATCCAAAGATTCTTAACTTTTTCTCCTCTGAACATTTTCTAGGTCAGTTATATCTGCTATAAGCTGTCTTACATTTTATTCTACTTTTTTTCAGTCTTTTGACTTTGTTTTTAACATTTCTTGTTGTCTCATGGAATTATTGACATCTATGTAGTCCATTCAAATTTTTATAGCTCTCATTTCTTATCCAATGTTTTCCTCAAGCACTCTCATTTCACTGCTATGACCATTTTTAACTCTTGCTTCATATCTTCCAGGAAGTCCAGTTAAGTTTGTGCCTAAGCTGTGTTTTTCTTTGAGGCTTTGCTTTTGGATGTGTTGGAGTAACTCTCTTCTGAGTTTGTGTCTTGTGTTTTTCCTTTATTTTTGAAGAGGACTGTGACATCAGGAAAATGATGATGACATGACTTGCAGTTGACTTTGATTTAAGTGAGGGAGGGCTGTGCAAGGTTACCAGCCTCACTTTCTCCTCCAGAGCCATCTGGGTCCAGTGACCTGATATTCATCCGGATGACTGGAGATGGCCCAGGATGCAGTGGGAGACGCTGGCCCTTTTAGGCTAAGCATCTTTTCAGGTTCTGACTTTGAGTGAGGTAACACCCATTCAGTGAATCAGCCTCTTTAAGAAGTCAGTCAAGGATGTTCCCTTTAATTAGAAAAAAGAAGAAAATATCAAAGTAGGAAGGGAAGAAGGGTTGTTAGTCAAAAAAGAAACAGTTGCCAAAGACATTCACTCTGAGGCAGGAGGGCCTAAAATATAGCATTAAGTGGAGGTTGGGCCTGGATCTGTTGTGGTCCAGTCTATGAGCTTGAGAGTGAAATAGGAAAGGAAATAAAGAAAGAAAGAAAGGAAGGAAGGAAGGAAAGAAAGAAAGAAAAGAAAAGAAAAAAACATCAAGGCAGGAATCTAGCCAGTAAACCCCAAGTTAACTGGGGATTTTTCATCCATCAAAATTTATCTTCCTTTGGAGAGGAGGATAAGGAGAAGATGAGCTGAGCTGAGTTACCTAACTCCCTGGGTCCCCATTCAGGAAGCTTGGACTACTCACAGATTATGTTTGTCCTTGGTTTTTGAAGAGCACTGTGACATCTGGAAAATGATGATGACACGACTTGCAGTTAACTTTGATTTAAGTGAGGGAGGGCTGTGCAAAGTCACCAGCCTCGCTTTCTCCTCCAGAGCCATCTGGATCCAGTGGCCTGCCTTAAGTGACCCTGTAACCACATTAGGTTTTAGTGGTAGGATTTTTATTTGTTTGCTTATCTTTTAGCCTGCTTCTTGTCTTTGGTCTTGATGTTAGGGAAAGGTTCTGTGCACTTCTGGAAGAAAGGTCTGGGATGGTTCTGCTGATGCTTTGTTTGAGGTATTAAATACTATGCTATGGCAGGATCTCAGAGACAGCTCAGATTGGGGACCTGTAAGTCATTGTTGCTCTCTAAGAAGTCTGATACAGGGCAAAGTCCAGTCACTGGTCTGAGTTCTACAAGTTCTTGACCTGTAGCTCTCAGCAACATACCTGTGGGCCTGCCCAGTGTTGAAATGCCATTAGACTGCTTCTGGATTCAGCCACCTTCAGTCAGTTGGGAAACTGCTGGTTCAAAGAGACAGAGCTACAAGCTTCCCTTTGGTTTGGTAGTCCTAGCTCGCTTATTCCTCTTTAGTCTTTGGACAGGTCTAGGCATTGTAACTGAGAGCTGCCTCTGTTCCTGAGTTCTAAGCCATAGGAGCTGCCATGTGCCTCTGAACTTGCCCCTCTTTGGATACATAGCTTAAGGCAATCACTCCTTACATTAGAATGCTTTCCCCAGGTACAGGTTCCCATACACCCAATGGGTGTATGAGCCAGAACTGGTCAGTGGATGATGAAATGTCCAATTGGTATATGTTCCCACACTGCAAGAGGTCATGATGCCGCAGTAAGGATCTTGTACCCCTGCTTGTCCTGGTGCACAGCCTGTCCCTATACTAGAGTGCTTTACCTGGCATATTCCTGGCCAGATCCCATCCACAATGTCCATGGAACTCTCTGTCTCCATATGCCAACTTGGGCTGGAAAAATAACTCATTGCAATTTTTTTCTTGGATTTTCCCATCTGGATTTGGTCAATGGAATAGATTATATACATGAGACCCAGAAGCAACTGAACATAACAATATGGCATTCAATAAACCCAAGTATTACAACTCCTGGAGGAATAATTACTACTTTAGTGACATTTAGTCACTACATTTAGTGACAAGTGTCAGACAAGCACACTAAATGCATTGTCAGTAAATGCACTGTGGAGTTGTCTAAACATTCTGAAAAGCAATTTGGAACTATACTCAAAAAGGTAGTAAAATGTGCTTATCCTATGATCCGGCAAGTGATATCACTATTTGGAATATATCCCTAGGCAGACAAGGAGAGAAATGATCCATATGTATAAAAATATTTGCACCATATAAAATAATAAAAGGACAGATTCAGAGAAGACTGGGAAGACTTGTATAAACTGACAAAGTGAGGGGGTACAAGAGAACAATTTAAATAATGACATGGAAAAAAAAACAACTTTGAAAGACTTAAGAACACTGACCAATGTAGTGTCCAGTCATGACTGTTAGTTTTGGAGGAGATTTAAGGAGACTATAAAGGAATGATAGTGACACCAAAAAAAGGAAGAAAAGTAAGATAAGAACAGCAATGGATCATTTTTAAAATATGTAAAAGATATTAGAAGAAAGTTCAGAATGGGGTTGAAATGACCGCATTTAATTTGAAATACGAAAACCAAACCTCTAAACTGTACCTGGATGGCCTAATATGCAGTCCTCTTTTTCTGTCATTTTATTGGGGGAAAAAGACTCTTCTTTGTTTATATCATTAAATTTATCATTTAAAAAAGTTTTTCTTTAAACTGGTTTCTTTACTTCCTCTCCTTTCACTCTTTCCCAAATTCTCTGAAACCTGGTTTATGATGTCACCACTCAACAGACGCTGCTCTCTGCTAAATTACCAATGTTTTCTTAATCTCCAAGCTAGATGGTTTATTCTTAATTCTCATTGTTTTTAACCTTTCTGCTGTATTTTGACACTGTTCACCTTATCCCAGCTACTGTCTCCTCTCTGGATTTTTGTGACATCACTCCCCTGGCCCTCCACTTACCTAACTGATTATTCCTTCTCAGTCTGCTCTCCTGGAGTTTCATTTATGTCATGCCCATTAATCATGGGCGTACCTTAAGATTCTGTCCTTGGCCTTCTTCTCTTTCCCCTCTATATTCTCACTTCATGACTTCACCAAGTCCCATGATCTCATTTATCATCTATAGTTGAAAACTCTCAGATCTTTATATCTAGCCCCAGTCTCTTTCCTGAACTCCAGTCCTCAATCTCTAACCAACTACTGGACATTTAAAACCAAATATCTCCTAAGCAGCTCAAACTCAACATTTACAAAGCAGACCTCATTATCATCCCTCCCAAATCTACCCCTCTTCCAAACTTCCCTTTTATTGCTGAGTACCCGCACCTTTCGAGTTGTCCAATTTCTTAGCCTCTCACAGTCTTTCTTAACTCCTCACTCTCACTAACCCCACATATCCAGACAGTTGCCAATCATGTTGTATCTGTCTTCACAACATTGATCACATGGTCTCTTTCTTTCCACTCACAGAGGTGCCACCCTTGTTCAGGCTCTTGTCTCTCATTTCATCAACTGGAATAGGTTCCTATTGTGTCCCCTTACCTTTAGGCCTGTCACCATTCCAATACAAATCCCAAAGTGATTTTCACAATATGAAGATCTGAATATATCACACTTCCACTTCATAAACTCTAGAGATTCACAATTAACTCTAGGATCAACTCTACACTCTTCTATTTGTTATGAGGGTGTTGATCTTTGACTAATCTCCCAAATCAGAAGGCCCAGAATGTAATCATAAGGTATCCATGAAGGGTTTAACTGTGAAAATGTATGAACATCTTTGTCTTACAGAGTTAAAGAGAGCTACTACACTGACTGAGCAAAAATTAGACATACATTCACAGTACTTTATATAGCCAAGACCTAGAGATGGTAGTTCAGTTCAAGAGCATCAGAACTTGGAACTACATCATGAAGAAGACCCTTCAAGGAGGAAAAAGGTGATTTCTTTTTTCACCACCATCCCCATCAGTCATGGCATCTAACAGTGATTTGCCCAGGAAATATTCCATACAGTATTTTGAGAGTCCATTGGTCTGAGAGAGAGTTTGAAGAATAATTGAGAGAGCAGCGACACACTTTCCAGATAGCTATAGATAACCCTGGCAAGTCACTTTACCTGAATTGCTTCCAAAATGACAAACAAAAAAACAGATAAATATGAAGATGTATATATAGCATATATATATATATACATATATGTATATATATACATATAATCATTCAAGGGAGGAATCAATTTTGAAGGATGGGACTTCTAACAGCAAAGAGAACTGCCTATGGAGCAGTGACTGGGGCATAATATAAATGAGTCAACATGAAACTAGGTTGGAAGTGATAATCATTTACAATCATTTGAACCTTAATAAGGGCCAAAGCCATTAATTAACCAAAAGAAGCCCATAGACCTCTGAGTAAACGCAGAGAATACTTCTTCCTGTGTCAACAACCTCAGAGGGAGCTGACTAAGAGCACTTTCCTCTGTTTATGGCCACTAAGGATGAAGACATTAACCCAAGACACTATCTGGAATAATGGGACTTATCTTATTGTTTTATGGACACATACTATTTTATGTCATGTTAATGGTAAAGAAAATACAGATATCCTGTGTTATAATTTCTATTGACATACTATTTTATGTCATGTTAATGGTAAAGAAAATACAGATGTCCTGTGTTATAATTTCTATTGACACTCTGTCAACTCTCTTAACTTATTGTATTTACCACCTATTCAATTGAGAAAATTCCTTTCTCATAATATGGTTAAACTTATATGGAGATTATAAATTTTAGTGACTGAGTTGGGATTGTTCTAAAATATATTTGTCTTCTCATTCTTTTTATCAGGCAGTCAGATTTTATCAGGCTCCGTGTATGCATGTATTCTGCTAGCTTTACGGGAATAAAACAATATGAATTTATATGTCACCTAGCCTGTTTGCCTCTTTTAACTTTCTGGTCAAGAAAAGTCAGGTGGGGTGGTGCCTCAAAGATACCTTCTAGAGAAGGCTTTGGCCAGTGAGTGGGGAACAGAACTGGGTTTAGAGTGTAGAAAAGATTTCTCCTCACTGTTTCTCTAACATTCCTGTGTTCCTGTGTTCCTAGCCCTCCCCTCCACCACTGGCTATACCTTCTTTACCTCCCAGACACACTGATTCTGATGAAACAGTTGGGACATTCCTCTCTCTGCTCTCTACTGCCATTTCTAGACTCTCCCTTCTCCGTATATTTTTTCCTATCTCTTTCTATGATGCCATGAGTTTCTCAAATCCCTTGGCTAGAAATCTCTAAGTCATTTATCAACCTTCTCTTTTCCTTCCCCATCCCCACAGTCCTTGCAAAGGAATCCTCCTGTGGTGTACGTGGATGAATAAAGTCCAAACTCTTTATTCTGACTTTCTGTTGCCATTCAAAAAATATTTAGTTCCTATGATGTGCAGAGCCCTGTAGAGAGGGGATATGTATCTTTAGGCCAAGCTCAGAATGGTCCCCTGAAAACTACAAGAAGACTCAAGCTGCTCCTTGAGAAACAATTTCCCAGAAACACATAACAGCACAAAGTCCCAAAGATTCCCACAGTTCATGGATAAGTGGGAGAAGAAATGTATAGCCAATTCAGTTTCATTTCCCACCTGGACTTCATGATTTCCAGAAACTCATTATCATGAAACATGAAATCTACTCACACCTCCTCAAATCACTTCCCATTCCAGCTGTAGGACTTTATCATTCCCCTTCATGGAGTACCTTTCCTCCTACCAGTCAGAGTCTTTTTATGTGTTGTCTCCCATAATAACAACAATAAATTTTATATAGCAATTACTATGTGCCAGGTATTCACAATTATCTCATTTAATCCTCACAACCCTGGGAGGCAGATGCTATTATTATTCACATTTTACAGATGAGTAAAGTTTGGCAAACAGAGGGGGTTAGGTGACTTGCCCAGGATCACACAGCTAATAAATGTCTGAATGTCTTCCTGACTCCCAGTCTAGCTCTCTGTCTGTGGCACCAATTCAAGTGCCACCCTCAAGAAGCCTGCATCAGATTGTAAGATCCTTGAAGGCAGAGGCTCTTTCTTTGTATCCCCAGGGCTTAGAACCATGCTGAGTCCATAAGAGAGTTCTTAATAAATGCTTATTGACTGAAACTGAATTCATGTTCCCACGGAGATGTTCCAGTCTGCAAAGCTGCTGCTTTAAGCTTCTTCCCTCCCTCCATCTCCGAGTGATAAGAATTTGTTTATGTGTCTTCACTGAGCTACTACCTGTTTCTGCACTGTGACTGCCATCTGCTGTGTACCAGAGAGCTGCCAATAGCCACTGGCTGTTTCTTCACTCTACCACTACTGCAATATGCTGTTTCTACCCTGAGTTTCCATTGCCATAAATGCTGCTTCTTCACTGAATTTCATCTACTGGGCAACCTTAGGCAATCTATCAACAAGTATTTTGGGTAGTTGTTTATTAGGAAGTCCTCCTTATACTGAACTAAACTCTCCCTCTCTGTGATTTCTACCAGGGAGCTAAGTAGAATAAACCTAATCTTTCTTCCCATATGACTTCACTTTAAATATCTGAAGATAGTGATGTGTATGTAAGGAGGATTTTGTTATCCTTCTTAGAAATAGTTTCTCAGAATCCATGGCCATGGGTATGTCTAGTTTCCAGGTGTTTGATAATAACTCCCAGAGTAGTTCCAAGGAATTCTAGATAGGAGTTCTTAGAATCATAGTAAGACACGGTACTAGTGAGGCTGTGCTGTGAGATATGGGATTGACACAACTGATATTTACTATGCTTGCCCAAAATGACAATATTGCTTAAGTTAACCTGTGAGCGTAATGCTGGCCTTCTTTGTCTGATTGCCCTGTAAAAGCAGATGGGCACTGGTCAGTGAGAAAACCATGATGCCATGGGGAACCTATAGGGGAATCTGTGTTTGCCTCAGCTGGCCCCCATTGTGGCTTGAGGATACTTAGTGGAGTGCACAAATGTGCCTGTCTTGATTGACCCCATTGAGACATAGGGGTAGTTGCCCTCCCTCTCCTTGCTCTCCCCTGTGAAAAGAGTGATTAGGGAATGCTGTAGGAGCTGGTTCTCCCAGCAACCATTTGAGAAGACTAGACTAGAATAAAACTGATTGATTATTAAGGTTTCTGAAGCTGTCTGCCTGTCTGACCAGATCAAGAGTGAATCCTTTAGAGGCTGGAGTCCAAAACCTCCAGTGACTCCTGTGTCTTATCTATGAAACATGATCTTCTGTTCTCCCAGCCCTGTCCCCACACCTGTGTCCTTATCTATTCTTCCTCTGCCTTATCATTGCCCCTCCTAAAACAGGATGCCCCACCCTGGACATGATACTAGACAAGGCCCATTAAAGCAGGACTATAATCTTCTTAGTTTGGGACATTTTATTTAAATTAATGCAAACTAAGATGGCATGGGGTGGGGGTACGGTGGAAGGCTGCTCCACAACATTGATGACTCATATTATGTTTGCCGCAAGACCATCTAGTCCTTTTCATGTGAAAAGCTGCCTAGTCAGATCTTAATCTTGTCTTGACTTTCTCCAGGAAGCCTTCAAAATGGCTTATTTGTCATACCTTATTTTTATTTATTAAAAATATAATTTTCTTACTAGGAATATAGTAATGTGATAACGATTGAGTATATGCTTTTTAAAATATTAAATGAATTTAAATTATCTTTATAGTTCCTCAACTCGATTATAAACATCCTGAAGACAGGGTGCTATACTTCCCTGAATCTCCTGGCCCCTGGCTTCAACCCCAGCACAAGGCCTTAGGCATTTTTGTTTGCATGCAATAACAGCTAGATAATAATGAATAGTCTTGATTTTGAAAATCCGATTAACTTTCCACATCAAAACTGTTCCAGTGAAAACGGGTTTCATTGCCATTAAGGGAAAAGCACAGGAACAAATTTGACTTTTCTTGGATCGACATGAAAAGCGAATAAAGTGTCATATTTAATCCGTAACTTTTCTTGGATTGATGTGAAAAGTAGGTAGAAGACACCAGAAGTATCTAATCCCCAGCAGGCATTTTAGGAATTGGGCAGCGTCCTGCAGTCACCAGGGGTCCCACAGGTAATAAACAAAAGGGCGGGACTGAGTCCGAATCTGGCTGGCCTATCAGCCACAAGCATGTATCAAGCTCTTTCCCGCAGCCACCAATAGGAGGAGACACGCAGGAGCAATGTACAAGGGGCGGGGCTGGGCAGTCGGGGAAGGCTTCCCGAAGGTGGCGCTGGAGCCGGGCCGGCAGGGCTGGGCAGGAGTGGGATGTGAGGACACACCAAGCCGCTTCAGCCCCGGTGCCGCGGTGATCCAGAGCGGGGGGCCGGAAAAACAACAACAGGACAGGGTTTAAAAAGTAGTAATAGCCCTTGTAGGGTCTTCGGAGCGTTTCAGAAGTATCTTCTCACTCGGCCCTCCCGACACCGGCAGGGAGGCAGGGGCCAGCACCGGCTCATTTTACCGAAGCTGAGCGACGGCCTAGGGTCACACAGAAAGTGTCCCAGCTAGGATTCGAACGTGTGACCCCAGACCGGGCGCACCACGTGACCCAGAGGGCGGGGGAAGAAAGAGGAGTTCACAAATTAACAGCCCGCCCCCCGGCGGCACTACGCAGCCTCCGGACGCTCCGTTTCGGGTCACGTGCATGAGGTCGCTCCGCCCCCGCGGGGAAGGGAAGGCTCCGAGGCCTCCTTCTACGTGGATCCCCCGGCTTTCCTTTCCCGGCACTGAGGTTCGGGGGCGGGGAAGGGGGAGGAGCTAAGAGTCGCCGCGAGCGGGCGGGGGCGGGAGCGGGGGCGGGGCAGGGCTCCGCAGGCTGAGCCGCTTCCTGCTTCCGGCGGGGCCTTCCGAGGTCGGAGCGTGGTGGGGGAGGGGCCCCGGAGACGTCGCGGGCCCGGGCTCCGACAGGCCACGCGAGCTCGCGGGCCGCCTCCCGGCCTTGCGGCGCTTTCCCTCCTAGTCCTGTTCGAGTCTGGAGCGTAGTTTGGGGACGGGAAGAACCCGGCTCCTCATCTCCCCGAGGGGGAAACTGAGGCTTGTTACTGCAGTGAGAGCGCTTGCGCGGGACCTCGGCGGGGTTCGGTTCTGGGCCCGGGCATTGCCCCAGAAAGCGGGCGGGCCCTGCCAGCCCCGGCCCTTGGAGGGCACGGACCGGGCTCCGCGTACGTGAAACGTGTGCGTGTGAATATGCACAGCCGCGTGTGTGTACAGAGCCAGCCACTGTGTATATGCGTGTGTGTGTGTGTCTATATTTAATATATATGTGTATATGCGACATGACCAATGTGAAGATAACGTTCTACATGACTTCCTCTAGGAGTGGGATAGGGTGGAGCTCAAAAAAATTCGTTAATTTAAAAAATTTTGCATGTAAATATATGTATACTAATCTAGGTGATTGGCTATCCTTTATTTACCAAAAAAAAGCACAGTTTTAAACAAAAAAAAATCTTGCACCAATATACACCACCTAGTTTATGGTTTCCTCTAGCCATGTCAGGTCATCAGATTGGCCCAGGACACTCAGTCGGGAAGGGCAGCCAATGCACGGGTTGAGCCAGGATCCTCCAAGATGATGAAATTCAGGAGGCATGAATGTAAAGTCTTTAAATGCACTTCACAAGTACAGGATGGAGGGAGCGTGGTTAGTTGGACAGCAGTTGTCCTGAAGAAGTAAGTTCTAGAGGACTGGAAGCTCTCCAGGAATCATCTGTGTGATGTGGCCACCAAGAAAGGTAGTGAGATCTTGGACATCACTGTGAGCTTAGATTCCAGAAACAGGGAATGATGGAATGGTCTACTTCATCTTTGTCCAAGTGCCATCTGAAGTAGTATGTTCATTTGGAGGGAAGAAGGCATAGTTTAGGACTTAGCTGTAGAATGTTCAGAGTAGGGTAACTGTTGTCATAGTTGATGGTCCAAGAGAACCATGACATCAGGGAGGTAATGCCATGACATGCAGGTGAATTGGATTGAAGTGAGGGAGGTCTGGGCAAAGTCACCAGCTTCTCATTTGCGTTCAGTGACCAGTTACAGATCAGGACCGCTGGAGATGGCCCAGGATACAGTGCAGACAACCAGGATGATGAAGGGACTTTAGGTCTATGTCATGTGGAGATCCAGTGAAGGAATGAGGGATGGAAGAGAGAAGACTCAGGAAACACATGAAAGTGGTTTTCAGGTATTTGAAAGGTGGTGATGTGACTTGGATTTAGCCTTGGGAGTCGGAACCAGGAATAATAGATGAAAGTTGCAGAGTCAAATTTAGACTGAATGTAAAAAAAGAAATCAGAACAATTAGAGGAGTCCAAAAAAATGGAATGAACTGCTTGGAGAGGTAAATTTTCCCTCTGTAAGACGTCTTTAAGCAGAAGCTGGATTGCCACATGCTAGCTGGTTAGAGTATCCCTCTACTTCTGGGTAAAGGTTAGATTTGATGGTCACTGAAGTCCTTTCCAGCCCTTAAATTCTTTGATTTTGTTAGGGCCTTAAGAATTCGTTATAGTCCAGCCTCATTGTTTTACAAATGAACTGAATGGCAGAGACGTTAAGTAATTTGAATTAAGGTCCAGACAGGTTGAAGTCAGAAGACAGCTTATTGTTAGCATTGAATTTTTGACTAAAAGATATGTATAGAGATGTAGCCAATGATTCTGTCGTGGATGCTGCTAAACCATGTGGCACAGGATTTTCTTTCATTGGCTTGCTTATTTTATGCTCAATTTGTTTTATAAATATAGCCTAGATATTGATTACATACATAAACTTCAGTGTTTTGTGTATACTGTATCACAGAATTATTGGGGGATATGGCGTTACGGAAGAAACGGTAGGTTGGGAATCAGAAGACTATAGTCCAGGCTCTGTCACTGACTGCCTATGATTCTACCCATTCTGTTTCCCTAAAGCAGAAGGGGGAAAGGGAAAGCCCTGACCAACTGACTTCTAAAGAATTTTCCAACTCAGCATCATTTGATTCCATGGTCTTTCATGTGCAGAAGAACTAACTTTTCCCTTTTAAACAACTTCCATGCTACTCATGGCTTGTGTTGGATTAGATGACTTCTCATATTCCTTCCCATTCTTTAAATGTAGATGTGGAGCTTCCTTTTGTCTGAAAAATTCCTCTTGTGGACAAGTCAGAACCTAAGTGAGGACCATCTCCCTATGTCATATTTGCAGAATTAGCTCTGTAGAATTACAAATAGTGCTTATATACACATACCATGTTTTTTACATGTCTAATGACCATGAATTCATCTTCAATCAGAGAATCTAGATTGACAGAAATGAGATTGTGTTCTGATGAATGCATACTGATTCCTTTAAATAAAAGAATAGTGAAAAGAAAGTCATACTAGGGGCCAAGAGACTTGGGTTCTTATTCTACCGCTACTACTATCTAGCGGAATGACCAGGAGAGGGGAACCTGCAATCTCAAGGCCACACGTTGCCCTCTAGGTCCTCAAGGGCAGTCCTTTGAGCCCAAACTTCACAGAACAAATCCCCTTAATAAAAGGATTTGTTCTATAAAACTTGGACTCAGTCAAAAGGCCAGTCCCAAGGACCTAGAAGACCACATTGTCTCAAGGCTGCAGGTTCTCACCCCTGCTTTATAACCCTTAAATTCTTTGACCTTCAGTTTTTTCATTTGTGAAATGAAAGGTTCATTGGATGTTCGAAGGTATCTTTCAATGTGGTACTTTTATTATATTTGCTAAGGTAGCCCATGCATATTGGAAATATTCAACTACTATGATGACTTGGTGTGTGTGTGTGTGTGTATGTGTAACATATATAAAAAGAAGATGCTAATTTTATTAAAGGAATTTAGTATCTAGTTTGGAAAACAGATTTGAGGAAAATGTACTTACGTATCAATATAGATACTACATATACTTACGTGTATATATGTATATATATGCAGATACTATATACTCATATAGCTACTATATATATACACAGATGTGTATATATGTATACACACATATATAAAATCAGTCATATATAAATATATGCACATGCTTAATACTAGTGCCTTCTTTTGGTGATTATGTTCAGTTTATCCTGTATATAGCTTGTTTGCACATAATTGTTTATATGTTGTCTCCCCCACTAGATTTTGAGCTTTTTGAGGGTATGGATGGTTTTTCCTTTCCTTATGCTCACAATGTTTAGCATAGTACCTGGCACACAGTATCTTCTTTGTAGGTGCTTGTTTATTTGTCACACTGTCTTTTTCAAGATGATACAACTTTTTGCCTCCTACCTTTGTGTTGTATCAAATTTTTATTTTTAGGGTATTTTCAGTAGCACATTACAAATTTTTACAGTTTGCACGCCTTAGCAGATTTTCAGCTATCTTGTTACTTTTCAAGTTAAGCAAGCATAGCCTTAATGAACTTGAATCTGCTGAAATTTTAAACCTTAACACTCTTCCATTCACCTTTGAAGTTTCAGGAACTATTTTTCCACATTCTGTTGCTTAATGAATTTATAGTGTCTTCTTTCACCCCAGTTAATCCAATAATCCAATAATATGCTGAACCCTACACAGCACTGGGGATAGAAAGAAATAGAAGATACTACACCACCTGCAGAAAAGGAATTTAGAGTGTAGTTTGGACAACAGAACAGAGGAAAGAACATAGCAAGAACTGAAGACATTTTTTATACACACACACACATATATATACACACACACACATATATATATACACATATATATTATAGAGTAACATGTTAGTAAGTGTAAGTTAAGATAGAATTTATATTACATAACTATTGAGTAGTCATGTAGGATTTAATCATGGAAGGTTTCTGAGAGGAAATGACTTAAGGCAGATTCCAGAGGTGAAAACCATGAATTGGTGGGGGAGAGGCAATGATATGTGCAAAGATACAGAAATGACAGCTAGAAAATTGCTGTGAACTGAATATGGCTTTAGCTTCTGTTCTCCTGAGTTACATTTTTGGAGCTCTAGGTGATCTTAGTGGTCATGTAATCCAACGTCTTTACTCTGTAGATGAGATCAAATAGGTAGTAAGCATATCTGACACCAAAGCACTAGAGAGTAGGGCTTAGTGAGGTACTGGTTGGTCTTGAATGTTATGGAGTCTACATTTGATCAAATACATCACTGAATGAGCATTGCCTCAGACAAACTGAGATCTGGGAAGGATCTTAGCTTAAAAAGGCTGAGATCTTCCACTACATCCTGGGCCATCTCCAGTCCTCTTCATCTGTATCTTGCCTCTGGACCAAGATGGTTCCTGGGCTGGTGACTTTGCATAATTCTGCCTCACTTAAATCTAATTCACTTACAAGTCATGACATCTCCTTCCCCAAGTCATGATGCTCTTTGAGAATGAAGGACAGGGGCGGAGCCAAGATGGCGGAGTAGAAAGACTCACCTAAGCTAGGTCCGAACCCACAGCCCATAGATTTCCTGTAAAAAGAACTCCTGACAAATTCTGGAACAGTGGAAGCCGCGCAGAAACAC
>CM053769.1:677528274-677567455 GCA_028658325.1 Potorous gilbertii | reverse complement strand
TCTATCGATCACCGCCTGAAAGAGATCCAAAAAGAGAAACTCCTAGGAACATTGTGGCCAAATTCCAGAGTTTCCAGGTCAAGGAAAAAATACTGCAAGCAGCTAGAAAGAAACAATTCCAGTACTGTGGAAATACAATCAGGAGAATGAAGGACAGGTAGACAAACAGTAAGGGTAGGAGTCTGGTAAAGAAGAAGTCAGATAAATAGGACAGCCTTTAAAGTGACATTGAATTTATTATATACTTGAAAAGCTCTACACAATAAAGATTTCCAGCATTGTATACAATTCCCTTTTACAGTGTAAACAGAAATGCTCATTTTATTTGGTGTTAAGAATTTGTTTTAAAAGGTGTATGGGAAATGTGTGCACTTTTTTTTTTATCCTAAATTGTGAGATATCACTAATAAATAACTGAGCTACCATGGAGAGAAAAAAAGTTTCTAAAATTTATTTATTCTGAAGCTGAAGACAAGGGTGTGGTCATCTTAGAAGTTCTGATAACTTTATGTTGGCAGAGTCCCAACAGTTTGAACCTATTAGTCCTGTGTACTGTGGAGTAACTGTAAGTAATTTTATTTTTCCTGCTTTCATTGTGTTGTCTATATCTCTTCTGTATGAAATAGTCACTTACAGATGCTTAGGAAGTCCAGTAGAGTTTAATAGACTTAATTGAGTTTAATGTGTTATAATTATATTCATCCTAAGTGTATTCCCCGGAATTATCTAATTTATTATGTAGTACATTATTGCTCAAAGTTAGAGAAAGGAGAAAAAAATTTTTAAGGAGCTAATGTCTGCTGTTGTGAAGTATTTTCCTTCTCAATGCTAACAATTGGGTGAATTAATTTGTCACTTTTTTCTGTTGATTGTGTTGTTTTAATATGGGATTAAGATAGATTAAAAATGTGTAGGGAAATATAAATAATACATTTAAAATGACAGTAATTGGATTGACCTTGTTTACAGCAGTCTGAATGAGCAAGGGTAGTCACAACTTTTAATTAAGAAATGGAGTTGTTAATTATGAAGTCACTAAATATAATAAGTAATGGCATTTATGTTTTACACAAAAAACCCAATTATAATGAAAGGGCAAGATAAGTATTTCATAGTGTGAAAAGAAGTAAATGAAGTTCCTTAAACCTTTATCCGCCAGCAGCTTTTTTGTTCCAGTCTTCCCATCTTTTGCCAGAAAAGGGTCCACGTTGGCCGTTTCTCACAACCTTGAAAGAAGCGAAAACTTGTAGATTCCTGTGAATTTGTTATTTTCCATGACTAAGAAAATATTCTATTTTGTTTTTCCTTTCTTTTGGATTTAATTGCTCTAATTTTGATGTTAATACACATTTTATGCATTTCATTGTTTTTATGGTACTGGTGGTTTTTCTACTTTTTTAAAATCTGGAAAATGAATTATATACGAGTTTTAGGTGAACTCTCTAAAGTTTTCATTCATATCAGTGTGGTAGACAGAATATTCTTTGAAGATAAAGTATTTTATCCCCTTCCTCACTTTTCTCTTGAGACAGGGTCACTGTCTAGACATAAATTAATATACAACCTAAATCTTCAGAAAAGGTATTCCAAATTTAGGAACTAGATTTAACTTCTACCTACCCCTTTTCTCTCCCTCCTCTCCCCGCCAATTCAATTCAAGACAGCATGGTATAGTGGAATGATGACATCTGAATATGTGGAGAGGAGCTGAGTTCAAATTCTGGCTTTGCTATTTCCTGCCTGTGTAATCTTAACCTCTTTAAATCTGAGTTTATTTGTAACATGAGGAGGATCGGACTAAATGCTCTCCAAAGACTTGAGCTGAGGGTCAAGATACTGTGAACACTTATTAAGCACCTAGATATTTCCTCATACAACAGTTTTGTATGGCTTTTCACAGTGAAGAAGTGAGACACTCCACTATGTCAACTCTTACTGACTTTTGCCTTAGATTTCCTTGACGCTCTAGAGCCGGAGCCCAGTCTGACAGTGGGAGGTCCTTGATCCTCTAGCATTTCACTGACGAAGTCCAAAAGAAAGCAGCTGGGACTCTCTACCTCTCCTCTGTTTCTTGTTGCCTAACTCTTACATTGCAAGTAAATTTTTAGAAATTTACATAATCTCTAATTTAGCAATTCTCTTTATAAAAATTATCTGAATGAATGCATTGGATTTCATATGTATATTTTAGAGGAAAAGGGCTTTTGTTTGCTTTTCAAAGAAATAATTTACTTTCATTTATCTTAAGAATAGAGAGAAACATGAAAAATTTAAACCTGCATTTAATCTGAAAACTTGAGACAAAAATTTCAACTTTTTAGATAATCAGACTTATCACACTTAGTGGTAAGTTTGACTGATGTCTAATTTCACCGCATCACACCCATCAATCTTTGGGTGAGTGCAGATAAACTGGTTATAAAAGGTAACTTTGGTAGGGGAAAGAATAATCTAGGTAGTTTAAGAATGCACAGGCAGTTGACCAACTGATTGGTTGTTGCTTCTTGTTTGATACACTTGTATGTGTGTGTATCAAACATGATACATAAGAATTTAATGGATTTTCAAAGCTTATTTTTTGACTGAACCATTAAAAATTTTGTTATTGGTGTCTTGTTTTCGGTATGGCACAGAGGAGAGAGAACAGATCTGACCTCTTATCAGAGGCAATGGTTCAAGCCCTGGTTCAGACATAAAGTTGATGTTTGACATTGGGCGAGTCACTTTATCTTTACAGAGCAGGTTCTAAATATTGGGTAGGATTTTGCTCATAGGAAGCTCACAGTGAAATCATGAGTCTGGTCTGAAATATTTTGTTTTTATGTCACTTTCATTTCTTTATATATTTCTATTCTTTCTCCTGCCTGTCAAGCCGTCTCATAACAAAAATATAAAAGATAAAAAAGCATCTCAGAAAACTAACCAACAGGTCGATCAAGTTCAATAGTATATGCCAGTAATTCATACTTAGTCTTTCCACCTTTTCAAAGAAGACAGGGAAGTACATTCTCTTACCTCTCTCTGAGGATAAATTTAGTCATTATAACATAGTCTTGAACTTATTTTTTTTTAACCTCTTTTAAATACTTTTTCCTTGGACTTTTGGAGAGAATTTCTGCTTGTTATTGTATTTGGCAAGGTTGTGAAAGATTCAAAATAGGAATCTAAGCGTTACTTTTATTTCACAGCATCTTTATCATAATATTTAATCCTTAGCATCAGCCCATCTTTTATCTTGGAACTGCTAGTTATTTTGTATTTATATACCAGCAATCCCCCATTAAAGTCCTACTGCAGTGTTTCATTTTTACATGGCGATAGCCTTGGGTTCACCAATGCTATGATCTTAGAGCTCAAGTTCTAGAAAGTTGTATTAAGTTGGAAAGACTTCAAGTACAAGCCTAGTGATGAATTCTGTGTTTGTCATACAAAGACTAGTCTAAGTTTGGAAAGGCTTATCTCCAGATGGATTCTGTGTTTGTCATACAAAGACTAGTCTAAGTTTGGAAAAGCTTATCTCCGGAAGGTTGGTGAACAGTTGAGAAAAATATTGGCCAGAGCAACTTTTATTCTAAAAATATTAATACAGTTTTTAAATAACACTTTCCATCAAATATCAAAACATCTCCCTATTCTTCCTCTCGCCCAAAGTATGTTCCCTCAGAACTACTTATTATGAACAGACTTGCCCTTTAACTTTGATAATATGTTATTAATATTGACCTTTCTATTGGACTGGAGTTTGTTGCTTGTCATTGTTGACTTAAAGTGAAAGGATCATAGATTTAGAGCTAGAAGGAAGCTTAAACTTCATCTATTCAAACCTCATCTTTATAAAAGGGAAACTGAAGCCCTGAGATTAATTTGCCCAAGATCACACAGCTAGTTAGTAAAAGACTTTCTTCTTATAAGTAACTTATTGTTCTAATAAAAATATTGGTTAAAAAAACTACAAATAAATGCAAACTAAGTACTTTTATAATTACTTTTAAAACTCCACAGTTTACTTCTTTTATATCTTGAACTCAAAGCTTCTGTTTTCTTCCTTTTCCTCCTTCTCTTCTAGCTCATTCTTAATTTAAAGGAAAATATGCTAATTGCTTCTATAACACTTGTGAGCACTAACTGCCCTTAAGTCCTCCCTGTCAAAGACTGTGGTCTGGAGTAGCGGTTCTCAAACCTTTTGATCTCAGCAGCCTTTTACCCTCTTAAAAGTTATCAAGAATCCCAGAGAGCTTTTGTTAATATGGTTACAGTATTTACTGTATTTAAAATTAAAATTGATAAAATTTTTAAATGTTCATTTATTCATCTTAACAGTAATAAGGCTGTTACATGTTAACATTAATAACATATTTTCTATGAATAACTATTTTCCAAAACAAAGATAGTGAGGAGGGTAGATTATTTTACATATTTTTACAAATCTCTTTAATGTCCGACTTAATAGAAGATAGATTTTCATATCTGCTTCTGCATTCAGTCTATTGCAATATATTGTTTTGGTTGACGTATATGAAGGAAATCCAGCCTCAGATATGAGGTTGGAAAAGGGAAGAGTATTTTAATAGGCAGGTAACATCTCAATATTATTATAAAATCCCACACTCTTCCTTTAAGGACCTTGAAGACCCTCAAGGGTCATCATACTTTGAGAACCAGTGATCTAAAGTACTCTAAAGCTCTGAGTACCTGTATGTTTTCTGCCTTCTATATAATTCTGAACTGCCTTTCATATAATAATGGCATGTAACAGTAGTATATGCAATTCAGCTCTAATTCACTCAGAGTCTCTATTCTGGAAATTATTTCTCCATTGAAGAACCTTACTTATTCTTTTTAGGTACCCCTCCTTCAAAAACCTTGCTTCTTAGAGGACTAGACCCATTTCCCCTAACATTTTAAAGTTACGAAACCAAACACAACAGGCTTTAAAAAGATTATGGACATTTCTTTGCACCTTCTGAAAGTTCCATTTGCCACCACCACAGTAGAAAAGAAAACCAGGAATACCTCCAGATGTGGCTCCTGCCACATACTAGTATTCCTCTCTGTGAAAGTGGCTTTGCTAGAGATGTTATACCAATGGAGGAGGAAGAATGTGGAAACTCTTGGTAAGATAGCATACCTAGTGTTGTTACTTACTGATTATCCTAGAAAAAAATAAAATATCTCCTTTGTAAAAGCCAATGAGGATTCTGTATCTATAAGAATTTTATATTGATCAAGGGTAGCTTCTTATACATCTAGAAGAAATATTTGGGGTTTTTTTACAGTATAATTTACTCTGTATTGGTTAAGGTCCTGAACTAAGAAAGACCATACTTATTAGTTATTTAGTGGTTTTTCTTTTCATTTATTTTATTTAGCAAACATGAATCCTCAAAGTTCTACACAAGATCCTGAGACAATAAAAGATAATTCTCCTGTCTATGTTGGCAAAGAAGAAGACATTAAAAAAACTGAAAGAATGACAGCTGTAGTCCATGACAAAGAAGTTGTCATTTTCTATCACAAAGGAGAATATCATGCTATGGACATTCGCTGTTACCGTAAGATTTTTACATATGTTCTCTTTTTGGTTATATAGTTAACTATGAAACTGTTTTTATGGACCAGATATTGTATTCACTTATATTTCAGATTCAGGAGGACCTTTACATTTAGGAGAAATAGAGGTATGTACAAACCCATTTTCAACTGATTGCTTTTTTCTATTTCATTTCTTAATATTTTCATTGTTTAGTATTTTATTAATCTTTTGGCTTTCAAAACTGGTAGGGAACATAAAAGTTATATTTTACTTTAGAATGTAATATTTCCAAACTCATGTTACAAAATAAGCTGTAGTATAAATATTCAACTACAGAAGAGTTTGAAAACTTCAGCTTTCTTCTTCTGCCCCTCCTGTTCTTAGTTCTTGCTTGTTCTGCTCTACCTTCCTTCCTCATGCAAGGTTTAAGCCTCAGCTTAGATGTCCTTTATCTCTCTGAACTTTGTATCTGTGTATGTTTTACACATAACCTAGATGTGAACTTAGTAATTGAGACTTATTAAGAGATTGCTAGATATTAGGGCATTGTGGTAGATGGTAAATTCAAAAGTTTCATTCAGAATTTAATCCGTAGCTGATGATGGCTATTAGGCCTGGTGGATAAAGTTTGGAGGGCAAATTAATTAATGTTCATGTTAAGAATGATGTCCATGTTCACATTCAAACATAGGACTGTGCTCAAACCATAGTTTTCTCCCACTCTTCCAGTTGTTAACATTCCTCCTCTCAGTGTTGCCCTATAGGGGCCCTAAAAGTTACAGTTTCCTTCTATGACAGTTTCCTTCCATTTTCTGTTTCTTACTTGAGCTCACATTGGAACTAGAAAATGGAGTCATAATTCAAGTAGCAAGTGGAGGTTGTTTTCATTCTTGTAACCTCTTAAAGTTGAAAGGGAATAGTGCATTTTATATTACTTGAGGACTTTATTTTTTTGCTTTATAAATACTTAACACTTTATAATGCTTTACAAATACATTTAAAGTATCTTGAACAGATAGATTTCCAACTCCTGGGATAAAAACAGGTTAAATTACTTTCTCAGTATTACACATTGGTTTTGTAGTGTAACTGGGAATAAAAATCTGTGAATTTCACTTTGAATTTTGTAGTATGAGGCGGCAAAAGGAAAGGAATAAGCATTTAGTAAGCACTTAGTGTGCGTAAAGCTTTGTGCTAGGAGCTTTTCAAATGTTACCCCACTTGATGCTCAGCGGTCCTGCGAGGTCTTATGATTCCCATTTTACTGCTGAGGAGACTGAGGCAGGCAGAGGTTAAATGACGTGCCCAGAGTCACCCAGCTTAAGCCATCTGACATCAGAAGCTGGATTTGAACTCCGGTCTTCCTGACTTTAGGACTGACAGTCTCTCCATTGTACTACCCAGCTGCCTCACCAGTTCATTCAGTAAATAGGTATTGAACCCCTGTTATACACCCTAGATCCCAGGTATTTGGTTAGTACTTATGCTGTAAAACCAAGATTTACTAACTAAATGTAAAAACACTTTGCAAAATCTCTTATTTCAAGGAGAAAGTTGATCAGGCACTTCTGGCACATATTTGATGGTGGCATCTAATAAGAAAGAAAATCTTTGTTTCATTCATTTTGGCATTTATGTTTTGGATGGGTGAACAACTATCAAGAGCTTTTTTAAAAATAATTTGAATATAGTCATTCTTTTTTGTGCGGTTTTAATATTAATAATAGCCAACTTTTATATAGGGCTTTAAACTTATATACATTCTGTCGTTCAGTCCTAGCAAAGATCCTGTGAGATATGTGGTACTGTTATCTTCATTTTACAGATAGGGAAATGAAGATTCATAGAGGCTATGCCCTTGGAAACAAAGCTAGTAAAGTGTTAGAGGTAGGATTCAAACCTAGATTTCCCATGACTTCAGGACTGACACATGTTTTGCTACACTAATAAGTTGTCTCTATTAGAATATAAGCTGCTCCCCAGTTGATAGTCAGAGGATATGAATAGACTATCAATAGCTATATTTAAAAATGCTCTAAATCACTAATAGAGAATTACAAATTAAAACAACTCTGAGATACCCCCTCACCCCTCCTCCCTCAGATTGGCTAAGATGACAAAAATGGGAAATAACAAATGTGGGTGCTTATTAACTGGAGAACGACTGAACAAATTATGATTCTTGAATGTGATAGGATACCACTATAAGAAATGAACTAGATGGTTTCAGAAAAGCCTAGGAAGAACTGTAGGAGCTGGTGTAAAATGAAGTGAGCAGAACTAGGAGAAAAATTTATACACTAACAATATTATAAATATAATCAACTTGGAAAGACTTGGTAACTCTAATCAACACCATGATGTACCACAATTCTGACATACTCATGAGGAAGCATACTGTCCACCTCCAGACAGAGAACTGATGGACTCAATACGGATTAAAGCAAATAAAGTCTCTGCAAAAAACCCAAACAATTCTAGCTGCTTAGAGGTTTGTATTGTGGTCGTATCTTCCACATCTAGTATGGTGGTGGGCATTTAGTAAATCCAAGTTAAAATAGCTTTTATTTTAAAAGTCTTGTTGCCTTGCTCCCCGTCTTCTGGCAGAGAGGTGATAAGACTCACGATACAGACTGAAATATCCATTTGTGGATATGACTAATGTGGGATTTTGCTTGCCTATTAAAATTGGATGAAAGTTTTGTTTTTCCTTTTTTTTTCAGTTAGGGGTTGGGGGAGAGAAAACAAATGCCTACTAAATGAAAAAAAGTAAAATAAAATAAAAATTACATTAAAAAAATCTTTATGTTTAATGTGAGAATTTGAGATCCCAAAATGTTAAATCTGTTCAATCATTTTCTTCCCTAGGATTTTGATGGACGGGCATGCATCGTTTGCCCCTGGCATAAATACAAAATTACTTTATCAACAGGAGAAGGACTGTATCAATCTATAGACCCTAAAGATCCATCAGCAGTTCCCAAATGGTGTTCCAAAGGAGTAAAGCAAAGGATCCATACAGTGACTGTGAAAAATGGGCATATTTATGTGACTCTTTCTCAGGCTTCAGATTTTAAGTGTGATTCTGATTTCTATGCCACTGGACAGTTTAAAGTAATTCAGAGACCTTCTACTCTCAGGAGAGTTCCTGATTTTAAAAATATATGACAATAATGAAAAAATATTTTCATATATGTGGAAAGTATTTTTAGAAAATTCTATATAAAAGGCAATAAATAGAATTAACCTGGTATAAATATATCATTAAAAAACAACAAAATGATAATTCAGAGAAGCATAAACAAGAATGTAATATGAAACCAAATCTGTATCCATATCAGATCTATTTCCATATCAGAATATTCATTGACATAATCTTGCCAAAAAACAAAGCCAACGTATACCTCAGAAAACTGGAAATAAAGTAGATGCCTTTTAACTAAAACTGAATGAAACAGAAATTAATGTAATGGAATTTTATTGCACTGTAAGAAATTACGAATATTAATCTAGAGAAGCATACAGAGACATTTGAACAGATTTAAGCAGAATCAGGACAACAATATACACAGTTACTCCAGCAGTGGAAATAGAGAGAACTGCAGCCACAGCATCTAAGAACTGAACTAAATGCTGAGTAATATAATGATCCAATTTCAGCCCAAACGAGACATGAGAATGCGCCTCCTTCCTCTCTTTACGGAGGCAGAGACTGTAGGTGCGAAGTACTGAATAATGTCGTGTTTGATTGGTATGTTGATTGATTTTGCTAAACCTTTTTCTTTTTTTCCCATTTTTTCTTTTTTAATATGAGATGATTCTTTGGGTAGAGGAGGGGAAAAGATATATTGAGAACAAAGGTCTTGTAAGAACAAAATATATCAATTATTAAAAGTAAAATAAAAGATGTACAGAAAATGGAAGCAAGGGCAGTTGTCGGAGCATCAATACAAAAGCATATCATGGTTCTTTCAATTTGGAAAACTGAAGCTCAGAAAGATCTGAGGCTGAAAAGGAATGCTAGAAATAACAAAAAATAGGTTATTCTATTTTGTTTAATCTACATTGAGAAGTGGAAGCTCAAAGATAGCACCAGTGTTCTAGTGAGCTGGGGCCATGATGATAGGTGGCAGGAGGAGGGCAGAATTGTGCCATTCTTGTGTCTGTCTTCTCTACCAAGGACAGTGATCTTTGGACTGGAAAAAAGATAAAACAGAAGTGTGATAGGAAGTTGAAACCCAAGATAGGTAAGAAGATAAGAAGAGAGAACAACTGATGAGTTCAAGTCACTTGGCCCAGATACATTTGGGATGTATCCCAGATTCTTGTGATGTTACTGTTGAACCATTGTTAGTGCTCTTTGAAAGCATACAGGGAATGTGAGAATTACAGCAGGATAAGGGAAGAACAAATGTCCTGGTTGGTTTTTTGTTTTGTTTTTAAGAAAAAAAGGAAGAGATGCTAGCTCTAAACCATAGAGTGATGAACTTGGCTCAAATTCCTGGTAGATTTCCAGAATTTATTACTAAAAGAATGGGTATGGAACTTCAAGAAAGGTAAGGAACTTCTAGGCCGGTTACAAGTCAGGAAGACCTGAGTTCTACTCTGACCTCAAACACTTACTAGCTGTATTACCCTGGGCAAGGCACTTAATTCTGTTTGCCTCAGTTTCTTCATCTGTAAAATGAGATAAAGAAGGAAATGACAAACTATACTCAGATCTTTGTCAAGAAAACCCCACATAGAGTCACAAAGAATTGGACATGACTGAAACAACTGAACAACAAGGACCTTCTAGAAAAGGAATTAGTAATCACACCCATATATTCATGTTGATCCCAAAGTTCAAGATACAACCTAAAAGCAAGAGTAGCTCATTGGCAAGATAGTGACTTTGGAGTCTGGGAACTAGCTGTAAATCAACTCTACTCAATTCAATTCAATAGTATTTATTAAGCATTAACAGTAGATACAAAAGCAAAAAATGAAGCACTCCCTCTACCCAGAGAACTCAACTGTTCCTATCATAAGCAGCATTGGTCTGATTTATGACCTTAAATTTGAACTATTTCTCTGTAACCTATAAATAATACATTTTAAGCCTTGAAAATTCACTTTAAGAATATGAGACAGAAGTCACCTTTAAGTGTTAGCATTAATCTATTTCATTTTTTTCTTTTAAAGTTGTAAAGTTAATCAGCTTCACGTATTTCGTTACATATAAGATTTGAACTTCATAATCATAATAGCTAATATTTATACAGCACTTACTGTGGGTCAAGTACTATGCTAAGTGCTTCACAAGAATGATATAATTTTTTTGATCTTTACAACAACTCTAGGAGGTAGGTGCCAGTATTCCAGTTTTACAGATGAAGGAAACAGACAGACTCACAAGTTTAATGACTCGCCCAAGGTCATATAGGTAGTATGTGTATGAGACTGGATTTAAACTCAGGTTTTCCTGACTATAGGTCCAGCTCTCTATCCACTATATCATTTAGTTACCATAAAGTGTATAAAATACATTTATCCATACAAATCAATCTTGAATTGTAAATGTAATATTTTATAATTAAACAGTATGACCACATAAGAATCTCAAGTGTTTATTTCTACATTTTTCAGATAAAGTGAAGTAGAAAGTAAATTATTCATGGCAAAATAGTCTTGGGCTATGAAGCTGGTGAATACTTACTGTTTTTATAAAAAAGATTATGGAATATTTTGTTATTTTTTAAAACATTAAAAATTTTAAATAATGTCAGTTATTAGAAAGATGTTCAAAAGAGATTTCAAAAATATAAATTTATTGTAAAAGAACCCACACTCTAGACTGTGCCAAAATACACAATCTACCCAAGTAATACTGATTTGTTAAAGTGAGGATTTATACTGATTTATATATCTATATTATTTTCTCTTTTTTGTGCTGAAAACCACTTATATATATATGTATATATATATATACATATATGTGTATATATATATATAAAACAGTTGATTTTATTTTTCTTCTAGAGAAGAGTGACAGAAAAGGACATTTTGTAGCAATTGCTTTGTCTAGAAGTAGGGTATTCAATATATCTACCTTTTCCCAATTTTCAGATTAAATGTACCTTCAGATAGCATTTAAGCTCCATTTTTAAAAAGTGATTTTTATATTGATATTATTCATTCATTTCAGTTGATTGGTCAAACACAGAATGTAATACTTGAATCTTGTCACTCAACTTAATATCAGGAAGCTTAATATCAGAAAGGAGAACAGCATCTGTGTTCTCTGGCAGAGATCTGTAAGGCTTAGCTACGATTTCAAATTCAGAAAACACAGGCTCCGAAAAGGCTTTTCTAACTTCAAAATTATCCTTTTTGTTTCGCCTTATGAACTCTTCTTCTTGAAAAATATTCTTCACCTTCTCCAGCAGTGCATTAATACAGACGGTCTATATAATAAAAAGAAAAATCTATTTTATTTTAAAACAACATTTTCTCTAAAAGTTAGCCATCTATGTATCCCAATAACAACTTCAGAATTTGTTTTCATGATTTGTTAAAGAAAATATTTTCGAAGTTGATTGAATTAGCTTCCCAGCTAATATTATAAAGTAAATTCTTTATAACACCTTTTGAACTTTCTCCTTATAGGTAATAACTGTCTAGTTTACAGTACCATAATTTGAAAAGAATATAGATCATTTGGAGAATTCAATAAGACAACAGAGCAGTGATTTCCAGCCCCTACTTTTGTGGTACCCCAGACTCATTATTTCAAAGAATATCACAAATTCTTTTAAAATTATTTTAATGTGTTCCTCCCCTCCAACCCCAGAAGTGTAACTCACATATACATTTATTCTATGTGGCACTTTTATCAGGAAATATGTATTAGATAAATGAAAAATTTTTAGAGTTTTAACCATTTCAAAAATGTTGTAAAACATAGGTATGTTATACTTATCCTGAAGAATGCAATGTACAAATGAAATCTAAATACTTGTAGAGGACAACAAATATTCAAGGAAATTAACAATTCAATAAGTATTTCTTAAACAACTTAAACTTTGAAGGGACTATTCTATCACATGGGGCTATAAAGGTATAAAGAATGGTCCCTGCCCTCAAAGATCTTAAATTCTCCCTGGGAAGCAGCATGTAAACAGATGAATAAATGGCAAATAGCAAGATCTAATCCATGAGAATCTGGAAGACCCAAACAAATACAACCAGGAGAATGCTATGGACATATTAAAGTTTTTGTAAGGTAGCTTATGAACAATTAGTTATAGGTCATTAGAAGGAAAATGAGATATGAAGATTTGTTTGTTTTTTAACGTGGATAATCCTTTGACAACTTGATTTAAAATTGTGGCATTTTATTTCAGAATGTTTATGGGTTAAAGGCAAACATTTTTAAGCAAACCTTAGGTCCATTCAACATATTTATGGGTTAGGTGAGCGGTCTGCTTGTAACCTTAGGTCCATTCAACATATTTACTATGGGTTAGGTGAGCGGTCTGCTTGTAGCCATTTGCAGAGGCATATGGTCTCATTCCTTTATTGGGACTTAGATGGAAATAGGGAATTTAGGTCATGCCACAGGTTAAATAAAGGGTGCATTTATTTTTGTTTGCTCATAGACCATAGAACATGTGGCATAATGGATAGCCTGGGAGTTGTGCCAGTTGATGAATTGTGTCCTTGGGCAAGTAATTTCATCTCTCTGGGTCTCAGTTCCTAATCTTAGAAGGTTAAACCAGATTATATCTAAAACCACTTATAGCTCTGTCATGCAATGTTTCTATTGATTCACAAGTCAAAGTTAATGAGGCTATAAATTAAAGAGGTAGATAGCTTACTCTCCTAAGGGTTGTATCTTACATGCAAAAACTTTTAATAAAATATTGAATTCCATTTTCTATCCCTTAAATAAAAGAAGCTTTTAGAGTTGTCTTGATTATCCAAAGTATTGAAGGAACTCTGACTAATTAAACAATGACAGCTTCTTTTATGAATTTTTATTGGGGATACTGTACTATAGTACAATTTCAATGTTAGAGGAAACAAATAATATTAGATATGTCTCTAAAAATAACCTTTGATAAGATTACTTCAACATTCTTATTTTCTTTCAGTATACTTTAAATAATATAGATGTTTGGTTAATTAAATTTGACTAACAGAAGCTCTACTGTATTATAATTAGGTTGGTATGAAAATAGGGCCATTCTTTCTTACAGTGTGACAACTGGATGAATGCCTGAGTATGTAATTCTTAGTCTCAAAAAGGCATTTATTAGGCTAATCAAGGTTGAAATTTCACCCAAATGCTATGCATATTCTAATTTACCATAGCATTTGATCCTTATGAAAAAATAAGGCAGGTATTCACCTTATCACTTCACCATCACATGAAAGAACTGTTGCACTTAGAAGTATTTTATTAACCTACCAAGTAAATTAGTGCTGCATAAGATGCATACATTATGCTTACAAAGGCAGTTTTTGCTGGAAAGGAGATTACATCTAACAAAGAACCCTTTCTGACCTGCAGGAGAAAGGGAAAAAAAATTTAAGTTTTTTTCTTTTAAAGAAGTTAACACTGAAAAAACTTGAGCCTATGTGAAGTGTAAAATGAGGCTTTTATCAAAGAATTCTACCACAAAAGAAGACATTCAGCTGGGAACAAATATATCTATATCTATATATATCTCTGTGTGTGTATGTGTGTGTGTGTGTGTGTGTATATATATGTATACACACACACACACAGAACTTTACAAGTCTTAAGCACTCTATGTACTTTATGTGTCAATTACTGTTATTATTTTAAGTTGATTGTTTGAAACTCAGAAGGTACTTTCCTCTGGAAACATTATAAATAATGGTTAGGTCTTAGGCTAGCCCACAAAAGGTCTTTTAACCTATAATGCAGCTATGTTAATATTACTGGGCTGAGCTCTGGATCCTGGAAGTGTGGGAAGGAAAGCATGCAGTATAGGAGATGAAGAGGAAGAATTGTCTTCTTTACTAGGGTCATGACTAGGCAAAATTTTGAAATAGAAAAAGGCTGCCTTTGGAATCTTCATGCCTTTTTTTTATGACCCTATCTAATGCCCTTCTAGTGTCTTTTCCAGGTCCTTAGACACTCAGACCTACCATATCCAACAAATAGCAAATTCCAGCCCCTCCCTCAAAACAAAGGAGTTGGGATACTTCTGTGTTAGTGGTCACTGGGATTAATCTCCTAGATGTCCAGAAAAAGCCATGGATTGAAAGAAATTCCACGAATGTGACAATGACTGACAAGTCTCCAAAATCCTCCAAAAGATATTTGCATTTTAAAAAGGTTTCTTGTTAATTCAAATGGTTTTTCATTGATGAACTTTCCAGTAGCCCCATCAAGTTATGTAGACACAATATGCCTGATTTTTTAACAAAGTACTTACAAAGTTTTCTATAATATGCTTACAGAAAAGAGAAAAAAGCCTGGCCTAAATGTAACATAGGTACAGTGAGAATCCAGAGATGAATGAATGCCTTCAATCAATAAATGATAATTAACAGATTGATGTCAACCTGAAGAAAAGTGTCCTAAAGAGTGCTCTATATAGTCCTGTCCTTGATCTACCTAGTTAGACCGAGGTAACATTTTTGTCAGTCTTAGATGGCAATTACATTCTCCTTGATCTTGAATTCAGTCTCTTCCTTTCCTTTTATTCATCCTCTGTAAGATTGCCAAAAATTATATTCCTAAATGTCTAAATTCCTAGATAGGCCATTACTACCTTGCGCAAGATAATTCAATGGTTCCCTTTGCCTCTAAGGTTTAAAATTTCCTCTTCTTGGCATTTCTTCCCCTTCATAATCTAGATCCAGCCTGCGCTGGGGGACTCATGACTCATTACCCTTCCTCAGGCACTTTATACAGCCCAACTGACCTACTTGTTCTCCAAACTCTGGGCCAGGGTAGGAAAGCGATACCCTGATGTCTAGAATGCTCTCCCTCTTCCCTTTTCCCCAGATCTCAATGACACCTTCTTTGAGGGTTTGATCCAATGACCTCTGAAATTCCTTTCAGTCCTAATTATTTAGTCTATGATTCTATGAACTCATAGATTCTCTAAAACTCTGATTTTTCACAATGGGCTGCTATGGCAGCAGCACCCAAGACCATGGTCATGGATGGAGGACCATGTTTACCAATATATTGGTTATTGGTAAGCCAAAGAGGGAAGAGGAATGAGTAAGAGAGGAATAGATAAAATACTACAATAAGAAACTATCTATGGGACATGGAAAATAAGGCCTGCGTGCTTTGATTGGTTTTGATACATTTTTCAAATAGACCTATTATTTGGCAAACTGAAGTGAAATTAAGATTTCACTGTATTTTATATTTAATAAATTCTAATCGAGAAATTATTTGCACATTAGGCATTGTAGTAACATAGTATTCTTTCTTATGGGGAGGTATTCTACACTAGTGAATTTTCCAGAAAAATAAAGCTTACTTCTCTCAATGACAAAACTTTGTATATTCTAACTATTTTTCATGGAAATCTTTTGAAAACAGATTACATGTCATTTGGCTTTCTTAAGCATAAGATAGTATTACTCTTTTCTTGATGACAGTATCATCTTTATGAAGAGTAAGTGTGTAATACCCTCAGGTACTATTGGGCTGTACAGGACTGTTAGCACATATACTAAATGGCCCCAGACATCTTAGCTTTCATAATTCTACCTGCTTCTTCCTCTTAACCTTTTGCCTCATTTTGCACACAATTATGTAACTGAAAGCCCTGAAAATAGTTTTGTCCATATTAGGAGCTCCTGAGCTTTGGGACAGCTATATTCTATGAAAATTCCCTTTTCAATTAAAATATATGATAAATTTTCAGATGAAGTGATCTAAGCTATCTATAGCCATATGAAAAAACAACTCACTAATGATTGGAGAAATGCAAATTAAGACTATTATGAGGTAAGACCTCATACCTATTAGATTGGCTAATAGGACAGAAAAGGAAAATGACAAATGGTGAAGAGGATGTGGGAAAAATGAGACATTAATGCATTATTGGTGGAGTTGTGAACTGATTCGAACATTCCGTAGAGGAATTTGGTACCATGTGCAAAGGGCTATAAAACCATGCATATGCTTTTACCTAGCAATACCACTAATAGGTCTGTATCTAAAAGAGATGAAAAACAAAAGGGAAAATTACATATATGTGCAAAAATATTTATAGCAGCTTTTTTTTTCTAGAGTCAAAGAATTAGACATTGAGGGGATGCCCATCAATTGGGAAATGGCTGAAGAAGTTGTAGTATGTGATTATGATGAAATACAATTGAACTATATGAAATAATGAATAGCATGCTCTCAGAAAAACCTGAAAAGACTTCTGTGGGCTGATGCAAAGTGAAATGTACTATGTACAAAGTGATAGCAGTATTGTAAGATGATCAACTGTGAATGACTCAGTTACTCTTAGCACTACAGTGATCTAAGACAACTCAGAAGGAACTTATGATGAAAAGCACTCTCCATCCCCAGAGAAAGAACTGATGGTGTCTGAATACAGATTGAAGGATACTTTTTTACTTTATTTTTCTTGAGGGTTTTTTTTGTCTGTTTTCTTTCACAGCATGACTCTTATGGATATGTTTTGCATGACTGTACTTGTATAACCTATGTTGTTTACCTTTGTGTGTGTGTGTGTGTGTGTGTGTGTGTGTGTGTGTGTGTGTGTGCAGGTTGGGGTGGAAGGAAGGGAGAGAATTTGGAATTCAAAGGTTTAAAAATGAACACTGAAAATTGTTTTTAAATGTGACTAAGGGAAAAGAAAATGCTAAATTTAAAAAATTATGCTAAAACAAAGAAAATGTCTTCAGATATTTCTAGGTGATGACTTTTTCTAGACTGCTGAGGTGGACAAAAGTCTAACTTTTAGAAAAGTAAGGTAATTTTTAGTTGTCCAGAAACTCTAAGTATTGTTTTCCATTTAAATTTTTTTTAATCAAGCCCTGTTGATGGCACTACTCTGTATCTTGGAAAAAACTTTTTGTTCTTCAAATTAATATTATCACCCTTACCTGAATTATATACATTTCACTTGAACAACTAACAATCATAGCATTTCTAGTGTATTAGGAATTTGAGAATGACAGGAACATTAAGTGTAGATGGCATCAGGTTTTGTGGAACCTACAAAAGGTACAAAGGGCAACAGTGAAAAGACCACCAGAATAGAGGCCTACGATTTGTCTCTAATTTCCAGGAATAGTCTCTATTTTGATATCATATTTCTGGCTCAGACTAACTATTGGAATGTCTTCTATTTTGTTGGCTACTATTATAGCTATGAGATTAAATACTGACATCTTGTGGGGGGGGAGGCTCAATGAACTTAAATGGAAAGGAATGCTTGAATTTAATTCAGGTGACCACTACATATACTACTGTGGGTAAGGATCCTGTAGAAGACATGGAGTAGTTCCCATAGTCAATGACAGGGTGAAAAATCAGGACTGGGGTAGAATCTCAAAAATGACAAAATGTTATCTGCTCAATCCAAGGCAAACGATTTCACTGATGTTGAAGAGACCAAAGCTGATCAGTTCTATGAAGACTTACAACATCTTCTAGAAACAAAGACGTCACATTTACTACAGGGCATTAGAATGCTCAAGTAGGAAATCAAAAGATAATTGGAATAATAGGCAAAGTTTTCCTTGGAGTACAATATGGAGCATAGCAGAAAATAAGAGACTTGTAAAGATAACTTTCTGGTCACGCAAACACACTTTTTTGACAGCCCCAAAGGCAGTTTTATACATGGACACCACTAGATGATCAAAATCAAAATCTGATTGATTATATACTTTGCAGCAATGGTGAAGGAGCTCTATATAGTCAGTTAAAACATGACCTGGAGCTGACTATAGCCCAAATCATTAGCTTATTGCAAAGGTCAGACTCAAATTGAATAAAATAGGAAAACCATCAGTAAGTATAGGTATGACCCAAATAAATCCCTTGTAAATATGAAGTGAAAGTGATGAAAATAGATTTGAGGAATTAGATCTGGTAGATAGAGTGCCTGAAGAACTGAACAGAGGTTCACAGGAGGCAGCAACAAAAGACATCACAAAGAAAAAGATGAACAAGAAAGCAAAATGGCTATTTGATGAGGGTTTACAAATAGCTGGGAAAGGAGAGTGAAAGGTAAAGGAGAAAGAGAAAGATATACTTACCTGCACGCAGAATTCCAGAGAATAGCAAGGAGAAATGAGCAATGCAAAGAAATAGAAGAAAACAATAGGATGGGAAAGACGAGAGATCTTTTCAAGAAAATTAGAGATGCATTTCCTACACAAATGGGCATGATAAAGACAAAAATGATAGGGACTTAGCAAAAGTAGAAGAGATTAAGGAGACATAGCAAGAATACACAGAACCACGGAAGAAAGATCTTAACATCACTTACAACAGTGATGGTGTGGTTACTGGTCTAGAGCCAGACCTCTTGGAGAATGAAGTCAAGTGAGCCTTAGGAGAGTCATTGCTAACTATAAGGCCAGTGGAGGTGAGGGAATTCCAGCTGAGCTGTTTAAAATCCTAAAAGATGATGCTGTTAAAAGTGCTGCAGTCAATACATCAGCAAATTTGGAAAACTCAGCAGTGATCATTGGATTGGAAAAGATCAGCTTAAGTCCTAATCCTAATGAAAGACAATGCTTCATGAACACGTGCTCATTTCATATCCCAGCAAAGTTTTGTTTAAGATTCTGCAACCTAGGCTTCAGCAATTTGTGAACCAAGAATTAGCAGAAGAGAGACTGTTTTTTGAAAAAGAAGAGGAACAAGAAACTAAATTGCCAACATTTGCTGGATTATAGGGAAAGCAAGGGAGTTCCAGCAAAATATTTACTTCTTCACTGACCACACTAAAGCCTTTGACTGTATGGATCATTACAAAACGTAGCAAGTCCTCAAAGAGATGAGAGTACCAGATCAACTTACTTGTCTCTTGAGGAACCTGTATGGGGGTCAAGAAGTAACAGTTAGAACCAAATAGGGAACAACTGATTGGTTGAAGATTGGAAAAGGAGTATGACAAGGTTTTATATTGTTACCTTATTTAACTTATGTGCAGAGTACATCATGCGAAATACCAGACTGAATGAATCAAAAACCAGAATTAAGGTCTCCAGGAGAAATAACAATCTCAGCTAGGCAGATGATACCACTCAGATGGCAGAAAATGAAAAAGAATTAACAATCCTCTTGATGATGGTGAAAGAGGAGAGAATAAAAGCTGACTTGAAGTTTTAACATAAAAAAACTAAGATCTTGGTAACTGTTCCCATCACTTCCTGGCAATCAGAGGTAGAAAAAATGGAAGCAGTGTAAGATTTTATATTCTTGAGTTCAAAGATCACTGCACATGGTGACTGCAACCATGACATTAAAAGATACCTGCTCCCTGGAAGGAAAGCTATAGCAAATCTGAACAGCATACTAAAAAGCAGACACATCACCTTGTCAACAAAGGTGTATATATAGTCAAAACTATGTTTTTCCCAGTAGCAATGTGTGAGAGTTGGACTATAAGGAAAGCTGAGTCCCACAGGATCAATACCTTTGAATTGTGGTGCTGGAGATGACTTTTGAGTTGAGATGACTTAGTCAGCAAAGAGATCAAATCAGTCAGCACATTGAAGAAATAAATTCAGACTCTTGACTGGAAGGTCAAATACTGAAACTGAAGCTTTAATTCTTTGGCCATATAATGAGAAGACAGGGCTCATTGAAAAAGACTCTGATGTTGGGAAGGATTGAAGGCAAAAGGAGAAAGGGATGGCAAAGGATGAGATGGATAGATGAGTCTTATGGAAACAGTGAACATGAGTGTGGACAAACTTCAGGAGACATTGAGGATAGAAGGTCTGGTGTTCATGGAGTCATGAAGAGTCAGACACAACTGAATGACTCAACAACTACCTGTGAGCAGGACAGGGAAGAAGAAAACTAGACAAAACTTTTTTTTCTTTTTCTTTCTCTTGTACTAAGCAAATCACATTCTAATTAAAGAGGAAAATTATTTAAGAGATGGAAAAGAATGAGATTCTGAGAAGGTGCCTATCCTTTGAAGAATGGCTGACCAAACTATGGTATATGGATGTGATAGAATACTATTGTGTAGTAAGAAATGATGGAAAGGATGGTTTCAGAGTTATGAAATCTGGTATAAACTGAGTCAAAGTGAAATGAACCAGGAGAACAATATGAAAAAGAAAAACAACTTTGAAAGTATTAGGACTCTGATTAATGTAGTCATCAGTCACCATTCTATGAGAAAAATGATGAAACATGTTACCCCCTTTCTCATAGAGAGGTGAAGGACTCCAAGTGCATAATAGACATCTTTTATTTTTGACATGGCGAAAGGGAAATTTGGTTTGCCTGACTGTACACCTTTGCAGCAAAGGTTTTTTTCTTTCTTTCATTCTTACTGGAGGGAAGGTGGAAGGGATAGCAGGTGGATTTTCATTGTTCAAAAAAAAATACATTTTTTTAAAATACTAAAAAAAAGTTTCTCTCCCAGAACAAACTATACTAAAGAATGAAGTAAATAAAAACTAGAAGTACTCCTTTGAAGTTTCCTTGAATACTCCAGCCTACCAGTTGTTGTGAATTCAATAGCTCAAGCACTGTCTTACATAAGCTACATAAAAGCATGTAAAACTCAAATAAGAGTGTGTTTTATGTTCAGTTTCTTTTGCTTTCATTGAATAAAGCATGGAATCATCTTTCACTGTTTCAACTTAATATGCAATAAATACAAAAAACCAGAGAGATTTAAAATAAATTACTTATGCATATGTTTTTGTTTAATCTCACTGAAACAGTTTGGCATCAGTTTTTTAAGAAATGTCAAAGGTCATTCAGTGGCACAGACTTAAGCAAAACAAACATAAATAGTATAGTGTTTGATTAACCCAAAGACTCCATCTACTGAGGGATAAACAATTTGACAAAAACAATTGGGAGCACTGAACAGAGTTTGGCAGAAATTAGATTTAGATCAACACCTCACACAACTTATCAACATAATCTCCAAATGGATCTATGATTTAGATATGTGAGTTACATTTATAAGTGAATCAGAGGAGCAAGGCAGGAAAAAAAATAGTGATACAGAGTATCAAACAAGATAAACCAGGAAATTTTAATTATATAAAGTTTAAAAGGTTTTGCGTGAAGAAAGCTAATATAGTGAAAATTAGAAGATAATTGGGGAAAAAAATCTTTGCAACAAGGGTCTCTGATAAAGGTCTCATTTCCAAGGTAGATGAGGAAGTGATTCAAATTTATAAGACTAACATTCATTCCTTAATTGATAAATGATAAAAAGATATGAACAGGCAGTTTTCAAAAGAAAAAAAAAACAAGTTATCAACCATCATGTGGTCTAATGGTGGTCTAAATCACTAATAACTAGAGAAATGAAAATTAAAACAACTCTGAGATTCCACTTCTTAGCTATCAAGGTGGCAAAGATACCAAAAGAGAAAAATGACAACCATTGGAGGGGCTTTGGGAAAACAGGTATACGTATGCATTGTTAGTGGAGCTGTATTGATCCAGTCATGTTAGAAAACAATTCTGAACTATGCTCTGAAAGTGATCAAACTATGCAAACACTTTGAATCCACTACTAGACCCATATGCACAAAGAAATAAAAGAGAGAAAGGATATACATGTACAAAACTTCATACTAGCTCTTTTCTTGGTAGCATAAAATTGGAAACCAAGCTATTCTATAAGGGGACAGCTAAACAAGTTGTGAAATATGAATGTAATGAAATATTAGTGTGTCATAAGAAATAAAATTAATAATTTCACAAAAAACTGGGAAGAGCTTTTGAAGTGATGCAGAGTGAAGTAAGCTGAACTAGCAAAACAGCTGATACAGTCATAGCAGCATTACTGAGAAAGCAACTTTGAAAGTTGTGTTTAGAACTTCAGAATATAATGATAATCCATTAGTTCAAAAGAATAAAAATGAAATATGTCACTCACCTTCTGACAAAGAAGTGGTAACCTTAAGTCGCAGAAAATGATACATTTTTTTACATAGCTAACATGGGAATTTATTTTACTGCTCTATGTAAAAATATATTGAGAGATTTAGGGTTTTTTTAACTTTTGTGGGTTTTTTTGTTGGTGTTCAATGGGTGGAGGGAGGACCTTTTATTAAAAATGTTTAAAATTTAAAAAAATTATAAAGGGGAAACATATGGCTTATAATCAAAGCTAGACTTGGAAAAAAGTACCATTCATCAAAGATATACTTAATGTCCAATGTGATAAAATTGTGATTTCATGATGCATAATTAAAGAACATATGTCCAAAAGAAGGAAGTATTAAAGGGAAATTAAGTAAGATTTGAAAGAAATCAGAAAGACAAAGAAGAGATACTGTATATTACTTGATTTTCAATAAATCTACATGGCTATATTCTAGAAAAAATGTACTGGGCTTTTAAAAAAGATCTATCTCTCCAATCATCATTATCTACTCGTATTCACCAATGTTCATGCCTGAATCATACAGCTAAGGAATAGATGTCCTTGTGTTCCCAAGAGCTCTATTGACACTAAAACTGGTCAGTATAGGAGACATATTACGAAGCAGTCACTTTTAAACTGTGGATACACCATTGCCTACCATATAATTCTTACATAGTTTAAAGGTTTACTAGATCTTCTTTAGTTTTTCCCTTGGAGCTAAGGCAGATTTTTTAAATCCATAGGGAGGAATGAGTTGGTTCTGGTACTCTGATCAACATTTGAAACCCTGGGATTCATATGGTGAGAAGGGGTCTTGAGTTGTCTAGGTTAAATTGAACCTTTTAGAAGTCAATATAGACTGGGTCCCAGAAAATTAGCACTTCTAGGTGGTTTATGACATACCATGTATTCCCAAAACAAAAAAATGGATGAGGGTGGGGGGAAAACCTTACCTTGCATATTGATATGACCTCTTTTGTAATTTCTTTGGTACTTTCAAAAAAAAAAAAAAGTATGATAACAGTGTCCCCAGTTCACAACTTACAGTTTAGAGACACCTCATCATCTACATTCCTAGGACACTAAAGCCAATTGTCGAAGGGATTTTTGGCTAGACTAATTTAGGAGACATGAGAAATTAAATTTAACCCCACAGAGGGCTAGTTTAATACTGAGCCATTTGGCACATCTTACTGATGTACTCTAGCTTTGGACAGTGTCTAGCTGACAGCCTTTTTTGCACTTCCCCAGATGTGACACTCCACTCTCTTTAAATAGCTGGGATGAAAGACCCTAAGCATATCCTCACAGCAAAATATGGTCAGCATTTTCTCACATTCTTCCCTTACTCCTTCCACAATTACTGTGTATAATTAAAAAAAAAAAAGTAATAAGAGAAAAGAGAGCGAAAATTTTTTTTTTAAAGCCTTCCTGCTTAATTGTTTTAGGTTTTAGATCTGTGCTTCTCTATCTGATTGTTTCAAGGAGGCATCCATAATCTGTTTCTCTTCTATTCATTACTCTTCCTTCACAATACTTGAGAACAAATTGCATGGGATGAAAGGTCCTAGCAAACCTTTCCTTACCAAAGAATATCAGTTTTGTATCTAAGAATGTAAATGAAATGCGTACTCATTTTTTAAAATATTTTAGAGAATCAATTTTAAAAAGTTATTGCTATTTAAATGTTCTTTTCTCTTACCTTAACTTTATACAGAGGTTGCTTTGGGGTGTTTACATCCCTCAACAGACGATGTGATATGTTCTTTAGTTCTAAAAGCCTATGGGCAAGTTGAGGCTGCAAAAGTTTGGCAACTGATTTTGATGATCTGGATATCTTATGTAACCCTTGGAGGACTGATCCTCCATGTATCTTAGCTAGAGTGATAGCCATTCTTGTTTTGGATGCTCTCGGGACCACCTCTGTTTTCTGAAAAACAAACCTTTGAAAAGTAACTGGTACATGATCAGAAAGCTCCTTGAGGGTGGACATGAAATCTCGTACAACTTTGTATCCCCATAATTTCCTGTATATGATAATATCTGTGGGATAAATGACAAATCCCACAAGATTCAAAGATTTGTGATGGAATTTCATGGAATCTTCCAGTGTAGATTGGGAATACCCTCTACCAACAAGAAACCCTCTATGACTTAGCAAATGAGTCTTTTTCTGGGACTTGCCCAGTTTGCCCAGTGTCATGGAGTTGGCAGGGTTGGAATTTAAACCCAAGTCTTTGTAACTTCAAGCCCAGACTCTATCTACTACTCCAAACTAAATTATAAAACAAGAATATCCTGAATCATAAACATTTTGGCAACACCAGAACATGTTGTATCATGATATGTTATAATGGTACCTCATCAGCCCTAGTGACTTGGAGTGAGGATGACGACTTCAAATCCTGCCTCCTACAAATATTGACTATGTGTCCCTGAACAGGTCATGATTACTTTTCCTCATCTATAAAATGAGGGGCTCAGACTCCATGGTTTCTAAATGCTTTACCAGCTCTAAAGATATGATTCTTTAATTTCTAATAGAAAATGAACCTGAAAAATCACTTAGTATTGCTACACTTTATTCTAACCAATGAAACAAAATGAACCATTCCTCTATTAATTTTTGATGTTATCTCTACACTTTAAGTATCTGAATTTTTAAAAAGTCAGTTCAAATAAACATCTCTGCATCACATAGATATTTTTATGTAAGTTTATTTAGTAGTGTAATAGGCTGAAATGTTTACTTTAAATGTCTCAACATGAATTTTGGCATTATTACAGATAGTTAAGGTTGCTAATGGGATATTATCAAGTGAATGGATAATTTTTCAAGAGTATTTTCTCCTAAACCATGGTAAAGCCTTCTCCACTCTAGAGTATGAACATTTCTGGCGAACCAGATAATTCACCTCTCATAATTCAGCTTTCTTCCTGGCCGGCGTAAAACAATCATTGGCCCACATTTCTCTTCCAAATCCTTTCATTTACTCAGAGGGTTCCATACTAACATCTGATGTCTCTTGAACATAAGTCTTTTAACACCTTTTCCCCACTTTTTTTTGCCTTTTTTCTTTTCTTCTCTTTTCCTTTTTGGTATTCCCAGTGCTTAGCACATAGTGGTACCTAATAAATGTTAATTGACTGACTGGGTAATATATGCCCACCACATTTTATCTTTTCCTATTGTTATTTTTCCTGCCACATTTACTTTAATCCAAGTAAACTTTATTTGGAGTACGTGTAGATGCATTTTTATTTTACATTAATTAAATCTTAAGTGAACTATATCTTGTTTGTCTTGAGGATAGTGAAATTTCCTATCTTATTTTACATTGTCACCTATATCATGTTGATTTCTGTTAACCATAATAAACAGAACCATAGGAGTTGTTTTTCTCTTGACCTTTGGTTGATTTAACTTGGATCAAATTCCTAAAATTTTAAGTTGTTTTTTCTGGGTCCATGACCTCATCTTCTTTCCTTAGATTGGAACCTTTGTAGTGGTTTAAAATTTAGGGAGTCTTTATGAGCTGAAATTTGCAGCCTTTTTGCCTTATATTTGAGCTATCAATCTTTCTTGTGTCTTTCTGCATTCAACCTCATGATCAAGATCCAACAAGGGGTGAGAAAAATCCAATATTCATTTGTCTTTTGAAAAGAAGATCCCCCTGTAAGTTAGAAAGTCGCCTTACCTGGTTTGATTGTGATAATCTTAACACGGTGGGAAATTCATCCTTATACTCGTCTAGAAGATCCATGACTACTTTCTGTAATCCCTCAACTGAGAGATGAAAAGAAGCCAGAGAAATATCAACTAAAAATACACTCCCCAACACATTCCCAAAGAATGCAGCCTATGTAGATGGCCATTCCTTGGAGACTGAGAAAATAAGAAAGTCTTGAGGAATTTCTATCCATTTCCCACATCCCCACTCCCTCCCATCTGAACAAGATTGTGTATACTTCTTCCAGAAAAGTTCTTCACTACTTGGCCACATATCCAGCCAACGGGTTTGATTGGCATGATGAATCAATCCCTGCTTGCACTACTAATTCTCAGTTCTCTTGCAGCCCTAGGTGATGCTTGTCCGACTCGGCCTATAGGCAGAGATGAAGGTAGCCTTCCTATTTAAGAAAGCAGGGAAGGCCTAGAACCTGTGGGTGACCACCAGAACCATTTTTTATGGAACAATGGGTCTCTTGTGAACTTGTTACAGAATCTTCTGAAATCACAATAGTAAGGATAGGGATTGTAGAGGTGCTGGTAAAGAGAACCGAGTGAGAGCACAAAGCATCAAGCACTGCTGAGCCCTATAGACAACTGTCCTGTGCACTATAGGGGTGCCTGAATTAGTGAAGCCTCGGGTAACAAAGTTCCTTTATAAGGAAATTTGCCAGTACTTTTTTTAAAAAAATCTTTCTTTATAAACCAAGGGAAATAGAAATATCTATTGATCTTAGTGGTGTGTTTTGGTGTTCTTTCCATCATTATCAACTGGTTTCTTTCCATATCTTTTCATCTGTGTAGCCTCCATAAAGTAACTACCCAGTTCAATGGAGGTCTTGTTCTGATTCTTTTCATATATAAAGAATACAAGCACAGGTTGTCTAACTGTTGTTATTTGCTGCATGACTGCCTCACCTCCATTTTTAGTGTGTCATCGTTGACTGCAATCTAATTATAGTCGTAATTCATTTTTCCATTTCCTAGATGAGAGAGCATGACCAAAAAAGATATCTCTAAACATGATTCCTGTTTGTTTATACCCAGATCAAGGTAAAGAGGGCTTTTCTTGGGCAAGATTGTGAAGCCTGAAGTTTATTTTCTTTACTTTGAGAGTTCCCACTTCAGAATTAGAAGAGGCAAAGAAGAAACAGGGCTATCACTCTTTGCAGATGATATAATGGTATACTTAGAGAATCCTAGAAAATCAAGTAAAAAACTACTTGAAGTAATAACAACTTTAGCAAAGTTCCAGGATATGAAATAAACCTACATAAATCATCAGCATTTCTATATATTACTCACAAAATCCAACAACAAGAGATAGAAAGAGAAATTCCATTTAAAATTGCTGTAGACATAATAAAATATTTGGGAATATTTGCTAAGACAAATCCAGGAGTTACAAAACATTTTTCACACAAATAAGGTCAGATCTGAATAACTGGAAAAATATCCGTTACTCATGGGTAGGTGAAGCTAATATAATAAAAATGACAAGTGTACCTGAATTAATATACTTATTCAGTACCAGCCAAACTGCTAAAAAAATATATTTTGTAGAGTTAGTAAAATAATTAAAAAATCCATCTCAAATCAAAGTAATTAATGAAAAGAAATGCAAGGGAAGGTGCCTAGCCATACCAGATCTTATATGATAAAGCAGCAATCATCAAAACTACTTGAAACTGGCCAAGAAATACAATGGTGAACTACTGGAATAGGTTAGGTACACAAGACAATGACTATGATAATCTACTGTTTGTTAAACACTAAGATTCCAGCTCCTGGGATAAGAACTATTTAACAAAAACTACGGGGAAAACTGGAAAATAGTATGGAAGAAACTAGGCACAGAATAACACATCATATTCCAAGATTAAATCAAAATGGGTGCATGATTTAGATATAAAGGCTGATACTATAAGGAAACTGGGAGAGCAAGGAATAGTTTACTTGTCAGATTTATGAAGAAGGGAAAAATTTATGACTAAACAAGAGACTGAGAACATTATATGGATATATATATATATAAATATTGATATATAATTAATAAATAAATATATATTTGTTATAATTATATTACATATATTATATAATTATATAATGCAATCATAAAATTAAATAGTATATATATGTTATGTATTACAATTAATATATATTTATTATAATAAATAAATATAATATATAACAAATAAATATATGCAAAATGAATAATTTTGTTTATATTAAATTGAAAACGTTTTGCACAAACAAAGCCAATGCAATCAAGATTAGGAGGGAAGCAGAAAACTGGGAAATAATTTTTACAACTAGTGTTTCTGGTGAAAGACTCATTTCTAAAGCATATCAAAAGCTAAGTCAAATTTATAAAAATACAAGTCATTCCCCAATTGGTAAAGGATCAAAAGATATGAACAGTTTGCAGAGGAAGAAATTAAAATGCTCTAATCTCTACTGATTAGAGAAATACAAATCAAAACAACTCTGAGGTACCACATCACATCTAAAAGATTGGCTAATATGACAAAACAGGAAAATGATAAATGATGGAGAAGATGTGGGGAAATTGGAACGCTAATGAATTCTTGATGGAATTGTGAACCGATCCAACCATTCTGGAGAGCAATTTGAAACTATGCTCAAAAGGCTAGAAAAGTAGCTTAAAGTCGAGACTACCAAGGTTAATTTCATTGCTCTAATTTGTGGATTTTATGACCTTTCTCATGATATGTATAAGGATATATTTGATTGTTAGAACTTTTAAACTATAGATGTCACTTTTCCTCACTCTAAGGAATGTAAATACTTGATGGACCATATACGTACATACATACATACATACACACTCACACACCTCTTTATATATAGCCATATTGATCATTAATGTCTTTCTCCCCTTGCTTGGATCTTTGTGGATTGGAAGTTTATTTCCTCCCTATTACAGAATCTGAGTTAGCATTCATATGTAGAATCTAGAGGAGGGAAAAGGCTTATGTACCTCCACAAAACCTTTTATTCTCATTCTGAGATAACAATCTAAGACCATTCTTTTGAAAATAGCCAAGTAATTTAGGAAGCAGAACTCATTAGTAAAAATACTAATTGGCTACTATCTGATACGCCTATGTAATTTCAACTGCTTATTGCTTTTAATTGCATTGTATTATAGCGCCTGTCTCATCAGTATACACCACTCCCAAACTACAAGAAAGTTCTCATTAGCAAAGTCCTTAATACTGTCAAATGACTCAATGTTAAAAACAGATAAGGTTTTATCAATGGAAATAACATTAAGGAAGACGCATTATGATGACTACACATGTATAATTTATATCATATTTCTTGCCTTCTCAAGGTAGGGGAAGGGGAAAGGGAAGGAGGGAGAGAATTTGGAACTCAAACTTTTTGCTGCATGCCTAATTCATTGATCTGTACCTTCTCTATTTTGTTGATTTAAGTGTTTAAAGATACAAAATTTCCCTTAAGTATTTCTTTGGTTGAATCCCATAAATGTTTATATTTTTGTCTCATTGTTGTCATTCTCTTTAATGAAATTATTGATTGTTTCTACGATTTGTTCTCTGAACCACTCATTCTTCAGGATTAGACAATTTAGTTTTTTAGCTATGTTTCTATGACTCTTTGGTCTGAAAAGGATACATTTAATTTTTCTGCTTTTAGCTGTGAGGTTTTTAGGTTTTTAACCTAATAAATGGTTAATTTTTATGTAGAGTGCCATCTACCACTGAAAAAAAAAGGTATATTTCCTTTCTGTACCTATTCAGTTTTCTCCAGAGGTCTATTATAGCTAACTTTTCACAAGTTCTATTCTTCTACTTAACTTTTTTCTTGTTTATTTTTGTTGAGATTTATCTAGTTCTGAGAGAGTAAAGTTGAGATTCCCTACTAGTATAGTTTCACTGTATATTTCCTCTTATAACTCATTGAATTTTTCCTTTAAGAATTTGGAAGCTCTACAGTTTGGTACATACACGTTTAGTATTGAGACTACTTCATTGTCTATGGTAACTTTTAGTACAATGTAGTTCCCAACTTATATCATTTAATTTGATCTATTTTTGCTTTTGCTTTGTCTGAGATCATGATTGCTACCCCTGCCCTTTTCACTTCAGCTGAAGCATAACCCCTATTTTAACTCTGTGCGTGTCTGTTTCAAGTGCGTTTCTTGTAAACAACATATTGTCAAATTCTAATTTTTATTCCTCTCTGCAATCTGCTTCCATCTTATGCATGAGTTCCTCCCATTCACATTAGTTGTTATTACTAATGTGCATTGCTAATTCTCCATTTAGCCTGTCCCTCCTCAAAACTTTATTTTGCTTCTGACCACTGCCTCCCCCAACCTGCTCTCCCTTCTTTCACCTCCCTTCTCCTATTTACCTCCCCGCCTACTTTCCTATAGAAAAAGACAGGTTTCTATACCCAACAGAGTGTATATGCTATTTTCTCTTTTAGCCAATTCTGATAAGAGTAAGGTTCAAGTGCTACCTTCCCCCCACCTTCCCTTCCACTGTAAAGAACTTCCTTTCATGCCTCTTTTATGTGAAGTAATTTGTCCCCATTTTACCTCTGTCTCTCCCCTTTTCTCCAAGTGCGTCCTTTTTTCTCACCTCTTAATTTTATTTTGTTGGATATTACCTGGTCATGGTCAACTCATACCTCTGCCCTCTATGTAGACTTCTTCTAATTGTCCTAATGATGATGGAGTTCTTAGGAGTTACATGTATTACCTTCCCTTATGAGTTCTCTTTCATGTTTACCTTTTTATCCTCCTGAGTCTTATATTTGAAAGCTAGTTTCTATTCAACTTGGGTCTTTTCATCAGGAATGCTTCAAAGTCTGCTATCTCATTGAATATCCATTTTTCCCCTTAAAGGATTGTATTCAGTTTTTCTGGGTAGATTATTCCTGGTTGGAAGCCTAGCTCCTTTGCCCTCTGGAATATTATATTCCAGGTTTTCCAAGATTTTAATGTCAAAACTGCTAAATTTTACATTATCCTGACTGTGACTCAATGTTATTTGAATTGTTTCCTTCTAGCTGCTTACGATATTTTCTCCTTGACCTGGGAATGCTGGAATTTACCTATAACATTCCTAGGAGTTTTCCTTTTAGGATCTCTTTCAGGAAATGATGGGTAGATTATTTCAATTTCTATTTTACCTTCTGCTTCTAGGATATTAGGGCAATATTCTTTGATAATTTCTTGATATGTGATGTCTAGACTCTTTTTTATTATCATGGCTTTCAGATAGTTCAGTGTGAATTCTTAAGTCATCTTTCTCAATCTGTTTTCCAGATCAGTTGTTTTTCCAATAAGATGCTTCACATTTTCCTCTATTTTTTCATTCTTTTGACTTTGTTTTATTGCCCAGTTCTAATTTTTAAAGAATTATTTTCTTCCATGAATTTTTGTATCTCTTTTTCCAATGCTGCTTTTTAAGGAGTCATTTTCATCAGAGCATTTTTTTTCATTTTGGCCAATTCTGGTTTTTAAGGTATTATTTTCTTCAGTATTTTTTTGTGTATCTTTTGCCAACATGTTAATTTCTTTTCACAGTTTTCTCCCTTTGATTTCATTTCCTTACCTAGTTTTTCCTTTAATGCTCATATGATTTTAAAAGTCATTTTTAGCTCTCCCAGGAATTCTTATTGGTCTTGTGTCCAGTTCACATTTTTTTGAGGCATTACTTACAGCTATTTTGACTTCATTGTCTTCTAAGTTTGTGTCTTGATTTTCCCTGTCACCTTAGTAGCTTTTTATAGCCAGATTCTTTTTTTGTTGTTTGCTCATTTTCCCACCCTATGTCTTAACTTTTTAACTTTATGTTAAAGTTGGGCTTTGTTGAGGGCCAGGGTGGAGTTTGGGTTGACAAGATCAAGATAGACCTTCGGGGGAAACTGTTCTTTGAGACTGTGCTCATTATCATCTGGAATGGCTCTCCATGCCCCCCAGATGTTGTTGTCTCTGTGAGACAAACAAGAGAATTACAGAAAACAAGGGATATGTAAAATAGATGCCCCTAGGTTCATAGTCTGATTAAATCAGTTTTATAAGACTGATTTAATCACCCTGACTGATTTAATCACTGGGACAGCAGAATGTCAAGTAGACTTGCAAATTCTGTGTATATAAATCGGATCAATAAACAGAATTGGTCTATCTTTTCCCGCTTCCCATGACTCTTTTCTTCAACCACATCACCAGGCCATGTAGGGACGCGGGTTGTCTGCTACAGGGCTTCTCTCTTGGGACACCGGGGGCACTATTTCAAGCTTCAGGCATTTCTTGATGCTGTTTCCATAACTAGCTCTGAGAGTCTATAAGTTTTCAGTTCTTCCAAGACAGTATTCTCTAAGGGCACATGTGGTTATTGCTTACCTGACCTGTGCTCTGGTCTATTAGTGACTACAACCACTCTTCTCCTACCTGGAACTGTGACCAGGGCCTCTACACCTATGGACTCAAATACTAGTGAGGTAAGGCTCCTCTTAGCTCTTGACTATGACTTAGAACTGCATATGATCAAGCTAAAATGAGTCCTATACTCAGTGCCCAGGAAAGGGTTCCCTGTTATTGCTTTCTGACTAGCTATCAGAGCCCCCCCACCCCCTTACCATCTGTGGATTGAGAGCTCCCAAAGTTACTGTTGCCACTGATGAACTGCCTCCACAGCCTGCTGCTGGTACCTTGTCATGGCCTGTGTTCTGCTGTCTGCATTTTGTTCTAGATCTGACGACCACCCCACTGAGACACAACTTTCCTGCCAACCTCATAAGTTGTCCAGGGAGAGAAAATTGTTTCAGCTTGACTGTTTCTTGGTTCTGCAGATCCAGAATTTGATTTGAGGTATTAGTTCAAAATTGTTTGGAGGGACATTTGGGAGAGTTCAGGTAAGTTCCTGCCTTCATTCCAATATCTTATCTCTACCTGCCCTCAAATTTTAAAAAAGTGTTTTATTTTTTTTACATGTAATTGGGAAATATTTAACAAAATAAATAAAAATATATTTAGAAAAATGAAGATGCATTACTTGTCTACTTTGCCATTATACCCTGAGGATTCCTAGGCCTTTCTCCCTGTCTTGTTGTTGTATTTCTTACTCTGTTAGAATGTCCTTGAAAGCAGGGACTTTCTTTCTTTTCTACTTGTATCCCTAAAATTTAGCATACTGCTTTGTAAATGCTTAACAAGTGCTTTTTAATTCATTCATTCACATTCCACTTTTAGTCCTGAAACTAGCTAACGTTTATTCCTTTCTACAATTTTAACTTCATAAGAAAGTTTCTATTTGAGCTTAAATAGTCCTTAGGATCATAGTTAAGATCTTCCCCAATACCCTTATTACATAACCTTGACTAAATTGGGAAGTGCTCCAGTCGCACACTTTCATCTCCTTCAACAAATTACTCTCCTCAAGGATCCCAAATCAAAGATGAAGGAGCAGAGGTATGAGATAATTGCTTCAAACTCATCAAAATCCAATAAATTTCTGGAAGAAGAAAGCATTTCTAACACACGTTGGAGACAGGACTTTCTGTTTATAGAAAGGAAAATCTGGGAAACCATTTATGGAGCTGCCACTCCAACAATGCTGAGTTGTCTGTAGATAGGGAAGACTGCAGTATTCCATTTCTGCCTCTAGCCCTCCTGAGCACTCAGCTATACAGATAATTGTTAATAAATCTCTTTTGGACAAATAAGTCATGTGTGGGCTTTCTCCTCACTCTTTTTCACTCTGCCTCCCTCTTCTCAACCCAAATTGTCATATAATTTTTCTTTTTGATAGGCCTTTGTAACTAAATATAGGAATTCACACAGAGTCCTCAGCTGCAGTAAGTAGCTTTAACATAAAATATTTCAGCAGTTCTTATGAAAAAGAGAGCCCTTAATGGCTAACTATTAACTCCCCATTACATTATTTATATTCCTTTAAGTAAGGTGAGTATGATCCAATATTAAAAAATCTTTTTGAGTCTTACTTAAGATTCATTAATAGTTACATCAGTCCACTGAGAGCTTCAGAAGCAAAACACATCCAAAAAATAACCGAAAATAGTTATGGTACTCTATGAAGGATCATCATCTTATTATCACTTTCTGAATTTCCCCAATGAGTCTGTCAAACCCTGATTTTTTTTTATGGTATAATTCAAGGCAGTTGTGTTTTCTTTCCCTCAATATAGGGATTTTTTTTTACTGATTTCTGTTAACGTCCAGTTAGAAATTAGAATGTATTTAATATCTCATTGTGTTAAAATATGAGGATGAACTTAAGGATAAAAGGAAATAAGCTGTAAGGAAATAATGAAGGATTAAATCCTGAGTTACTTGCATAACAATTTGTCACATTGGACTCTGAAGTATTTCTATATGATGACATTTACATTTGCAATATAATTGTATTAAACATCCAAAGTACTGCCATTAAAACAAATACCAAAACTATGCCCTAACAAGTGTTTGTTAGTAGATTTTATTTAAATAGATTACATATATAATGTATACGTGTGGATATTTAACATTTATATAGCGTTTACTATGTGCCAGACACTGTGCTAAGTGTTTACGACCATTATGACATTATGATCATGTTATTTGATCTTTACAACAACCCTGGGACATAACTGCTATTGTTATCACAGTTTTACAGGTGAATAAATTGAGGAAAACAGAGATTAAGTGACTCAGAGTCACACATCTAATAAGAATCTAAGAAAGACTGGATCTGAACTCATCTTCTTGACTCCAAGTTCAGCATTCTATCCATTGCGTCACCTAGTAGCACCCCCAGCAGTGGGAAGAGCATTGGCTCCAATGTTGGCAGACCCAGGAAAATGTCACTTAACCTCCCTGAGTCTGTTTCCTCATTTATAAAATGAAAGATTTGAACTAGTTAGCCTCTTACGTCCCTTTTGTTTCTTAAACAGTGATTTAAAATTTATGTTCTTGGCTTTGTTGAGCACTGGACTGTTGGTTTTGTTTGTTCCTATTTCTTGCTTCTCTAGTGCATTCCACTGATCTACTTTTCTGCTATTTAGCCAATACTAAATAGTTTTGATGATAAAATATAAAATTAATGCTTTTAATATGGTTTGAACTTTGGTAATACTACACCCTGGTCATTTTTTTCTCTTTATATCCTTTGAGATGCCATTCTTTTTATTATTCTAAAAGAATATTATTTTGTCTAATTCTAAAAAGAACTGCCTCTGTTTGGCACTGCAAGAAATCTGTAAATAAATTTAGCTAGCATTGCCATTTTTATTAAGTTGATATGGTCCAACCCTGAGCAGTGACTCTCTCCAATTATCTTTATTTCTCTCCAAAATATCTCTCCAAATCTTTATTTTATTACATCTTTATTATTTGTGTGTTTTATAATATATAAATATTATTTGTAGTTTTATTTGTGTAAAATTTGTATGTCTTGATAGGTTAACTCCCATATATTTTGTGCATCTTGTACATAATAATAATTTCTTTCTAGTTTTTGTTAGTACCATATTAAAATAGTGGTGATTTTATGGATTTATTTTGCATTATTCTACTTTGCCAAAGCTATTAATCATCTCCGTTAGTTTCTTCTCTGATTCTTTGAAGTTTTTTAAGTATGTAATTATATCAAGTAGGAGTACTTTTGCCTCCTCCAAGCCTTTAATTTCTTTTTATCTTATTACCATAAGTAATATTCCTGGAACCAAAACAAATAGTAGTGGGAAGAAGATGCATTGTTGCTTTGCAGATCTTTCTACTAAGAAATTTCTAGTATTTGTCTATTGCAAAAAGTGCAAATTATTGGGTTTTTTGTCATATTAAAAAAGAGCCCTTTCATGATGACTTTTTTAGATTTTTTAAACATAAATGTTAATTATGTCTATTATGTTATAATGTCTATTTTGTCAAAATTTTTCTGTATGTATTTAAATAATTATGTTACCCTTGTAATCTATGTGGCTAATTATGCTAAATGTTCCCTAATTTTTCAGTATCCTTGAATCTTTGATATAGTGGACCAGGCCTGATTCAATCTGCTCTGTTAGTTTAGGTTTGAGATTAGAATGAAATAAGACACTGGTAGGACATCTGACAGTTAACAAAAGAAAATTTGGAGGGGAGGAGCCAAGATGGTGGAGTAGAAAGATGCACATATGCGAGCTCCTACCCCACAGATAAAATACCTGTAAAGAAGAACTCTCAACAGATTCTGAAGCAGCAGAAGCCACAGAACAATGGAGCGGAGGAGATTTCTATCCCAGAGGGACCTGAGAGATTGATGGGAAAGGTCTGTTGAGCACCAGATGCGGAGCAGAGCCCAGCCCTGCCTTGGCCATGCAGCACCAAGAGGAGGAGATCCGAGCAGACTTCAGGGACTGAATCTCCAGCAGCAGCACAGATCCCTCAACCCACAGGTGCCAAAGGTCAGTGAGAGGGTCTTTTTGGCTGGCTGAGAGGGGAGCAGGGTGTCCCCATGACTCAGTTCTCCTCAGGAGGCAGCAGTAGAGGCAGCAGCAGACAGGGCTCTCCAAGCAAGCAGTAGCCCGCATCAGTTGTTGAAGGTCTCCTCGTCAACCCCATGAGGGAACTGAACCCCATACGGTGGCCCTGCCCCAACTTGAGCAGCTGAACTTAATCTCACACTGAATAGCAGCCCCACCGCCGACGAAATTCCCTAAGGCTTGGGAGCAGCTCATTTGAATCTCAGCCCCCAAACGCTGGCTTGGTGGAACTTGAGTTTGGGTGGTTGTGGAAAGGAAACTCCGAAGTCAAGTAACTGATTGGGAAAATGCCCAAAAAATGAAAAAAAAATAAGACCATAGAAGGTTACTTTCTTGGGGAACAGGTGTCTCCCCCCATCCTTTCGGATGAGGAAGAACAAGGCATATTGGCAGAGGAAGTAAAGGCCTCTGCCTCCAGAGGGAACTTAAACTGGGCTCAGGCAATAGAAGACCTTAAAAAACAAGTTAGCAGTTTACTAAAGGAGAACCAAAAAAAAAATGCTAAGGAAAAAGCAGTTTTAAAAAGAGGCTAACTCAATTGGAAAAAAGAGGTCCAAAAAAGCCAACGAGGAGAAGGAGGTTTGAAAAAGCAGAATTACCCAAATGGAGGAGAAGGTTCAAAACCTCACTGAACAAAATAATTCATTGAAAGAGAGAATTGGGTTCAGGGAAATGAATGACTATGAGTTAAATCAAGCAGTTAGTAAACAAAACCAAAAATTTGAAAAAATAGAAGATAATGTGAAACAACTTATTGGAAAAACAACTGACATGGAAAATAGATCCAGGAGAAATGATTTAAAAATTATTGGACTACCTGAAAGCCATGATCAAAAAAAGAGCCTAGACGTTATCTTCCATGAAATTATCTAGGAAAACTGCCCTGATGTTATAGAATCAGAGGGTAAAATGGATATTGAAAGAATTCACCGATCACCTCCTGAAAGAAACCTGCAAAGAGAAATAGGAATATTGTGGCCAAATTTCAGAGTTCCCAGATCAAGAAGAAAATACTGCAAGCAACTAGAAAGAAACAATTTGAGTACTGTGGAAATACAATCAGGGTAACACAGGGTCTGGCAGCTTCAACATTAAGGGATTGAAGGGCTTGGAATGGGATATTTTAGAAGTCAAAGGAACTGGGATTGAAACCAAGAATCACCTACCCAGCAAATCTGAATATAATACTTCAAGGGAAAAAAATGGTCATTCAATGATATAGATGACTTTCAAGAATTCATGTTTAGGAAAAGACCAGATGTGTATTTAAAAATTTGACATCCCAAGACAAGAATCAAGAGAAGCATGAAAAGGTAAACAGAAAAGAAAAATCATAAAAGACTCTCTAAAGCTGAACTGCTTACATTACTACATGGAAAGAAAATATTTTTAACACTTGGATCTTTTCTCAGTATTTGGGTAGTTGGAGAGATTGTACATACATACACAGAAACAGACACACACACACACACATACACATAGAGAGTGCAGGGTGTGTTATATCAGAAGAGATGATACCCACACACCCCCCAAAAAATAAAATAAAATAAAAATTAAGGGGTGAAGAAGGAAAATTCCAGGAAGAGAAAGGGAGTAATGGAATGGGGCAGGCTATAACTCATAAAAGAGATAAGAAAAATCTTATTCAATGGAGGAGATAAGGAGATAAGATAAATAAATCTACTCCCCCCACATGTAGCTGAAAGAGGGAATAACATGCTCACTAAATTTGATATGAAAATTTATATCACACCACAGGAAAGTAGGAGAGGAGGCGACAAGTGGAATGAGGGGGATGTTAGAAGGGAGGCCAAATGGAAGAAGGGAGTCACTAGAAATGAACACTTTCAAGAAGGGACAAGGTCAATTGTAGGGGGGAAAATAAGGGGGGGATAAGGTAAGACAGAGGGCAATATAATTAGTATTATACAACATAATTATTATGGAAGTCTTTTGCAAAAGAACACATATTTAATCTGTATTGAATTGCTTCCCTTCTCAGTGGGGCTGGGGAGGGAAGAGGGGAGGGAGAGAAGTTGGAATTCAAAGTATTAGAAATGAATGTTGAGAATTTTTATTGCATGTAATTGAAAAATAAGAACTACAGGGATAGTGTATGGAAATTTATCTTGCCTTTCAAGAAAAGAGAGAAGATGGGGGGGAATAGGAGAGGGTTGGGGTGTGATGGAGGGGAGGGTACATTGAGGGAAGGAGTAATCAGAATGCAAGGTATTAGGAAGCAGGGTGAGGGGAGTGATGGGGAGAAAAATTGGACATGTTACAAAGTGAGGTAAAAGCAATTAATAT
>CM053769.1:677508022-677518083 GCA_028658325.1 Potorous gilbertii | reverse complement strand
GGAGATAGGGGTGGGACAAAAGCGGTGGAGGTGAAGGGAAGTCCCAAGGGACTCAGGAGAGGGGCCACCTTGGACCCTGCTGACAATGCTCCAAGAAATCTTAGCAGTTGAGTTTCCTATATACCGTAACTCATTCCCACTACTTGGTTATTTCCTCTGAGGTTGCATTAATTTTTGTCAGCAATATGTTTTTGCTTGTTTCCTAGACTCCAAACTCCTCCATAGCTGTCCCCTTTCCTTTTTTAAGATTGGGGGATGATCTGATTCACAGGTTTCAACTCCCCCCCCCTTTCCCCACCCTGTGATGGGATTGTGTCCCTCATCCTAACCCTTCACTCCCCACCCCACCCCCATTCCCAGAACGTTGCTATGGGCTTAGATGCCAAAACTTAAAATCCTAAAGTTGTAGCATACACACTTGATCTGGAGGCCATCTAGTGCTGAATCACGTATAGTGAGAGCAGGAGGGGTCCTGAAGGATAGATTTCTACCTGCCCTGAGAGTGGGGAGTGAATGCCCCTATGAAATTGTCAACAAGTTAACTCCGAAATCCAGATCCTAAAAATACAGCAGCCAAAAGGGATGCATAATTCCCTTGGTCCAATTAAAGGTCTGTGGAATCAGGAAGGGGCAGGATCAATGGAGAAAGCATCTAAAACTAGACTGATCAGCCCTCTGGCATTTTTGTTTGTTTGTAAGAAATACCTTAGGCAAAGTTCTTTCATTTCTTGTCACTGATTTTTCTGAATTTCATAGTTTTTACTTGTATTATTTACTTATAATATTTGGTATCATCAGGGAGAACTAATCTAGAAAAACTTTCTGACATCTTCTGATGATTTCCAATGGACCAGTGTATCGAGGTGCTTGGGTTAAGCAAAAATAAGAAAATGTCTGAATCTCTGTTCTTCAGCATATATATTTTTTTCACAGTGCAGAAGGCATACGTAGTCAGGCTTTGTGTATGCTCATATCACCTAGTGTGAAGGAACCTACATGGGAGATACCAGAAACCAACTTCTAGGAGAAGACATTCTGTGCAGCTTATAAATGACTAGACCTGGGATATTTTCTTTCCTTTTCAGGCAGTTCCAGAAAAGTAAAGGTCCAAGATCATCCAGAGCAAGGGCACCAGAAACTGAACTGGTGCTGGTAGGGAGGGGACAGAAGAAATACCTTCTCCTCCTCCCCCACTTTTAGGCCCTGTGGCCTAGAGAATAAAGCTTAGGGTTTTTTTGTTTGTTCATTCTTTTACCTTTCTTTTCAGTCTGTTTTGCTTATCATTTTCAGGTCTAGATAGAGAGAGTGGACTATGGTGACCTCAGAGACAGGATTATAAACCAGATGTTGCTAATGGAATAGTAAAGGAACCCTGAGAAGTCAAAACAATTGGGGCATTGGACTTGGAGCATACCAGGACTGTGCTGTGTAAGAACTGAGCTAAACTATGAACCTAATCCCCTACCACGCCCCAGAAACTGAGTGATACAGTGGTGGGATTATGCCTCCAGGTATTAGAGGGATGTTTCTATGTTTATTCTTGCTATACATTTGAAGTAAATATATTCCCTAGTAAAAGCTAATCTGTTAATTTGTTAAACAGATTCAGGGTTGGGGACCTCTAAAACTGGGAGAACACTCTTGGTAAGGACCACAAAGGCAGAGAATAGATACCCCAAAACTCCTTAATAGCACCTCAGAGGAGAGGCTGTGGGAAGTGTTGGAGGGCTGTGTTCTCCCCAGTCCCAATTCTTTCCTCCCAGAGCAGAAGGAGGGTCTCTGCCCCACAGCGTATATGAAAACAATGATAACTTCTATTTCCTTGATGCTTTAATGTTGATAAGGCTCCTTCTAGCCCACGGTGTGCCATGAGGCAGTTGACATCATCACCATTCTTTTCTCTCCCCATTCCAACCTGTCTTTTTGCTCAACTGCCAAAGTCATTTTCCTAGTGTAAGTCTGACCATGGCACCTTCCTACTCAATAAACATCAGTGATTCCCGATTACCTATAGGACTAAATGTACAATACTTTATTTGGCATTTAAAGCTTTCTTTGGTTCCTGCTTTCCCTGGTTTCCTTCAAGTCTCAACCAAAACGTCACCTCCTACAAGAAGTTTTTCCTCGCCTCCCTTAAGTTTAGTGCCTTTGCTCTATTATTATGTCCAAATTATCCTTTCTCTAGCTCATTTCTCTATCGTGGTTTGTGTGTTGTCTTCCCTATTGGATCGTGGAATCTCAGAAGGCAAAGACAAGTGTTTCTCTTTGTTTTGTTTGAGACCTTTCTTTACATACTTTGTGCTTGGCACCATGCCAGACATGCAATTGGCACTTAATAATAAATGCTGGTTATGGAAAAAAAATGTTTCTTCTGGAGAACCAAGCATGAAAGGTATCCCACAGCCTTTAGGCAATGCAATCCAGGGGTCATCACTGTTACACAGATAGAAAAACTCTCCACTTTCACCAAGTAATGATACATAGAAGTGTTCTTTGTTCAATCATTTAAACATGCCTTTTATTCATATACAATCTGGGGAGATGCACAAAAGATTTCAATTAGATATCTTAAAGGATCATCTGTGGAAGCTAGGGAGAGGAAAATCTTCTGAGTAATTATTATAGATTTTGTTCAGCCACGTCTGGAAGTTTAAAATTGACCTTGCAGACTCTGGGGGCGGAGCCAAGATGGCAGAGTACAAAGATGCGTATACTCTAATACTTCCCCCACAGCCCACAAAATGCCTGTAAAAAGGACTCTCAAAGTCTAGAGTAGCAGAAGTCACAGAACAACAGAGTCAAAGAGGTTTCCAGCCAAAGGTAACCCAGGAGGCCAACAGAAAAGGTCTATCTCACAGGACACTGAGGGGAGTGGAGCACAGCCCTGGCCATGCAGCACTAGGAGGAACAGGACCTGAATAGACCTCTAGGCAGAGTTTCTAGCAGGGAAGGTCCCAGATACATCAACCCACAAGTGACAAAGAAACCTCCAAAGGTCAGTGGGGGAAGGCTTTCCCAGCTGGGCAAGAGAGAATGGGGTTTCTCCAGAAATAGCCCCAGGAGATAGCAGAGGCCATGCCAGCAGACTGGAGGCAGCTACAGAGGGCAGGAAACAACCTGGATCCATTGTTCAGGCAGCTCAGCTTAAAGCTTCTGGCAGTAGGGAGCAGCTGATCTAAACCCCAGCCCTGAGTGACAGCCCCACCCCCACCCAAAGCCCAGGGGAACCGAGCAGCTGAGTCTAATCTCTTGACAAAGGATTCAGAAGTCAAGGAACTGTCTGGGAAAATGCCCAAAAAGGGGAAAAATAAGACCATAGAAGGTTACTTTCTTGGTGAACAGGTATCTCTTCCCATCCTTTCAGATGAGGAACAATAAGGCTTACTGTCTGTCACAGGAAGTTAAGACCCCTGCCTCCAAGGCTTCCAAAGTGAACTTAAACTAGGCCCAGGCAATAGAAGAGCTTGAAAAGTGAGTTAGCAGCTTGCTAAAGGAGAACTAAAAAAATGCTGAGGAAAATGACACCTTTAAAAAGAAGCTAACTCAGTTGGAAAAAGAGGTCCAAAAAGTCAATGAGGAGAAGGAGATATTAAAAAACAGAATTAGCCAAATGGAGGAGAAGGTTCAAAAGTTCACTGAACAAAACAGTTCTCTGAAAGAGAGAATTGAGTTCAGGGAAATGAATGACTATGAGATAAACCAAGCGTTAGAAAACAAAACCAAAACTTTGCAAAAATAGAAGATAATGTGAAACATCTCTTTGGAAAAACAACTGACCTGGAAAATAGATCCAGAAAACAGAATTTAAAAATTATGGGACTACCTGAAAGCCATGATCAAAAAAAAGAGCCTAGACATTATCTTCCATAAAATTATCAAGGAAAACTGTCCTTATATTCTAAAACCTTAAGGCAAAATAAATATTGAAAGAATCCACAAATCACCTCCTGAAAGAGACCCAAAAAGAGAAACTCCTAGGAATATTGTGGCCAAATTTCAGAGTTCCCAGGTCAAGGAGAAAATACTGCAACCAACTAGAAACAAACCATTTGAGTATTGTGGAAATACAATCAGGATAACATAGGATCTGGCAGCTTCACCATGAAGGGATCAAAGGAAGTCAAAGAACTGGGATTAAAACCAAGAATCATCTACCCAACAAAATTGAGTATAATACTTCAAGGAAATAAATGGTCATTCAATGATATAGAGGACTTTCAAGCATTCATGTTGAAAAGATGAGAACTGCATAAAAAATTTGACTTTCAAACACAAGAATCAAGAGAAACTTGAAAAAGTAAACAGAGAAGTGAAATCATAAAAGACTTTCTAAAGCTGAACTGTTTACATTCCTACATGGAAAGAAAATATTTATAACTCTTGAGATTTTTCTCAGTATTTGGGTAGGTGGAGGGATTGTACATACACACACACACACACACACACACACACACACACACACACACACATAGATAGAGAGTACAGGCTGTGTTGAATCAGAGGAGATGATATCCACAGAAAAAAAGATATAAAATAAAAATTAAGGGGTGAGGGAGGAAAATACTTGGAGGAGAAAGGGAGAAATAGAATGGGGAAGGTTATAACTCATAAAAGAGATAAAGAAAAATCTTGTTCAGTGGAGGAGAAAAGGGAGAAAGGGAGAGGGAGAAAGTGAAGCTACTCTCTCCTCATATGGCTTAAGGAGGGAATAACATGCTCACAAAATTTGGCATGAAAATCTATCTTATACTACAGAAAAGTACAGGAGGAGGTGACAAATGAGGAGAGGGGAATGATAGAAGGGAGAGCAAATGGGAGAAGGGAGTAACCAGAAATAAACACTTTTGGGAAGGGACAAGGTCAAATGAGGGAATAAAAAAATAAGGGGGGATAGAGTAGGATAGAGGGCAATATAGTTAGTATTACACAACATGATTATTATGGAAGTCTTTGGCAAAATGACACATATATAGCCTGTATTCAACTACTTGCCTTCTCAGTGGGGATGGGTAGGGAGGGAAGGAAAGAAGGTCGAATTCAAAGTATTAGAAATAAATGCTTAGAATTATTACTGCACATAACTGGGAAATAAGAAATACAGGTAATGGGGTATAGAATTTTATCTTACCCATAATGAAAAGAGAGAAGATGGGATAAGGGAAGGTTGGGGTGTGATAGAAGGGAGGGCTCATTGAGGGAAGGGACAATCAGAATGCAAGGTATTAGGGGGTGGGGGGAGGGGACAGATGGGGAGAAAAATTGGACATGTTACAAAGTGATGTAAAAGCAATTAGTATTAAAAGAAATGACTGAATTAATTACTGAGACTAAATCAGAGACATCTTTAGTTTGGGGAAATGAATTTTAGTCTAAGTCTCCTAGAGGCAGGTAACTTTGGGTAAAATTTGGCATTGATGGAAAAGTTAAGGTTTTAATGGTAAATTTGATTTTATGATTGTTATTTAAGCAGGAACTAGAACAGGTATAGAAAGGCATGTAAGCCACATAAGACTTGCCTCAAAAGATGTTCCTTAGCCAGTGTGAAATTATAGTCATATCTGAAACCTGGTTATTGGAACTTGCTATTTTAAGATGCTATGGGACTATTGCGTGATTGTTCTTCTGAGTCTAACTCCAGGTATAGGTAACATGAAATTGGTCTGAGCCTCCAATTCATGATGCCAGTAAGCCTGTGAGAATGGCTGTTCAGCTTGGGCTGAGGTAGGATTCTCCTGACTCAATTTCTCCACTGACACCTGGCAGACTCTAAGCCTCCTGCCTGGAACTGACATGAATTTGGGGAGATATTGTTTCCCTGCAATGCCCCTTCTTTTAGTGGAAATTTCCTATAGTCAAAAGGTTTGTAAGCTTAATACCAGATCTATTAAAATATAGATTGCTGGTAGGGGAACATCTGACATCAAGTCTAAAATTAAGCTATTAGGCTTAGGACTTTAGACCAACAACAATAAGTTAGGGTCCTTTAATTCTTAGTGATGGGGTGGAGACAATTAGGTCAAGGGCTTATGAAGTTAGCATATATAGTTACCATTTGTGTCTCAGTTGGCTGATGTTAAAAAAAAAATCCGTTTTGTGGTGTATATTGTAAATGCTTTAAAAGAAATATCACCTGACCAAAAGTTGGAATTGTGTTATGTGATATGAACTGTGTTAAAAATGAACAATAAAAATAAATTAAAAATTGACCTTGCAGTGCTTTTCTGGATCTAGTTTTTCATTCTAGAAGAAAAGATTTGCCGTTTCATTCAATGTTTTCATTCTATCTGAGCTGCATAATGAGCCTGATTCACCTGGTTGGTGGTTGTCCTTTTCAAAGGAGGAAAACAGTCTTCACTTTTGTAAAGCTGCCTTTCCAATCACCATCAATGATCATACGTAGAACTGAGACAGACTCTGGGATTTCACCTTTCCAGGAATGTTTGCCTTTTGTCTGGCATTTGAACTTCTCCGACATATGACCCTCTCTGTAGTTGGGAGCTCAAGTCTAGCTACAATATCTCCAGTCTCACAATGTAAATTACATTGAAAACATGTGAACAGCAGAAGGAGCTGCAAGTATCCAACAGGAGAACTTGCCCAGGACCCTGGGCCATCCTTGGCATTGTGCCATCTTTGTTCTATAATACCTGGCCTGAACTGGTTACCTGTAGGTAACCATTGTACTTTGTCCTATTGCCTCTCATGACTGGCCACTTTTGTTACTGAGTCATTGTTCAGTCATGTCCAACTCTCTGTGACTCTATTTGGGATTTTCTTGGCAAAGATACTGGAGTGGCTTGCCAATTCCCTCTTCAGCTTATTTGACAGATGAGGAACTAAAGCAAACAGGATTAAGTGACTTAGGGTCACAGAGGTAGTAACTGTCTGAGGCTGGATTTGAACTCAGATCCTCCTGATTCTAGACCCAGCAGCTCTATCCACTGTGCCACCTAGCTGCCTTGAAAGCTCCACCAATTAACCCTAATAAAACCTACTAATAACCAAATTGGCATGGGCCTCTCTTTCTTCCCTATCTCATTCTCTCAGAGGGTCTGCCACCCTATAATTGGCATAATCAGGTGTGAGAAATGAATATTTTTCTCTTATATTTAATAATTTTTATCAGGACTAGGTTTTCCCCCTTTTTCTACTTCCTCATCTAGAAACCAACCAGTGTGGAGAACCTCTCTGGATAAATCTCAGAGATTTAACCAAGCCTAGAGCTAATTGGACAGTAAAAGAAATTCTAAATTTATGCTAATGGGTATATTCCTGCTCATTGTGTTTGCTCAGCTGGGGGAGTGAGTGGGGAGAGTAGAGGTGGGGGATGTGGTCAGGAGAAATGTTGATTCTCCTTATTATCAAGACAGATGATAGAGAAATTGATGTCTCTTTGACCAATATTTGAGTGACCTAAGCAATGTACCCCAAAATAGCCCACTTCTTTAAATTAACCAATCAGAGCTGATTAGGTATCTCTCAAGAACACTTCCTCTTCAAAGGGTATATAAACTATGACTCCACCATCATTAGGGGTCTTTGATCTAAGAGAGATGGCCAAATGACCATCTGTTTATTAATAACCTGCTAGCCTAATTGATCATCCCAGGCTTTTGAAGATTTATGATGAGTACAAACTGGAAAGACTTAAGAGTCCAGTGACAGATAGTCCACTTGTAGAGAAATATGTAATGAACTTTTAAGAGGTCCAACACCAGATTGACCAAAGGGAAATGAATTTTTCAGGCACAGTAACTTTTGAAGTCTGTCTACTAAGTCATTAGAAATGTTGAAATCTGTAACAATGGAAGAAATACTTACACTGATGAAATAACATCCTTGATTCATCAGAATATATTTTTATAGACAGAGCTAGACAGACAGTAAATACTTACAATCTTGCTTATTAAATGATACACACAAACTCTGGAAAGTTATTTTGCTCCTTCCCAACCTTGATGTAATTTTTGATCTTGCTACTGATTAGCAAGAACAATTAGGAGGTGAGAAACAGAGCTGGGCATGTTTAAGAGGTGAGGAATTACAATAAGAACTGCAGAACAAGAAGCAGAGAGAAGTACAGTATTGGTGAAAAGAGGAAAGAGAAGGCAAGACAGGGGAGAAGCGAAGGGGGGTGGAAATTGGAGGCAGAGCGAAATGAATCAAAGGGCTAAAGCAGAGAGAGGAGAGAAAGGGAGTGGAGAAGTGGTGGAAGGATGGGGAAGAAAAGAAGAGGGAGGGGTATGAAGACAGTAATGTAACTGGTGAAGTAGAAAAAGCTGGAAAAGCAAATTAATAATTGAGGCAAACATATACACACACACATACACGTAAACAAACAACTTAAACCCAGATGTACTAACATGCCATGGTTACTGTGCAGAAACAAGTCTGTGGTGGATATTTCATTTCAATGTGGGTGAAATATAATTCTGTCATGTAGCAACAAGCTAGTTCTCACTTGTAATGCACTAAATGTGACTATTCTAGAATAAACACTGACTCATATGACTTGAAGATTATATTCTATCTTTCCTTCTTCATTTCTTTCAATTGTATATTCCTTATGATACAGGAAATAATAGATGGAGGTGTAGATAATTGAGAGGTGATATAAGTAAATGTGGATACCATCAAATCCATACTCAGCATGCTAAACTAAACTGAGGAGTGAGATTATTTTAAAAAATATTTCTTAGGCATTTATTTTTGCCCATGATGATATACTAATTTTGGAGAGAGCAATAACACTTTTCTAATCTAATTTTTAAAAACTGTCCTATGGTCAAAGAATATATCTTAGAGAAAAAGTAATGTGAAGGTATGTTAGGGGCCAAGCTCTGGGAGCTGGCTCCACCCTCAGGGAGGAACATGGGAGGAGCTCTGGCTGGGGATATAAGGAGCTATCTGGGAGGGATCCGGGAAGTGATGTAAGCAATAAAGTGAAGTGCACTGGCCACCTTGGATGTTCTGTGTAGTCATTTCCCCTCCGTGGAGGAGGGGTTGGTATACTGGAGATTTCTGAAGACCTGGGATAGGGTAAGTATCCAAGCGAGGGCCGGGGGCTAGCCCCGTGCAGCTGGTGCCCAAGCAGGGACAGAATTAAGGAGGTACTGCTTGGCCTCCCTTTATGGGAGAAGGACTACACAGCCTTGCTGCACAGCAGCAGGAAGCTGGGGGGATATTATGGGTCATGGAAGCAGCATTCCGGTGACCTAGCCCGAGGATAAGGCAGTGTTGGCATGTCACCTTTATAAATTATGCAAAAAGGAAGGGATGCGTCCTCAATATTAAGGCATGCCATGCTTTGCTGAACACAATTGGGAGATAGTGAGCCAACAGATGGCTTTTTATGAGGACGCCAACCCTGATTGAGACTGATTTTGTCATGTACGGGGCGGTAAAAGCAGCCCTTGTGGGCGCCGCGCATCCGACTTGCTCGGCCACTTGTGCAATACAAACAGGAGACTCCCTAGTGGAGATTTCCGATGAGGAGTCGAGACCCCCGCCTACTGCCCCCCCTTTCTTTATCGATATCCCTCTTTGGGACGTTGGGGGTCAGGGAGGCCAGGGAGCTCAGGAGATAATCACGACCAGATAAGACAGAAGGGAAAGAGGGATGTGGTACAGTCAGAAATTCAACCAGGGAATACATCCGGAGTTGGTCCAGGGCCTGGATCTGTGGCGCAGTTACAGATTCAGCAGCCCGGAAAAGAAAGATAAAGAAAAAGAAGACACAGGGTCACTTGGTAGACCCTTCTCAAAAAGAATGTTCGTTACACAGGGCTAAAAAGTAAGCCGAAGTTATATGACAGTTTTTCTCAGTTTTTGGACTCCTTTTTCATTGTCTGTCTATGTGTTTCGTCTTTACACGTTCTGTGTGCATGTGTTTGTGAGTTATTATGGTCAGCTCCACGGTAGCTGGACCTTGGAATGTTATCTCTTTTCCTCCCCCTCCTCCCTTCTCTCTGATGGCTGCAGCATTGGGGAGGAGGATGGGACGAGAAAAAGAGAGGAACTAATCTTATATTATTTAGTCTATATGGCTGCAAAATGCAGTT
>CM053769.1:677341827-677507522 GCA_028658325.1 Potorous gilbertii | reverse complement strand
GTGGTACGGAACACCTAGTGATGAAGTTCTACGTAGTATAGACAAGCATTTAAGTCCTGTACCTACTAGGGTATGTAGATGTATTTCCTGTGTTGTGTTCAGAATCATTTTATTAGTAGAAGCTATTTTAGCATCCACTGCGTTAGCTGTATCTATCTCTAATACACAAAGTACTATAGTTCAAGCTTCTGAATTGTACACCCTCATGAAAAATGTATCTGCAGGCTTTAAGCAACAAGCAAAAATAGATGAGGAGTTTTATGGAGCCCTTCATACACTCCACAAGGTAGCTTAAGTCATTGGTGAAGAAGTGTTTATGTTACAGCTACAACACAAATTGCAATGTGATTATAGATACAGTGCCTTTGGTTTGACTAAGAAATTGTATAGTGTGTCACAAGTCCAATGGGAATAAATTAGAGCTCAATTGCATGGGCTAATTTCAGATATGTCACCTTGGATATTCAGAGATTGATTGAATTGGCAGAAGAATTAGATGAGGAGGCAGATGTTGATTTTGTCCCTGAAAAAAACGGCTTCAAAAATAACTCAATTCTTCGATAGCTTAAGCTCATGGGGTCAGGTAAAGACCTGATTTTTGCCTTTATGGATAGGTTTTGTGGTAGTATTGTTAGTACTGCTGCTTGTGCCAATATGTGTCAAATTTGCTTTGTGTAGTGTCCAGGACTTCCTGATATCCAGTAGACAGAACATCATCGTCCTAGGGGAAAGATTGAGTCAAAACAGTAAAGGGGAATTGTAAGGGAATTGCCAACCCCCAGCCTCTTGGACGGCATTCACTAGTCACGACTTGGGTAAACTGAGGGGAGACTGGTAAGGCATGAACAAGATGGCGCTGGGAGGAAGGGTTCCACCCCTGTTTTGCTCAAGGCTATTTTCCCGGGCTTTTCTGAGATCAAAGAAGCCAAAAATGTTTTTCTTTCTTGGGGCTGCATGTCCACCCTGAGCTGTCCTGGTTTAAGGTAGAATTGCAGCCTTTTTTATTCTTCTTTACCTCCTTCTCCCATGTTGCATTAGATGCCTTTACGCAATGATAGAAAGGTGATACTAGAAGCCAAAGCAGATTTGCATACCCTCCTGTCCTCCCCCAAACTTCCGACCACTTATGATACTATTCCTGTTTAAACAAAAAGGGGGAGCTGTTAGGGGCCAAGCTCTGGGAGCTGGCTCCCCCCTCAGGGAGGAACATGGGAGGAGCTCTGGCTGGGGATATAAGGAGCTGTCTGGGAGGGTTCCGGGAAGTGATGTAAGCAACAAAGTGAAGTGCACTGGCCACCTTGGATGTTCTGTGTAGTCATTTCCCCTCCGTGGAGGAGGGGTTGATATACTGGAGATGTCTAAAGATCTGGGATAGGGTAAGTATCCAAGCGAGGGCTGGGGGCTAGCCCCGTGCAAAGGTAAAATTGAGCATTTAAAAATAAAGCCACAACTACACTAAAAATAGATTTCAGCAAGGGAATATTTGTTTAGAAGAACTATAGATGTCTATGACATTATGACAAAATTAACAGAACGAGGATAATCTAGGAGAAGATATTATTGACATTTTATTTCACTGATTAAAAGTCTCCAAGTCTTTGCTTATACACAGGATTATTAATTCTTGGTTCCAAGAATTTTATTTTACTTGTTGCTTTCTAGACAGTGAATGTTTTCAGGAATCAGCATTTGAGGGAGGCCTTATTTTCACACTAGATAATGCTATATAAACTAAAGGAGAGAATATACTACACAAAATATCTCTAGGGTAAAAATACCATATTAGCTACTTTTATATCTCTATGGACCAGGAAAATACTTTAAAAGTGTACTCTAACTGTTCCTTTAAATAGTCATTTTTATTTAAGAGACCTCCCTTCAAAAACTTCAAAAAAATCGTTTAAACTATCTTCAAGATCTAATAGAAATGCATCCAAATCTCTTTCCATATATGAAGTGATGTTACACCCTATCCAGTGGTCATAGATATTATATCCAATTCCAAAGCCATCTGGTACAACTGGTCCAAACCCCCCAAGGAAAGCTGAAGGGCTATTTAAGGTACTGGTTGAAAGGATGTTATAGTTCATGTATTGGTAGGCTGGGTCCCGGTAAAATGCAGGCACAGGGTCACCTCTGGATTGAGCAAGATACCTCAGTGCAAATAAATGTCGATCAAACCCTTGTCCTAAGTCAAAAAAGAAAACACACTCAAATAAGCAATGTCACAATTAAGACAATCGTTTTTAAAAAAATGAGTAATTACTTAATCAACTTACACCAGGATATAAATAAAAAGTAGCTCTAGATAGTCCTTGACTAATCATAACCATCAGCCTTGAAGTGTAACAGAGAACCCATCTTGCCTTTCCAGCCGACCTGTATTCTAAAGCTCCCTGTGTGTTGAGGAATCTACCATCTTCTCAGGCATCCAGAGCTACAACCTCAACTCTTCACTCTCTCCACATAGCCATCAAGTTGGCAAATCTTGCTATTTCTGCCTCCGTAACACTTCTCACATCTAAGGCCTTTTCTTCTCTCACAGTCACCAATTTAGGCCCCCATCACCTTTCACCTGGATTATGTCTCCTAAGCCCACCTGCCTGAAGTCTTTCCCCTCTCCAAACTATCCCCCATTATTGCCAAAGTGATTACCCTAAAACATAGGTCTCTTCCCTGTTCAATAAACCCCAGTGGCTCCCTACTGACCCTGAACTCAAATGTTATTTTATCTTTATCTCAACCTATTTTAGCTTCTGCTTTATAATATGCATTATTGAGTAGCAAATGCATATCATTTTTAAATGATATACACATGGAGACAGAGTCAAGATGGTAGAGTAGCAGGGAGAAGTGCAGCAGGCTCCCCTTCAAAACTCCTCCAAACAGACCAAGAAAATGCACTAGCTAGAATCCTGATGGGGAAATCCAAGAGAAAGTCACAGTGAGTCATTTTCTCAGCCTGGCTTTAAGAGACTGACAGAGAACTCTGTGCAAAATGGAGATGGAATTAATAGAGGCTCTGCAGCTGGGCGAGAAGAGGTCCAGCCCCATGCCAGGGCACTGCAACAAGAAGAGGTGACAACTGGTGGCTTTGCTGCTTACTACCCATTTCTACATCACAGATTTGGAGCATACTCAGGAGAGGCAAGGAACTGTTCCAGGTCCTAGGCAGTGTACAAGGGAAGGAGGAAATTCAGTAGCAAGTAGCAGTGACTCAGATCCCAGAAGCAGAGTGGGATCAGTTCCAATGATTATGGTGACAAGTATGCTCAAGACACAAACTCTAGGATGACTCTAAAATATTTACAAGTCTCAAAGAAAAATACAACTCAGATACAAACTCAAATACAATTCCTGAAAGACACGAGGTTTTTTTTTAAATTATTTTTAACCAATGAAATGAAAGTTCTTGAGGGAAAAGAATGGGAAAAGAAATGAGAGCTATGGAAGAAAGAAATGGAAAGGGAATTAGCAGCTTGGCAAAAGAAGTGCAAGACCTAGTCTAGACAACAAACTCTGAAAATTGTAATGGCCCAAGTAGAAGCCAATATTCCATGAGACAACAAGAAATATTAAAATTAAAAGACTGAAAATATGTAAGAAAAATGTATGGTATCTCATCATAGCAAAAAAAACTGACATGGAAAACAGATTAAGGAGAAAAAGATTAATAGTCATTGGATTATTTAAATGCTGTGACCAAAAAAAAAAAACTACCTAGACATTGTATTTCAAGAAATTTTAAAATAAATATGGTTCTGCTTAGAACCAGCAGAGAAAGTAAATAAAGAATCCACTAGTCATCTCCTAAAAGAAACTCCAAAATAAAAACTCATAGTCAAAATCATCATAGTCACAATCTAGAGCTTCCAGGTCAAAGAAAAAAAGAAAAACTGCAAGCAGCTAGAAAGAAAGAATTCAAGTTTCAAGGAGTCACAATAAGAATACATTGATTGAGCAGCCACCACTATAAAGAAGTGAAGAGCATAGAATTCTGTATTCTAGAAGGCAAAGCCTTCCAAACAAGAATAACTTATCCAGATAAATTGAATCTGTCTGTCTGTGTTTGTCCTTCATTTTCGAAGAAGATCCTGTCATCAGAGGAATGATGACATGACTTGCACTTGACTTTGTTTTGAGTGAGGGAGGGCTGGGCAGGTCACCAGCCCCACTTCTCCTCCAGAGCCATCTGAATACAGTGACTAAATATTCCTCAGGATGACTGGAGAAGGCCCAGGATGCACTGGGAGACCTTGGCCTACTCTATAGAGGAGACATTGACCTTTAATGAAATAGAGGCCTTCCAAGCATTCTGGAGGGAAAATCAGACCTGAATAGAAACTTTGAAGTTCAAACACATAAGAGAAACATAAAAAGGTAAACATGAAGGAATAATTATAATGGAATAAACAAGAATTAACTGCTTACATTCAAAAATGGAAAGATGATGCAGATGTCTCCTCTTACTTTTTATCATCATGAGGAGTCAAAGAGAGATCTCATTGAACAAAGCCTGGAAGTGTCCTGAAGTCCTTAACAGTGAAAGAGAGGGAAATGGGGATGGGTGAGGATGGGAAGCGGGAAGAGAAAGGTTAGGGAAAATTATTTCAGATAATCAGCACGCACAAGTAGACAGCTACACAAACAGAAAGGAGGATGGCAAGGGGCAGGGCAACAACTGATGCTTGAACCTTTCACCGAATCAAAATGGTCAAAGGAGGGAAGAATACACACACATTGGATGCAGAAACACATTTTACTCAATAGGGTAATAGGAGTGATAGAAGAGAAAAGGGAATTGGAGAATAAATTAAGTCTTAAGCAAAATGGACTCAGGGTGTACAAAACTCTTTGTAGCTCTTTTTTAAGGTGGCAAAGAATGAGAATCTGAGGGGGCACCCATAAATTGGGAAGTGGCTGAACAAGTATGTAAATGGGATGGAATAGTACTGTGCTATAAGAAATGATGAAGAAAATGCTTTCAGAGAAACCTGAGAAGACATACATGGACTGACGCATAGTGAACAAAAACAGAACAATTTTTTGACTATATTGTAAAAACAAACAACTTTTTAAGAAATAAGAATTCTAATCAGTGTAATCACTAACCACAGTTCTAAAGGACTGATAATAAGACATGCTCCCCACCTTCTAATAGAGGTAAAGGGCTCAGAGTACAGAGTCACGCACACACACACACACACATTACACATGCACACACAATACACATACACAATACACACACAACACACACGTCTGACATATCTATTACCAAAATTAGTTTTGCTTAACTGTACATGTTTGAAACAGGGATTTCTTTTTTTCATTTTGAGTTGGGGGTAAAAGTTGGGGTGAAGTGAGAGAGAGAAGGTGGATCTTTTTAAAAAATCATATACATATATATTTATGGACATTCATACATATGTAAATGATATATACATATACATATTGAGGGTATGTGCTCAAAATTACAAAAATTTTTATAGGGTTCATGACCAAGTAAGTTTTGCTACTATTGCTCTTGTTGAACTGTCTTACTTGCTTCTCCCTTGACACACTCAAATTTTTCTCATTTTTGGGCCTTTGGTCTCATGCTAATTATTATGCCGAGAATGCTCTTCCCTTCCCCCAGCTCTGACTTCTGAAATCCTGCCCATTCAAGAATTAGCTCAAATACTATTCCCTCAAGAAAGTCTTCCTTGACCAACCCTTGGATATTTCTTCTTGTGCCCTTAAATAATACAACACCTATCCTATGTTGTCTTCTCTGCACTATTAACCATATACTTATATATTACATATTTGCATAATTATCCACTCTCCTAAATTGTAAATTCCATGATGGCAAGAAATGTAGAATCTTATCTTATAAGATTCTTATACTTATCTAATCTTATCTTATACTTAGAATCATATCTTTAAAGTCAAAATTAATCTCAGGAGTCATCTAGTCCAATGCCACCTGAAATGTGTTGGGGGTAGGGTGTAGGGAAGACTAATACCACCGGTGTAAGGACTGCTTTTCCCCTTTGGGGTCCACCTAATTCACTCACCTGTCCGTGGCTCCAAGAAGATGTGGCATGCACAGTGACCACACCCTGGTAAATGACAGATGGGTTAAACCAGATTGAGGGAAACTAAGGGATCTCAAACCCTTTGGTGAGATGGGGGGGCATCTATGCCAAACATGTGAAGACTTCTCCTGCTAGATGAGAATAATCTGTTCCAATGGCCATGAAGGTAGCTGAAGCATGCCCCGTGGAGCACTTAGGGCTTGGTTAGACATCTAAAGACGCTGAGGTCCTCAACTGCATCATGAGCTATCGCCACTTGCTACTGGACTTGGATGATTCTGGAAGAGAGAGTGAAGCCAACGACTTCCCACAACTCTACCTCACTTAAATCCAATTTATATTTCAATCAGAAGACATCATCCATACCAATTTACCATTTTTACCTATCTAAAAGTTTTGTGGCAACAGGCAGGGATGAAGCAGCAGATGTCCAGCAGGATACCCTGGAAAGGGTAGTGGCCAACCTTGCACACAGGCAGCCCAGGCACTAGAATGAAGCAGCAATGGAATTTGGCAGCCCCCTGGATGTCTGAGCATCCTTTTCAAAGAACCACACTGCTCCCCTCCTGGCGTGAAAAAGGGGTAGAAAAGGTGTCCTAAAATTGTCTGCTTCACCCAACTCTGACTTACCTACTGCAGCTGGTGAGGATCCCACCCTAGGTCAAAACGCAAAAAAAAAAAAAATGTACAAAAACTTTTGCAAAGATTATCTCACTCACCATCAGTACATGGAATGTATGCATGCTTATAGATGACATGAAATCTAGTATACCTGAAAGACGGACAGCTCTTGTTGCAAGAGAACTCAGCAGGTACCACATTCAAATAGCAGCGCTGAGTGGAACAAGGCTAGCAAACGAGGGCCAGCTTCCCAGTGTCAAAGCTGAATACATGTTTATTTTTTTCTGGAGTAGCCTCAGTGAAAGGGAAACACTGTGAAGCTAACATAGATCTTGCAATCAAAACTAATCTAGTTGATAAGCTTGTTTGCCTACCAAAAGGACAGGCTCATGACAATGTGATTGCCACATTCAAGAAAGCACCAAGTCATGAGTGCACATGCTCCCACCATGATGAAACTTCATGAAGTCAAAGAAAAATTTTATGAAGACCGGGAGGCCCTCATCACCAATGTGCTGAAAGATAACAAGCTTATAATTCTACGTGACTTCAGTGCTAGAGTAGGCACCAGATATGGCAGGAAGTCCTTGAGAGGAATGGAGTTAGAAACAAAAACAGCAAGTCACTTACTACTGAAGACTCATGTATCTCATGATCTTTTCATCACCAATATTGTCTTCCATTTACCTAAATGCAATAGAACTTCATGGATGCATCCTTGCAGAAAACATTGGCATTGAATAGACTATCTCATTATAAGGAGAAGAGACAAGACAAGATGTAAGAGTGACAAAGGTGATGTGGGACTCAGAGTACTAGACTGATCATAGACATCCTTTCCAAGCTAAATATCACATTCAACAAAAGTGGTGGCCCCAAAGGAAAATGACTACCAGAAGACTCAATGTCTACAGACTAAATAAAGTCCGTCTCTGAGAGGGAATAATTTATTGCTAACTTGGATGGAAAGTTGAGCCAACACACAATTAATAACAGTGGAGCAGAAAAGGAGGGGGCAGCTTTCAGTCATTTGGTATACAGCACCATATTTACTAATCTGGACCAGAACACCGGCAAACATCAAGACTGGTCTGATGAAAATGATGGGGAGTATTTGCTCCGATGGTAATTTTTAGCATGATGTTTTCATCAGTGTTATTATTAGACTCCTTTGATGAGGACAAAAATAGCATCAAGGTCAGCTACTGTATTGATGGTAAATTATTTAATTTGAAAAAGCTACAAACCAAGACTAAAGCAGAGGGAGAGCTGGTGCATGATATTTTTGTTCAGAGATGATTGTATACTCAATGCAACCTCTGAAGCTGAGATGCAACAAAATATGGATCGTCTGCTACTTGTGTAAATTTTGGCTTAAGAATTAACACCAAGAAAACACAGGTTCTCCACCAGCCAACACCACACCATCCATACATAGAAACTTTGGTTACAGTAAATTCTGAATACTGTGGATAAGTTTGCTAACCTTGGCAGTACACTTTCTAAGGACTTACATACAGATGATGAAGTTGATGTACCCATTGCCAGAGGTAGGTCAGTGTTTGAGAGGTTCCAAAAAAAAGTATGGGAGAGAAGAGGCATTAGACTGCCTACCATACTGAAGATCTATGAAGTCACAGTACTGACTTCATTGTTGTATGTCTGTGAAACTTTGGACAGTATACCAGTGCCAGGCCAGGAAACTGAATCACTTCCATTTGAATTGTCTTAGGAAGGTTCTGAAGATCACCTGGCAGGATAAGGTACTGGACCCTGAAGTCCTTTCTCAGGTTAAACTGCCAAGTACTCAAACTCTACTGCAGGGAGTGCAACTTCAGTGGACTGACCATGTTGCTCAAATGCCAAATGTATATTTGCCTAAAAGACTACTTTATAGACAACCCACACAAGATTAATACTCACATGGAGATCAGAAGTGATAAAAGGACACTGTCAAGATTTCTCTGAAGAACTCTGGAAGTGAAGACTTGGGAGTGACATGGGAGATACTGACAAAGGAATCCCCAAGCATGATTTGTTCACATCAAAGAAGACCCTATGCTCTACAAGCAAAGGAGTAGCAAAGGAGCAGTAGCTCAAAAGAAACATGAGATGTGCAAATTTCCAAATGTTCATGTGGACTATTTGTATCTGACCTGTAATAGAGCCTTCCAAGCTCATACTGGTCTGATGACTCACAGTCTGACATACTGTATCTTGATCCCAACATAGTGATGTCATTGGAGTCTTCTTCGAGATTTAAGGACAACAGCCCACCAACCACTTGAAATGTGACTCTTCTCTCTAACATTTATTTCTAACAGGAAATGACATCACTTAAAAGTAATCTTCTAATTAATTTTCTTCTGTAAATCTTAATGTTTACATATCAAATTAGCCTGAATTGAAGTAAAACTATAACTGAATCATATTTCTCCCATCAGCAAACATTTATTTGCAAGGCATCTTATTAGGTACTGAACATCCACAAGTGAAATAACAAATAACAACATTCATTCAACATTTAAGCACTTACTGTGTTCAAAACACACTGCCAGAAGAAACATTAAATTTATAAAAGACATGGCACTTGTTTTGATAGTGATTATAATCTAATGGAAAGGGGGAGGTATAAAATACAAACAAATAACTATAATACACAGAATCACATGAAAAGTGCTTCAGTGTTGAAAAATTAAGAACTATTTGAGGTCAAAAAGAAAAGGCTGTTAGAACTAGGAGATCAAGAAAGGCTTCATGGAGATTGTATTTTAGTGTCTGAACTGAAGGATGGGTAGGAATTCAATAGGTAAAGAGAAATAAAAGAGGGCATTCCAGGCAGATGAAACAACATGACAAAAAACACTGGGGCAAAGTATATTTGGGAAACAAACAGGAGTCCAGTTAAATGGAATAGTAAGGCATAAGTTAATAGTAAAAGTATGGTACCAGACTGTAGATGACCTTGAATGCCAAAGAGCTTGAACTTTATTTAGTCAGCAACTGGGAGCCACTAAACATTATGGAACAACAGAGTGATGTGACCAGTGAGTAAAAGACTCAGTTTCATTATAAAATTAAGGGTTTGGATTAAGTGATATCTAAATTCTTCCAGCTCTAAATACCATATCTTGTAAAAGACTACTATTGCAAAAGTCTGAAGGGTAGAAAATCATTCTCAGGAAGACATTTTAGAAATGTAGGAAGTAGTATAGTAGACAAAGGTAGTGGTGGTAATGAGGGCCGACATTAAGATGCAGCGATGGATATGACAAATGCTGCAGTTGTGGGACTGACGGGGCTTTGAAGCTGATTAGATATGAGAGATGAAAGAATAAAGACAGGATAAATGATAGCAGGACAGGTAAAAATAGTTTATTTACAAACATAAATGAGTTTTTTGGGAAAGATACCATCCTTGATTTTGGACGAGTTTGAGAAGATGACAGTAGAATCCAGGTAGAGATATCCTATGACAAATATAATAAGCTCTAGAGTTGAGAAGGGAATGTCAGTGCTTGATACAGATTCGAGAGATATTTGGATAGAGATGGTAGCTGAAGTTAGTGGAGTAAGTGAGATGCTAAGGAAAAGGATATAGAGACAAAAAAGAGTCAAACATGGGTTAAGGAAGAATCAGATTAAAGGGTCAAGAAGAAGATAAATATCTAGCAAATGAGATCAATGGATGAGTCATTCAAAAAAAAGGAAGAAACAATGCAGTCCCTCTGAGGCTGTAGGAGCAAAGAGACTCAAGTGGAAGGAGCAATCAAGTATCAAAAACTGGAGAGACCTCAAGGAAGATGGGGATTAAGAAGAGACTAATCTATTTGGCAAAATATGACAGTCATTGATCTCAGGATCTCATTCCAGTAGGAGATACATAACAACTATACAAGTGATTACAAGCCAAGAAGAGACTACAATTAGCACCAAGGACAGAGGCAAAGGACTATAAGAAGTGTGAGGAGGCAGAGCTCCTCTACAACTTGGGGGGTTTGGAAATGTTTAACTGAGAAGGTGGAACCTAAAAACCAAGATAAATTTTGTTCAGTAAGCAAAAACAGAGTTATTGAAAGGGCCTTTGCTTTACAACATGTTTCATTGAAATTTTCACAAAATTTGCCTCTTAGTAGCCTTCTTCAGTTTACATTTCCTCTATGTTTTTACTGTTCTTTAAAGACTGTCTTCTCCTTGCCAATATCTTATTAGTGCTTCACTGTGTAGATGTTTTTCTATACTGTTTTCATTCTTTGTGGCTTAATCTGGCAGTTTTTTTTTTTTTGGTTCCTCTGCAGCACCATTCACTCAAAATGGACTCTCTACAGAGCTTAAAAATGTTCTGATGGAGGGAAAAAAGATAAATATAGTGACCTAAACTTTGAACTATCATATTGACAATTAATTCTTCCACTGCATTTTTCCAGATCGATATTCTGCAAAAGTTTGTGTTTTCTCCCTCTCCAAAGTTGATGTTTATATGCACCTCTAAAATTCTGTTTTTATCAGCCTTTATTCTCATCTCTTGACACATTATTCATTAAGTTCTGATTTTTCTTTACGATGAAATAATAATAGGTTATTTTCTTCATCATTCCTTACAATACCAGTTAATCATTTTATCAATTTTGTATACTTTATAAAAGGCAAACATTAAAGAAAGTCTTCTCTTCTTGCCTGTATTTTAAAATTAACCAAAAGGATGAGGTCTTTTGAGATGAAATCTCTGATTACTTAGAAGAGTGACCTAAAAATATAGATGAGAACAGACAACTGGATGAAAATGTCTACTGTCCAGACTACTGTCCAAACATGCAGGTGAATGGCTAATTCACTGAATCAATATCTATCTATGATAGACACTGCAGAGAAACAAGGAGATAGATTCAGAACTCAGTAGGAAAAAGGGATGATGCTAGAGTGTTATTCTGTAAACTGTGCAGTCCTCTTAATGATAAGTTATTGAACCATATTTTTTCAATACCAATGTTCTCCCGGTGAATTAGTGATATTGTATGCTTGTGAATCTTAGAATGCCACAATCTCCAAATAAGTTAAGGTGGCCCAAAGGGGAATTGAAAGTTGGTGGATGAAGTAGGTTATAGTATATTTGTACACAATGAAGGGTACAACAAGAATGAAAGACGAATATATTATCCAATAAAGAAGGTACCTTGGTCACATATGCATGGCCTACACAGGTTCTCATGGAATATTAAAAAACCTAGAGAAAGGCCTCTAGAATCCTCACTAGAGAATCTATGGAAGAACATGGATAAGAATAAACAGTAAAACTGTATCAATCAATAAACATTAATTAAACATCCACTGCGTACCAGATACTGTACTAAGCAGTAAGGATATAAATACAAAAGTGAAAGTCTTTGCTCTTTAGGAATTTACATCCTCTCATAGAAAACAGACTATTTTATATATTTGCATACACATGACATAAATACAAGGTAATGAAGAAAACAAAGGATTCTAAATGGCAGTGTACAAATAGAAAAGTGAAAATTCTTGCTCATGAGGAGCTTATATTCTATCAGGAGAGATAGCATGTACATATAGGAAAGATCAGAAAGCCATTGTGGCTGTTCATAATGTATGACATAACATCTTATACGGATGGAAGGACAAGATAGGGACATATTGTGATGAAGAGCTTTAAAAGAGAGATGAAATAATAGAGAGCCACTGGAGTTTAAATAAAGGAAGGAAATGGATAGATTCGAGGTTAGGAAAATCACTTCAGCAACTTTTTGGAAGGTGGATTCAGGTGTGGGAGAGACTAGAAGAAAATTTAATAGTCCAGGAAAGAGGTAAGGAGGACCTGAATAAAAATGGTGACCATGTGGGTAGAAAGAAGAGGTTACATCCAAGAGACATTATGTGTCTCTTGTGTGAGGAGTTGAGGATGATACTGAGCTTGTATAATTTTGTTCATGATGAGTTTGCAAAGCTTCCATTTTTCATATGAAGTATTCAATAATATGGTAATATGGGAGTACAACTCAACAAACTGCAACTGAATGTCCACATGTTGGATTCATTCTTAGAGACATAATTAAACACATGTGAGTTGATGAGATTATCAAGAAAATAGCAGGAAGAAGGCCCAGAACAGGCCCTAGGGAACATACATCATTAGGGGCTGTGATATAGATGATGACTCAGTAAATAAGGAGTGGCCAAACACATAGGAGGGAAACCAAGAGAGAAGAACAAGGTCCACAATGTCAAATGCTGCAGAGGACAAAAAGGATAAGGACTGAGAAAACTCCGTTGATTATGGCAATTAAGAAATCCTTGGTGACTTTGGAAATCTGCTTTTATTGAATGATGAAAGGGACTGAAATAAGCATTTATTGAGCATTTACTATGAGGCGGGCACTGTACTAAGTGCTTTACAAATACCTCATGTGAAGAAATCAGAAAGCAGATTGCAAAGGGTGGAGAAGTGAGAAAGTACAATGGAACTGAAAAGCTTTCACGAGGAATTCGGATGAGAATGAGAGGAGAGAACAATAGTTTGAAGGAAGAATAGCGTCTAGTAATAATTTTTTTAAAGATGAGAAGTGCTGAACTAAGATGGTGGACTGGGGCAACCATTCAGCTAAACTCTCAGCATTTTCCTCCAAATAAGGTTAAAATAGTGCTTCAAATCCAATTTTGGAAGGGCAGAGTTAACAAAAGATCAGGGTGACACATTTTTCGGGCCAAAGCAAACTTAAGAAGTTGGCAAAAGTCTGTGACACCAGGGTGGAGACCTGTGTGGAACACACCCAATCACACACCCACACCCACACCAATGGCAACAGCTACTGCAACAGCTTTGGGAGCTCTCAGGCCATTGATGGTACAGCAGTCAGACTAGTCAGGAAGAGATTATAGGAAAGAACACTTTTCTGGCATTGGATACAGCTGGCACTGATTGGCAACTCTATTGTCCACACACAGTTCTGGGTCACAGTTCCAGGACAGAGAGGGGCACTGGTAGTCAATCACAAGGAATCAGGGGCCCTGGTAATAATTACAGAGCAAAGAGGAATGCTAGCACTTGTAGGTGCACAGCGCCAGGGGCCCTTCCTGGATAAAGATCAAAGCACAGATCAGGATAGCAGTGACCATACCTCTTCTAGGATCCTGACACCCTGGAAGTATCAACAACTTGCAAACTCCCAAAATTAGCTCTGAAAACAGTAGCAGGAAAAAACCTGAAGACTGGGACAGTGCCTACTTACCCCAAGGTGAGCAGAGTTCAACTTTAACATAAAGTTCAAAATCAAGAAATAAGCTGGAAAAAATGAAGAGCAAAAACCAGAAACTGACCATAGAGGGCTACTACTACAACGACAGAGAAGAGACAAGACATAATCTCAGAAGGCAACAACAATGGAAAAACAGGTAGCCCAAAAAGCCTCAAAGGAAAATACTAACTGGACACACACTCCACAAGACTTTCTACAAGAGTTAAAGAAAGATAAGAGTAGTAGAAGAAACAACTGGGAAAAGAAATGAGACTGACGTAAAATATATAGGAAAAGAGAATTAACAGGTTGGTAAAAGACACACAAAAAATACTGAAGAAAATAACACCTTAAATAACAGAATTGGCCAAAAGGTAAAAAGAGGCACAAAAATTCACCTAAGAGAAGAACTTCTTAAAAAGCAGAATTGGTCCAATAGAAAAGAAAGTACAAAATCTCACTGAAGAAAAGAATTCCTTGAGCAATTTGGAACTATGCCCAAAGGGCTATGAGACTGTGCATACCATTTGATCCAGCAATAACACCTCGAGGTCTATATCCCAAAAAGATCATAAATATGGGAAAAGGACCCACATATACAAAAACATTTATAGCAGCTCTTTTTGTAGTAACCAAGAATTGGAAACTGAAGGGATGCTCATCAACTGGGGGATGGCTAAAAAAGTTGGGGTATATGAATGTAAAGGAATACTATTATTCCATAAGAAAAGACGAGCAGGTGGACTTCAGAAAAACCTGAAAAGATTTTCTGAGTGAAATGAGCAGAACCAAGAAAACATTGTACATAGTAACAACATCATTGTTCGATGACCAACTTTGAGAGACTTAGCTCTTCTCAACAATGCAATGACCTAGGACAATTCCAAAAGACTCATGATGGAAAATACTATTTACATCCAGAGAAAGAACTATGGAGTCTGAATGCAAATTGAAGCATACTATTTTTCCTTTTTCTTTCTTGTGAGTTTTTTCTTTGTTTCCAATTCTTCTTTACAACATAACAAATATGAAAATGTGTTTAGCATTACTGTAAATGTATGATCTATATCAGACTGCATGCCATCCTGGGGAGGGGGAAAAGGAAGGAGAAAATTTAAAACTCAAAATCTTATAAAAGTGAATTTTGGAAACTAAAACCAAAATAAGTATTTAAAAAAAATAATTCCTTAAAAATTAGAATTGGGCAACTGGAAGCTAAGGACTCTATGAGACATCAAGAAACAATAAAACAAATTTAAAAGAATGAAACAAAAATGTAAAACATCTCACAAGAAAAACCAAATAACCTGGAAAAGAGATCCAAGAGAAATAATTTGGATTGCTGGAAAGCCATGATAACAAAAAGAGCCTAGATACATATTTCAAGAAATTATCAAAGGAAATTGGTCCAATATCTTGGATCTAGAGGATAAAATAGACATTGAAAGAATCTACCTATCACCTTCTAAAAAAAAAAAAGTAAAGAAGATGAGTAGTGGGAGTAATACAGAGTTGGTGATAGGAAAGGCATGAAAGATAATATGGAAAAGGGAACAAGTAACTCAGGAAGAAAGGATCATGTTGAGTCAAATTACTTAATTAGAATTAAGTTTGGGAAGTGAAGTGAGAGGCAGGATCAATGCCAGGTTAAAGACTGAGGAATATATGAACTAAAGGTCACAGTGAGGATGTAGAATAGGATTAGGAAGAGAGGGACACAGGAAGATAGGAGTGATTGGACGCCATAATCGGATGATGGAATTTCAGAGATTTTGATCATGGAAGTAAAACAATGACAAGACTTTCTGTATGATTAGCAAATACTTTAAATTTGAAGTTAGAGTATGTCCTCAAACCAAACAAGATGGAGGCCATGTTATCTATCATATTCTTCTCAAATCCATTTCTTCCTAAATATTTAAATGCTAGTATAAAAATAACTATTTCACCACTACTTCTTTCCTCCTATCCCACTCATAACACGCCCTGCAGAGAAAATCAGCATGTCATTCAAAGGTACAGATAATTTTTACTTAAAACTGGTGACTGAGATTTCTAAAATGGGTCAGACTACTATCATGATCAAGAGTCTCAGCTGATCATACAGGAAGCAAAATATGTAGCACTGACTTAGCATCCATGTAGAGCTTAAAGAGCCATATCAACAGGAACTTTCTCATCCTGTTCATATCATCCCATGGATCTGACTAGAATCCTGGAACTTGCCTGTTTTTTGTGTCTTGGGAAGCCTTCATTTATGATATATTACCATTTTAGGGACTAGCAAGGATAAAGTTTTTCTGCACTGTGAAAAATCTGTTAATTTTCAAAATAGCTACTACAAAAAAGTAACTAAACACCCTAAAACAAACAAAATCCTACTTCATTCTCCAAAACAATCTGATTCTCAAATCTACCTTTATGTCCTTCCTCTGTATTGTACTCCTGAAATAAAATTTTTTTAACTTTCTCCAAATCCCTCATTGCATTCAATCTTAAAAGTCTGAACTCCAGAAATAAACAGGATTGTAAACTTCTATACTAGCCTAAGATTTGTATAGTGCTTTGTTTCATAATGTATTTCCTTCACATCAATTTTGTAAAGTAAGTAGTTTACATTTTTTCAATGAATTTTTTGGGTAAAATTAAGTATCTTATTGTTACTAACTTTTAAAAACTATGCTTAAAACAATGGTTAAATAAGCATACTTACATATTCTTTAATTTCCTGAGTTCTTAGATGTTCAAGGTATAAAGTTTAAATATTATTTCCCTTGTTTTACAGATGAGGAAACATCACATGGAAGTTAAATAACTTGGCGATAGTCACAGAGCTATTGTGAAATGGATCATATTGCTGTCACATTCAAGAGTTCCAGTTGGTCATTCAGAAAGTAAAACATGTAGCATGGACTTAACCACTTCTACAGAGTTTGAAGATGCACCTAAAAATACCAGGAAAATCCTCCTATATTACCCCATGGATCTGGCTAGAATCCTGTATCTTATCTATTTGTTTTGTATCAAGAATCCTTCATTTCTGGTGTATCATCACTTTGGGAATAAATACCCCAAACTCTTTTGGGCATCTAGATTTTCTAAATTTAGTGCTCTTAACTTCAAGGAGAAAGACCTGGCACATTTTTCTTATCGAGCTAGAGTCAAAGAGGCTTCACATTAGGAAAGCTGGGTATTTATAAGCCATGAAATCATGAGTAAGTCCCCATGATTTCTAACTTGGATTTCTTCATCTGTAAAATGGAGATAATACTTACACCATCGACACAATGGATTGCCACAAATGAAGAGCCGTGCAAATACTAAGTCCGATATAAATTTTAGGAGGTTTCTTTTTGTTAGAACAACAATATATTAAAATTTCATCCTGAACCAATAACATAAAAAATTCTAATGAACATATTACACAATTAATAAATTATAATTTGGGGCTACTGAAAATATTAACAAGGTCTGTTCTAATTCTGAACATTACAAAGTGGCATAAAACTAACCTAGTGCAGCTTCCATCTGTAAAAACCTGTGGTATTTTGAACTGCTATCAATTAGTTTTCTCAGGTCTTGTGCACTGTATTTTCTCCGGTCTCTGATAAATGCCTGAGCACATTGTTTTGTGTAAACTGTTGCAGATCGAATAGTTTCTGTGCGACCATGTTTAAAGCCAGCAGTACTACAGGCTTCATAAGTAGGAACTATTTTCCCAAAATGACGATAAGCAGCAACCTGACATGCAAGTTGAAATATAGCATCTGGACTCATTCTTTCTTGAATTATGTATTGTTTTCCAAACTTTCTAAACTCAAATGGTTTCACTGTCATTTTATGTCTTAGATTCTCAAATTTTTGATGTGCAACAGTCACAGCTGACTGAACTGATTCATTCAAATGAAATTGCAGCTTTTCTACATGTGTAGGACATACTACAGCAGCAGTACTTCTTGGCACAACTGCAGGATGCTTTGTGCTGTCTGCATATACCTCGTTAAGAAAACGGAGAACTGCAACTCCATCTCCCCAAGAATGTTCAAAATTTATCCCTGCACTCCCATCAACAGTGACAATTAAACTGAAAGATTTGTCAAACCAGCGGTTATAACCATATCCATGAAGCATACAGTGAGATAGGTGGGAACTGTCTTGTATTTTAAAACTATCTAAACACAAGCAGAATATTGCGCTTTCAATTTTGTATATGCTTTCTTCATTCCCAGCTTGCAAAAGTTGTTCTCTTACTGCTGCCCAGGTATTTCTGTTCTCAGTGGTTAGGTAGCCCAGAGGATACTCAGCTACTGTTTCCCCATCCTGTAAAATGTTAATTAAATGTGCTTGTATTTCATATGGATGCAGAATATTTCCAATAGGATCCAATATGTCAAATACATAAAAATGTCCATTTCTCATCACCAGCAAATGGCGTGCACCATGATCTGAAAACAGTTCATCTTTACCTTCTTTAGGAACTCTGGAACTGTTAAAGAGATGAACATACTGCGACATATCTAAAGGATAAGCTTCTGCAAAATAAGCTCCATACCAAGACACCGAAGTTGGGAGAAGGCTGAGAAACCTTTTAAAGATTTTACTCTTGCTCCATTCAGGGTTGACATAATAGATGTCTGGCTCTAAGATACGACTCCTCAGAGAGTTAAGAAACTTTATTGCTGATACAGTCAGATTTGTTGCTCTCACAACTTGGGTATTATATGATTCTTGTGGATCTCGTCTAAATGAGATGAAAGCATTGAAGTTTAAAGCAATAGGAACTCTTGAAGAAAGATACATATCAAGCCATGGACCTGTAAAAACCAAGAACAGAACCAGACAAATAAAAGTCAGTGAAATAGTTTTTTTTAATAAGAAGGCATAATTATTATAGATATGGTATATTTGCACAAAGCAACTATTACATCAAGGAAAAATTCAGTTCCAGTAAGCTCATATTTGTATACATTAATATGGAAAAAGGAATTCTCCAATAATAATAAAAAGAATGTGTTTATGTAGTATTTTAAAGTTACAAAGTACTTTGTATATGTTACTTCATTTGAGCTTTCCAAAAGATTTCTGAGGGAGGTAGAGCAAATATTGCCATTTTACAAATAAAGAAAATGAGACCTCAAAAGGTAAAGTGGGACAAAAAGTCATAGAACTAATAATGGCAGAGTTGGGACTTAAAGCCAGGTCTTCCTGATTTTGAGGCCCACTCTCTATATCACAATGTCTATCATACTCTCTCCAATGTGTTTCTAATTTTGTCAGCTGGGAATTCATATTACCAACATTATTAAAATTATGTTTGGATAAAATAAATAAGCCTTTTATTATTATGAAATAAATTGAATTTCTACTCACTCACTGGAAGCAAGAAGGATAGTAAGTAGTCAAAGCAAGCAATCAATATTAATATTTCGAAAACAATCTATTAATGTACCAGCTACTCTGATAAAATCCTTGGTAGCAGTTAAATAACGAATTAGGAAATTTCTGTAAAAGTTTTTGGCTTCTGGGAATGGATCATGATGGCAGAGTAAAAGCAAGAACCTTGCCTGAGCTCTCCACCAAACTCCTTCATAAAAATGACTCTAAACAAATCCTAGAGCAGCAGCAGAACTCACAAAATGTAACACATTTCTAGCCCAAGGCAACCTGGAAGGTCAACAGAAAAGGTCTGTTGTACCTGCTGGAAGAGAAGTATAGTCCAGTGTGGGCTGCACCAGCATAGACCAGGCCCTAGAAAACTTGGAGCAGGTCTCAGGGGACTGAATCACTGGTAGTTGTGTTAGTTTCCATACTTCTTAACCCACAAACGCCAAAGACAACTTAGAAGGTCAGTGGGAAAGGTATGTAGGACTTGGGTGAGAGAGGAGTGTGGTCAGACCCCATCCCTGAAGTGGTGGTGGCAGTAGCAGCAGCTTCTTCCAGAGACAGTGGCAGGATCAAGTGGCTGATTAGAGGTGGATTACAAGATCTTTCTGCTGGAGCAGGATTTTCTTGCTTTGCCCATGCTTGAATCTGGGTCACAGTCAGAGGTGGAGGTCCCAGGATAAGGAGGGGCACTGGTGTAGCAGAGTTTGTAGCGGCAGTGGTGAGGGAATCTTCCTCACAGTTCCAAGGCAAAAGAACTCGCAGACCACAGTACACACAGTAAGCACAGGCCAGGGGAGGAGTAAACAACTCTCCTTTGATCATATCACCTTGGAAGAACTGAAACATTACAGGTCCCTAGAATTAACTCTGAAAACAGCTGCACAAAACCCCAGAAGCTTGGGATAGTACACCCTCCACAGTGACAAAAAGTTAAATAGTCAAGTAATTACTTGGAAAATGACCAAAAAGTGGAAAAAACTAAGACTATAGAATCTTACTTTGGTGACAACGAAGATTAAAACATATAAGCAGAAGTCAAAGTCAAAGCTCCTACATCCAAAGCCTCCAAGAAAAATGTGAATTGGTATCAGACCATGGAAGAGCTCAAAAAGGATTTTGAAAATCAAATAAGAGAAGTAGAGGGAAAAACTGGGAAAAGAAATGAGAGTAAGGAAAGAAAATCATGAAAATTGAGTCAACAGTTTGCTAAAGGAGACCCTCCAAAATATTGAAGAAAATAACACCTTAAAAATAAACTAATCCAATTGGCAAAAGACGTCCAAAAAGCCAATGAGGAGAAGAACACCTTAAAAAGCTGATTTGACTAAATGGAAAAGGAGGTCCAAAAGTTCACTGAAGAAAATAATTCCTTAAAAATCAGAATGGAGCAAATGGAAGCTATTGGCTCTATGAGAAATAAAGAAATTATAAAACAAAATCAAAAGAATGAAAAAATAGAAGACTGTGAAATATCTCACTGGAAAAACAACTGAACTGGAAGATAGAACTAGGAGAGACAATTTAAAAATTATTGGACTACCTGAAAACCATGATTAAAAAGGAGCCTAGGCATCATCTTTCAAGAAATTATCAGGGAAACCTGCCCTGATATTTTAGATCCAGAGATTAAAATAGAAATTGAGGGAGTCCACTGTTCACCTCCTAAAAGAGAGCCCAAAAGGAAAACTCCTAGTAATATTGTAGCAAAATTTCAGAGTTCTCAGGTCAAGGAGAAAACATTCCAAGTAGCCAGAAAGAAACAATTAAAGTATTGTGGAAACACAGTCAGGCTAACACAACATCTAACAGCTTCTACATTAAGGGATCGGAGGGCTTGGAATATAATATTCCAGAGGTCAAAGGAGCTATGATTAAAACAAAAAATCACCTATCAGACAGGGTATTCTTCAGGGGAGAAAATAGACATTCAATGAAATAGAGGACTTTCAAGCATTCTGGATGAATAGACCAGAGCTGAAGAGAAAAATCTGACTTTCAAATACGAGACTCACAAGAAACACGAAAAGGTAAATAGGAAAGAGAAATCATAAGAGACTTATTTAAGTTGAACTGTTTACATTCTTACATGGAAAGATGATATTTGTAACTCATGAGACCTTTCTCAGTATTAGCATAGTTGGAGGGAATAGATAGACAGATAGATAGGTATAGATATAGAGATATAGACATAGAAAGAGGGCACAGGGTGACTTGAATATGAAGGGATGATATCTAAAACATAAAATTAAGGGATGAGAGAGGAATATACTGGGAGAGGAAGAAAGGGAGAGGTAGAAAGAAAAGCTTTTACAGTAGAGGTAAAGAGAGGGAAGGTGAGAGGGAATGAGTGAATATTACTCTCATTGGATTTGGCTTAAGGTGGGAATAACATATACATTCAATTGGGTATAGAAATCTATCTTACCCTACATAAAAGTAAGGGGGAAGGGGAAAAGAGAGGGGAGAGTTACAGAAGAAAGGGCAGATTGTGGGAGGGGGTAATCAGAAGCAAACACCTTTGAGGAAGGACAGAGTCAAAAGAACAGAATAAATGGGGGGTGGCAGGATAGGATGGAGGGAAATATAGTTAGTCTTTCACAACATGACTATTATGGAAGTGTTTTGTATCACTACACATTAATAACCTATATCAAATTGCTTGCCTTCTTGAGGATGGGTGGAGAAGGAGGAAGGGAGTAAATTGGAACTCAAAGTTTTAAAAACAAATATTAAAAATTGTTTTTACATGCAACTGAGAAATAAGATGTACAAGCAATGTGGTAAGGAAATCTAACTCGTTCTATAGGAAAATAGAAGGGAAAGAGCATGACAGAAGTGACAGAAGGGAGGACAGACTGGGAGAAGGAGTAATCACAATGCACACTGTCTTAGGATGGGGGTAAAGGGAGAAATGGGGAGAAAATTTGGAACTCAAAATTTTGTGGAAGTGAATGTTGAAAACTAAAAAAATAAATAAAAAAGTTTTTGGCTTCTGTTAAGCTAGAAGTTGTGGGATGGGTAAAATACTTATTTGTCCCATTTAGATAGGTAAATCTAGAGATCTTTATAATTAATTATCTACATGAATTTGAAATTGCCTTAAATACATACAAACAAATCTATGTAATTTCTAAACTAAACATGCAAATTCACTGGTATGAGTACTTCCCTCCATTGACACTAAGTAAACCTGTCTTTGAGAATTAACAACGTTTTCATTTTCTTGAGGCCTGGCTGCCAATAAGTTTCTCTGGACTAATCAAGGCTGTACCTCAGACAGCAGACAGGTCTCATTCTACAGCCTCTAAATGAAGTATTTCTAGTGTGACAGGACCTTTGAGAACTTGTCTTCTGCATGCACAATCAGCCTTTGAAAATCCAAGATCACTTCCACATCAAGATTAAGGATTGGAGTAGGACTTTTAATAAAGAGTTAATAGGTAAAGATCAAACTTATTTATACTTAGAGAAAACAGTATTAAGATAAAATATCACCCTTTAACAAAGTCCTATTATGAGCCCTCATCATGACACAGAGGTGACCCTGAGATCTCAAAGCAATATTAGCAGAGAATATGTTCTGGTTAATACCAAACTGTTTTTATCTAGGAACTTGGGGCTGTTTGCCAAGCAAAAAAAAAATCCTGGCTATGAAATTCAGAGGGAAGGATCATCTATAGAAAAGTTGGCCACCAGGATATTAATTTTTTAAGTCACAGTAGTTCATGAATATTGTCTCCTAAGGCACAATAAGGTTACAATCTGCGTCAGTGGAGGGACGACCTTTCCCTGATGAAATTATAGCTCTTTTGAAGTATGAAATGTCACTATTAAACATTTATTGTGCATCCACTAAATGAGCAGAATATTAGGTAGAAAATCTAAGGAGAAACTCATTTCACAAATATGTGACATTTATTCTAATTTATAACAATTTTTTTAAAAAACCAGTATTATTAGATATAATAAAAAGGACATTGAATTTGGCATTATGGGATCATAGATATCAAGTTGGGAAGGACCTTAGATCCTGACAGATCATGGAACTTGGAGTCAGTAAGACCCAAGTTCAAACCATTCTCTAGACACTTGCCTATATGACCCTAAGCAAGATGCTTAGCCTTTCTGTGCCTTAGTTTCCTCTTCTGTAAAATGTTAGAAGCAATGGCCTCCAGCTCCAAGAGATCCATGCTGGTATGATACTGCTAACCCCTTTATTATGAGAAATTTAGGTCCAGATTGGTGAAGGGACTTGCTCAGGTCATATAAGCTGTAAATAGAAGAGCTGAGATTCTGACTAAAGTGGCTAGTTCCAAATCTATCACTTTTTCCCCTATGCCACAAAGTCTCATGTTCACAGGATCTGAATTTGAATCTTGTCTCTTCCATGCACTTTCTCTGTGAATGTGGGTAAATCATTTTTGTCTTTGTTGGGCTCAGCTTCCTCATTTGTAAACTGAGGTTTAATTCAACAAACATTTATTGGACTAGATGACTTCTAAGGTCAAACAAATAAACATTTATTAAATGCCTATGATGTGCCAGGCACATGCTAGGCATAGACAATTGGGGGAGACAGCATGCACATATTTAAGTATTTACAAAAATATATACAAAATAAATATAAAATAATTATAGCTAAGAAGGCACTAGCAGCTGGGGAGATTAGGAAGGGCCTCATCAGGAATTAGTATATAAACTCAGCCTTGAAGGAAACTAGGGACTTTTGGGCAGAAGTAAGGAGGAAAGGCATTTTAAGTTTAGAGTATAGTATGTGCTTTATGATGAGGAGACTAAAGTTCATGTGCAAGGAAGAAGACCAGGTAGGCTGGACCCCAGAGTGCATGAATGGGAGTTACATATAAATTTGAAAAGAATGGCTGGAAACAGGTTGTGAATGGCTTTCTTTAAATGTCAAAGGAGTATATATTGAAACAAAGAGGCAATAGCAAGCCACTGGAGTTTTTTTGATTTGTACTTTAGGAATGTAACACTAGCACTTGTGGAAAAGGCAGATTGGGGGGAGGGGAGGAAGAGAGCCTTGAGGCAGGGAAACCAATGAGGAGTCTTCTGTACTGGTCCAGGTGGAGATAAGGGCTTGAACCAGAAAACGTGAATGCAGGGAGGGGAAAGAATGGGTATAATGCTGTAGAGGCAGAATCAAGAAGACTTGGCAACAGATTCAATATAAAAGTAGAGGAGGAGGGAGGAGCTGAGAGTGATTTGGAGGTTGCAAACCAAATTGGTTGAAAAGATGGGAGAACTCTTCCAATTCTAAGTTCTATGAAACTTTTAAATTGAATAATGAATTGCATAATATAGAACAAAATCCTAATTTCAACCAATGTGAGTTTCAAGAATCAACACCTAAAAATAATCACACTGATTTTTTTCCCTCAGTAATGAATTAGCTTATACAATAGTTCAACTGTGCTTCCAAAAGTTTACTTTTATTTATTTAAGACTGGTTAAAAATAAGTTTCCACCTAAGCTTACATTTAATAACTTTCTGTTATTACTAATCTATTTCCAAATCAATTGTACTATAAATATGTGTCTAGTAGTAGATAAATTCATCAAGTAGAGATGTATATTACTTAAGGGAGTGTAAAGAAGAAAGAGCGCCTAGGACAGAGCTTGGGGAATGTCTGCATTTTAGGATAGATAAAAGGAAGTAGATATAGAAAGAAGAAAACCAAAAAACACAATGTATCTCATTTAAAAAATGTATCTTCAAGATAAATAATTACAAAGAATATGATGCATAGTTGTAACAGAAACAAATTAAGGAAGCAAAAAAATAAATCATCTAAGTGGGGGGAGGGGAAGGAAACTCCATTCCATTTTTTGAGTTCTCATTCCCAGCAATAAACTAGTTAACATACAGTTTTCCTGAAGTATCTAGAAGTGAAATGGCTACTACAGATAACAGAGTTTAAAAATTAAAGTATGTTAAAAGTAAAATGTCTAATATTTTCTTTAAAAAAGGATAAGCAAGCAAACCTGTTATGTAGCTTGTATGATAGTTCTTTTTATCAAGCTCAATGAGATTTCTGTGTAACTCTTTTCCAATTCCATTTTTAAAAGCCATAGCAAGTTTTTCAGTATTTCTAGTTTGTAAAAGAAAAAAAATTTTAGTACCACAAATTATAATTTAACCTTTTATGGAAAAACTTCAACAAAAATTAACTCCATCTACTCAGTATGTATTCATCTCAACATCTACATTTGCACTTGTAGAATTTTCATTTTTTTAAACTCTCCTTTAATTGAAAATCTAAAAAAAATTCTCACAAGGATTTTGATATATATATTATATATATATATAATGTTTTTTTATTAATCTCAGACTTAAAGACTCAGATGAAAGGTAAGGAAACAAAAATATAACTTTAAGAGCTTACTAGAGGGGCGGAGCCAAGATGGCGGAGTAGAAAGACTCACCTATGCTAGGTCCAAACCCACAGCCCATAGATTTCCTGTAAAAAGAGCTTACTAGAAGTCATATGGAAAGGACAGTTAAACAATTGCCTTAAAATATCTCCAACTGCTAAAACTAAATTCTAGCATAACGCCCTCTTTGTCACTACCACACATAATTTTGTCTAGTTCCTATAGCTGGCCCTGAGTCAGGTTTTATTTAATTTTTGAACAATTTTGTTTCCCTAAATTGTTATATTCTCTGCAGGAATAGTTTACCTCACAAATTAATTAAAAAAAAAAACATTCACTGTATTAGTAGCCAAGAAATCTAGGTTCTAAATACTACTTCTGCCATTAATCAACTATATAATGTTTGGCAATAACTCTTCAACATCCATAAAATAAGACAGTTTAATTTGACAGTCTCTTCTACCTCTAAATTGTGATTCTCTGCCAGTGGCTTGAGGAAGATACCTTGTAATTATGTGAGCATTTCCACTGATAAGTTAAAGGGCACAAGGGCACAAATATATTCAGCTCTTATTTTGTCTTAACTGAATAAGTAAACTTGCTAGGGTTAATTTTCTTTTGAAGCAGATGTCCATAATGCAAATTTCTTTTTCTATGCAGCCTAAGTAGATATTCAGGTCTGGCCGGGCTAAATTTCAAGGTTACCAAAGCACCAATGGAGATATGTTTCTTTTTATTGTCAGTGCTGCTTTCTCCATTCAAGTTTCTCAAGGTTAGAACTTTCTATTGTGTGAATCTGCTTACTAGGTAGAATGGTACATTAAAGCCAGAGGACATACAACCATGAATTAAGGATTATAATTACTTCAGTTCTATAATATCCCACCTTCCATTAAAAAAGAAGGGATGTGGAAGATGATGTTTCATTTACAGACATGAAAGGGTTGGGAAAAGATGGAAAAAAGTAGCATGCAGGGTATCTTGGAATTACTGACTGAAATGGGAAGGAAGGGATAGGGCCAAAGGATGGTCAATTCCTGCCTTAAGAGTCAATTCTAGCATCTTGCCACACAGTTCTAATTTTTCAAACCCTATGTATCTGACACTAGAAAGAAAATTCTTTAGACTGGAAAGAAGAAAATTTGGCAGGGTAGATAGAAATAAAATTAGATTACTCTTGGAAAATTGTCAACAAAGGTTATTATAATGAACATGGGAAAGGAATTTAAATAAAACTAGATATGAAGCTGTCAGGCTTTGTTTCTGAACAATAGTTTCTTTCATGAATATTTTAACTCAGATTTGGGGGTAAAAAATTCCATTACATCACACCAAGAAAATTTTCCCTATAAAAGACTTATGTTTATTTGCTTTAAGCTTGATTTTAGACTTTGAAGAACTTATGACTAATTTGTAAATTTATCATTAAAGTGGAAAATTTTCCATCACATTTCAGTGGTCCAACCTGTATTCACTATCTCCCAGTAGAGGTTTCTGAGCAGCCATGTATCGCTTGATGGAATCCTCCAACTCTGGAATTGGTAATCTGGAATTGTGTGATTTTTAAGAAAAGTAAATTAAGTATGTTTAGGTTTTTATACAGAAATTTATGTCTATAAGTTCATAATTGGGGAAAAATCCACAGATTTCATTCCATGTTCAGCTACGTATTGCTACACTATCAAATCAAATATAACTGTTCAGTAAGGAAACTAATTCTTACATAGTGACATGGAAACATCTTCATTACTTAAAATCAGACTATTGCCTATCAATGTATATAACACTGAGGTTAAGGAAAGTGTTTCAATCCAACTAGTCAGCAAGAATTAATCTACAAATCTTGCCACAGGGGGAGATAAAGCACAGGAGTAACAAACAGAAACTGCAGTTTATACTGAGACGGAACAACGAAATGGGAAGTGTTTCATTAAAAAGGATAGAAATAATGTTGGTAAGAAATGATGTGATAAAAGTTGAAAAGATTTTTGCAGTCATTTTTCGGGAGAAGAAATATGGGTAGGATGATCCCTAGCATCTGAAAATTCAATTAAGACCTGCCGAAGGTTCCGTTTGACCCATTAGCGCATCTGCGACGTTGTGGGCGTACTTTTCCACTAGTGTCTTCCCTGCATTATGAAAACGAGTAGGAATAAAGTATTTCTGTATATAATATGTGGATCACTCGGTAGGTACGTGCACATAAACGTATGCCTAGGGCTAACTCCGAGTCCTCCTCAAGGGCTGCTACATCTTCAGCCACTTTGGGGGCAAACCCTGTCCCACGGACCCCGCACCCGAGGCCTTTCCGGGGAGGATCGAGGCGCTCATCTCGCCTCGGTCCGGCTCGCGGTTCCGGCCCGAGGCTCTTGGTTGGCCGCGGCCCTTCCCTCACATGATACCCGCAGGCTCCTCCGCCCCCTCGGTCCCCGGCGGGCCCCTCCGCCGGGCCGGGCGTCTCTCGGGGCCGCCACCTCGCCGTCCGGCCGCTCGTGGGGGGCGGGGGCCTCACCTGGGCAGGCTCCGCTGGAAGTGCAGGGTGGGGATGACGCTGCGGTGCACGAAGTGATGGTCCAGGTCCCAGGTGGACGACACGAGCCCGTGGTCCGTGGACCGCCAGTAGTCACGCGCCGCGCCCGCCCCGGCCCCCGCCCCGGCCAGCGAGCGCGCCCTCCCCCGGCCCCTCGGGGGCTGCCCGCGGCGTGCCCCCAGGCCCATCCAGCGCAGCATCCCGCGGCGGCGGCGGCGGCCCGAGGCTCCCCCTCGGCAGGGGCGGCCCGCGGGCCCGGGATGGACGCAGATCCCCGGCAGGCGGCGCCGGCCCACCCCGCGGCGGCCCGAACGGTTGGACCACCCCAGTCTGCTCGGTAGGGGGGCCTCGCGGGCTCCGCGGAGCGAGCTGGGGATGCGCAGGCGCGCTGGGGACGGCAGGGGCGGGGGGGGGGAGAGAGCGCGGGGTGAAGGGGGCGCCGGGGGGGCGTCTGCGTCCGTACGTGCGGTGCGTATATGTGCGCGTTCATAGCGCGTGGGCGGCTGTGCTGGGCACAGTGTACCCTAGGGATGCTCCTGGCTATGGGGGCGGGGGGGCAGAATACACAGCGGGGTAATTACCTTTGTAGGGTCCAGGTGACCTTTCAAAAAGTCCGACACCTGACATTCACCTACAGTGAAAAAGTATCGTAAATTTAATCATCTCCAAACAAATTATACTTGGAACCGGTTACAATGTTGTTAGTGCGTATGCGTGTGTAGCCTACCTTCTAGCCCACAGTCGGAGCCCCTAGAATTTTAGCTTACCTTTAAATATTATTTCAAACTAAACATTGTTGCCACTATATTAAAAAAATACATTTTCTTTTTACAATGTGTCCGTAGCTTACTATTATTTCCAACACTGGATGCTGTCACCTGCATCTTGAAGGACTTTTCTCCTTCCCACCCCCCCACCCCCACTTTGGTTCAAACACCTGCGTCCTGATGCAACTCCACGTGTGAACACTTGGATTCTATTTAAAGTGTGACCTGCTCGGTGCTGACGTCGCAGTAACAGACCAGCTAGCGTTCTGCTTCTTCCCCTCAGATCCTGGCCAAGTGGGATGTGCCAGTCCTAGGGAACAAAGGATGTAGCATGTGCCCCGCTTTATGGATAGTGAAATCCGTTAAGGGGACAGACAGGATGCTGACCAATCAGCTTTGTACAGAAAAAGTAAAGATTAGGAATAAGGTCCCGGGACCTGTCTATAGGATATTAGGACATTAATTAGAAATAGAAAGTATACTTTTGTTAGCCTAGAATCTCAAATTTCTCAATTTCAGTTCAATTTCTCTCCACCCCTCCCTCCCCGCAAATATCAGATGTGGAATTCTGTCATGTTTTACCAGCGTTGTTTTTGGAAAATTACAAAGTGTAGTGAGGCAGTTTGGAAAAAAAAAAAAGGCACTGAATTGGATGTGGGAATCTGTCATGCTACTAATCACTTGTCTTACCTTACCTATTAGTGATAACTAATAGTAAGCATGATAGAAAGTGCTAGAATTGGAGCCCAGGACCCAGGTTCAGATCTCAGCCCACATACCGCTTGTGTGACCTTAGTTAAGCCCCTTCCTCTCTTTGGATTTCTGTTTCCTCAGCTGTAAAATTAGGGTGTTGGAATACTAAGACCCCTAATTTGCATTCTACGGAGAGAAAACATTTATATATATGAGTATATGCAAAATCAATATAAGGTAATTATGGTTCAAGGGGAAGGAACTAGTAGCTAGGATTTCAGGATCCATAACAAATTAGAAATCCTTTAAATATTGATGACATAGAATTTTTTTGGATTAAAAAATTTTAACTGGAAGGGACTTTAAGAGATTATCTAATATAATTATAAGTAGGTATGTAAATTCTTTGTTCATGCACATTGATCTCTTTTAAACAACTTTCCTGTTTCTTTTCAGCAATATTGCTTCTCTTTTTGCCTTCACATTTTCATCCTGAATTGCCTCTCAAATCTCTTGACTTCCCTCAGACTATCTTAGCCCTACCTATTCTTCCTCTAAACCTAAAAACTTCAAAAATCTAGGGTACATGTCATACAATTAAGGACTTTTTTTCCTTCCCTGTAACAAATTCTAGGAGAGAGTGATTACTTTCTTCCATCATTTCTGTTTCTGTTTAGGCTCACCTAGGGACCCCCAAAACTGTTGCAGTTTCATGATGTGTTATGGTGGAACTGTCTCAAAGAATTCAGTCAGATCACCTCTAATCCAAGTATAGGCATTTATTGATATTAACACCTCTCATGAATTGGGATGAGTTCCAGGAGGAACCTGCAACTTCAGAGAAAGCAAGATGGATTTTTATAGGGTAAAGATGCAAATACATATCAGAAATTATGAGTTTTAAAAAGACAGTAGGGGGTTTGTTAATTAGGTAATAGGGGAGGTATGCCAGCCACAGTGGAATTGTGAGTGCTATGCACAGTACATACAAAAAAACTCATTTGAAGGGGTATGTATGTATGATAATGATATTTAATAAGCTTCTCTACGTCATAAGTTTACTCTTGGTCAGTTCTTTACTATTACATCACAGGTGCCTACTTAGAGAAAGTCCTTTCTATTGTTTTGGGGGTCACTTCCTGCTTGGGCATCCTGCTGGTGCTGCTTTCTGATTGGCTGAGTATTGTGGTCCTGAGAGTAGATGGATGTGGTTGTGGTTGAGTGCAGGGACACACCTACTTTTTCTATTGGTAATATGAGGAATGGTTCTGGGAGCAATGGCTGGGATTCTAGAGGCAATGGCTGGGATGCCATCCCATGGACTCACCTGCTGTTCTGTGGGAAATATGAGTTCATGGACACACCTGTTGTCCTAGTGAGCAGTGAGGCATATATGAAGTAGTTAGGATATTGGGGGAGATAAGTGACTAGATAGGGGCAGTGGGTTGGCTGTTCAGTGGGGCCTATGAGGAAATTAGAGTATTGGGGCTGGGGGCAGCTTTATTAGGATTCCATCAATTTCCACCCAAGCACTATTGATGAGAATCAGAATTTTTGCCAAATTTTTTTATCAAAATCAAACTCAATATACATTGAAAAATTCTCCATTCTTCTCCTGTTTTGAAAATCAGGAAAACATTTACCCTTCTCCAGACTTATCCTATAGTACTTCTTCTATTTGCCCAGGAAATTTTTTAAATGTCACCAACTCATTGTGCTCAGCAGTCTCGTCTGACAGCAGTTTCGGCACCCTAGGATGTGTTTGTCCAGGACTGGTGACTGATTCACTGAAGGAGGTTAGGTGTTCTCTTACTACCTCCTTACTCATCTTGGGTTTCAACTGTTTATTAATTGATTTTATTTTGTCTTTTTCAGTTCAAAGATTAATTTCCCTGGTAGAAAAAAACCAGAAGTAATGTAAGAGTTGAGTAATTTTTTATTTTTGTCATCTGTGATCATGTCCCATTGATCCAGAGCAGGTTGAGTAGCTAGGCACAATGGACAGAATCAGGAACACCTGAGTCTAGTTACTTGCTAGTTTTGTGACCCAACCGAGTCACTTCACCTTGTTCAGCCTCAGTTTTATCATCTGTAAAATGGGGCTAATAGTTGCTACCTTCTAGGATTGATTGTAGCTACTCCATAACCCCCAATTTTCCTGTCATTTCTACTTTACTAATCAATTTCTCCTTGTTAATCAGAACCAGATCTAGTACAACAGTTCCTCTTGTGTCTTCCTCTACATTTTGGAGAATGAAATTATTATAGCAGGTCAAATATCTATTATTTTCTCTGCTTAGACAATGAGAATTCCAACAGATATTTGAATTCCCACGGGATGCTAGAGGGTGTGTGTACACATGTAATACTTTCAACTATGTGTGGATTCTGCAGCATGCACACCATGAGACACTTGGAACACTGCAATGGCGTAAGCAACCCTAATTGGCTCATATGCTGGCTTCTTTAAACTTATAGAACTTTAGTGTATTAATAATAGATTCAGTGGTCGTTGGAAGGACTTGCTCCCCATTGCTACTTTCAGATTCTTCCTCTGTCACCATTGCTCATCAATCTCCCCTCCTTTGAGACTCACTCCATCCAAGTTTATTGCCAAGTCTAGGCCCCACTATCCCTTCTTGTTGTTCATTTGTTTCAGTTGTGTCCAACTCTTTGTGACCCCTTTTGGAGTTTTTGTGGCAATGATGTTTCCTTCTCCAGCTCACTTTGCAGATAAGGAAACTCAGACAAACAGGGTTAAATGACTTGGCTGGGTCACACAGCTGGTCACTTTCATCGGGAAGATGAATCTTTCTCACTTTAGGCCCATCATTCTATCCACTGCACCACTTAGCTGTCCTCACTGCTATCAGCTTATATCTCTCCTCTATTTCTAATCCAAACTCCTTGCCAAAGCCATATATACTGGGTTGGCTCCTCTCACTCTCTTCCATACTCTCTATATCTGGCTTCTGACTTTGCTATCCAACTAGCATTCCTCTCTCCAAAGTTATTGAGAATCTTCTAATTGCCAGATTTAATGGTCTTTCCTCAGTTCTCAGCCTCTTTGACCTCTTTGTTGCATTTGACCAGGAGTGAGGAACTGGTAGCCTTGAGGCTGCATGTGGCCCTCTAGATTTGTTAAGTGCAGTCTTTTGACTGAATCCGAATTTTACAGAACAAGTCCTCAAGGTTGAAGTTTTTCCAGCCCTTCATTTGACACTGTTGACTACTCCTTCCTGGCTACTCTGCTCTCTGTGCTTTTAGGATGCCTCTTTCTCTTGGTTCTCCTCTTATTTGTACAACTGTTCCTTCTTCCTCTCCTTTGCAGCTTCATCATCCATGTCACACCTGCTAGAGAGGTGTATCTCAAGGTTCTTGGATCCCCTTCTCTTTTTTCTCTACACATCCCCTATCTTGGTGACCTCATCAACTCTCACAAGTTCAACTATCATCTCTTTGCGATGACTCTTAACTATACATCAGACATATTAGATCCAGTCCTAGACTCTTACCTAAAACTCCAGTGTTTAGGAGTGGCACTTTGATATTTCATACTGGATATCTCAGAGGCATCTCTAGCTCAACATTTCTAAAGCTGAACTCATTATGTTACCCCTCAACCCTTCCCCTGTCATAAACATCACCATTTTTCTAGACACACAAGTTCACAACCTTACTGTCAGCCTTAATTTCTCACTCCCCTCCCTCTTCCCCCACATGTATCTAAGCAAATGCCAAATCTTGTTATTTTTCTCTTCATAATACCTCTTTTATACCTCCTCTTCCCTCTACCCAAACAGTCATTACTCTACTTCAAGCCCTTATCACCTTTTCCTGGGAGTACTGCCTTAGCCTCCTCTAGCGTCTTCTTGCCTCAAGACTTTCCTCTCTTTCATCCATCATCTCCAGCTGCCAAAGTGATTTCCTAAAAGCCTAGGTCTGATCGTTCCACCACTCCTATTCAACATACTCAGTGACTCTCTATGAAGAAATGATTTTATAAAGTATTTGTTAATCAGGACAAGAGGTGGGCATATAGATACTAGAAGCCAGTCTCTACCTTCATGGAGCTTATATTCTAATGGGAGAGACTACACACCAAAGGGACTGGTGACCAAGGAAAGCTTTCTGGTTTAGAAAGTTTGGGGGATGGTGAGTACAGGAACAATGGTAGAGTTGATTTATTCTTGGTTCCAGACTTCTAAGGTGGGGGAGAGGGGAGAAAAGAATGAGGAGAGGAAAAGAGGATGAAAGGATGAGGAAGGAGAAAGAGAGGAAAGGATGAGAAGGTAGAGGAAAAAATGAATTGAGACAATAAGTAGGAAGTTAAGTGAGTCGGATCTTGAGTTTTTCTGAAATAGTGTTCAAGGAGAGGTAGTTAGAAGAAGAGGAAGGGGGAGGGGAAGAGTGGAAATGTCTCTAGGCTCTGGTATACTGGATCAAATATAAACTCTTTTGTTCGACAGTGTATCAAGGTATAATGGGAGTAAATTGCCTCATTCTCCCATATGCTCTGGCTAGAACAAACTTTGGACAGTTTAGTGGCACAGTGAATAAAGTGTGGGGCCAAAGTCAGAAAGACTCTGCTTCCTGAGTTCAAATGTGACTTCAGACACTGACTAGCTGTGTGACCCTGGACAAGTCATTTAACCCTGTTTGCCTCAGTTTATTATCTGTAAAATGAACTGGAGAAGAAAATGGCAGGCTACTCTGGTATCCTTGCCAAGGATATCCCAACAGGGATCGTGAAAAGTTGGACAAAACTAAAAAATGACTAAACTACCGCAATAACAATACAGCACATTTCATTGTATGCATTCGTTGAGCCAGACAATGGAAATAGAGAATACTGGAGACCTGTATGCTGGAACATAGATGTTGTCACTTCTGGGAATTTTTTCTGACAATTTTTTTTTCATTAGGAACTTTTAGACTCCCTGGCATGCCATAGAAGTAATATATTAGTTTGTCTGATTTCATTACTACTATTTTATATCATCATGGCAGGTTTCTGACCTGTCTCCCAAATTCTTTGTTTCCTCCTATTCCAATCATCTGCAGCACACTCCTGCGGCATGATTAGTTTATTTCTTCCTCACTTGAGCTCTAGTTCCAAAAATTCTTCTTGTAAGTAGATTGTCTTAGTAGTTAATGTAGTTCCCCTTATTTTTTTCCTTTTTAATAAGGAATCTATCCATTTAGTTCTTTCCTACCAAATATCAGTGATATCCATGTAATCAAATTTGCCCCCTTTCTTAGGATCTTAAGTTCATCTTAACTTTTAACCCATCTTTTGTTTAGTGGATTGAAAACATAGGTTTCATTGTTTTCTATGGTATGTATCTTAGAATATATATATGGATATAGTGAGAGGGGAGGAGGGAAGAGAGATAATTGGGAAAGAAAAGGAGAGGAAGGAAGTTTTTTCTTTGTTTTCCCTTTTCTTCCTCTTGTAGTTGGGGAAATTCTTGATTTAGATTTACATGACTCCAGGAAGATATATCTAAATTTCATATTTCTTTTTTATCAGCCCTTGTTAAGTTCAGTATATTCCTGCCCATGAGCTTGTCATTCCTATATTTTTAACAGTAAGTTGAGAAACAAAAAGCTTATTCTCAGCCATCATCTTTTTTAAAAAATTGTTTTTTAAAATGTCACTGTCACTTCTGAGTACTTCCCTCCCAACATAACTCTTCCTTGTAGCAAAGAAGTTTAGTTAAGCTAAACTATCTACCATTTTGACCATGTCTAATAATATAGAACTCATTCCATGACAGTAGGCCCTGACCCCTCTGCTAAGAGAAGTAAAGTATATTTTCATCATTGGATGCAATCTTCTTAACGAATTACTCATTTCCAGATCTCTTTTTCTCTTCCAAAGCATCTGCCTTCAACTATAGCAGTAATGGAAACATCAACCATGCCCTCTGAGGCTTTTAATTTCTTACCTAAGATATTATTCCTAGTAATGCCTTCCTAGTTTCTTCAGCAGTACCATTTGTTCTAAAATCAGTCATCAGAAATGAAGGGTAGTTACCAGCTTTGACAAATCTTGGGAGGTTATTCATCATGACCTCTATGTGTGGCCCAGGAGGATAGCAGAACCTCTTTATTGTGAATTTAAGGTCAGCAAATAGCTGCCTTGGGACTTCTCAACAGGAAAGCATCAACCACCATTCCTTTTCTCTTCTTCCTTTGACCCAATTGAATAATTTCTTTTTCCAGGGCTTTTTGTGTATCCATATGATCCTTCAAGGCATAAACAACTTCTTCCTCCATACAGGATCCTGCTACCAAAAGAACATCACTGTTATTTTTATTTCACTCAGAATGTGCAGAGGTCTCTGCCCTGGTCCAGCCACTTCTAGAGAACTGTTCTGAGTTCCTCATTTTATGAAAGACACTGAAAAGTTGAAGTAAGTTCAGATGAGGGCAGCCCTGGTGATGATAAACCAAATCTTGTGAAAATTGGTGAAATTTCTGTGAAAGGAGGAGAAGAAGGAAGAAAAGGAGGAGGAAGAGAGCAATAGCAATTAAGGATGTCTTAGTCTGGAGCAAGAAAGGCTGAGGGAGTGACAAGCTGATCTGTCTGCATGTCTGAGAGTGGTCGTGTTAAAGAGAGATTCAGCTTATTTTCCTTGGCCCCACAGGGCACAAAGGAAGCCACAATTTGAAGCCTTGTGATTTCTCTGTCACTGTCATTCTTCAAGTGAAAATTGGATGGTCACTTTTTGAAGTTGTTGTAAAGGGGTTTCACTCTTTAGGTGGGATTTGAACTTGAATAATGTTTTAAGATCTCTTTCAGTTTTAAGATTTTATGATTTTAAAAAGAGGGAGGAAGGAAGGAAATAGGGGAAATAGGAGACCTGGATTTTTGTATTTTTATCTTGCTTCAGCTTAACTGCATGACAGTAAAATGTCAATCAAAAAACTTTTAACTTTTCCCCATTTAAAATAAAATGAAAAGCAAATTTATTTGTGGTACTGGACTTTGACTGTCTTTGCCAAGAAAATCCCAAATAGGGTCAAGAAGAGTGGAACATAACTGAAAAATGACTTGGAAAGACCAATTGTCTTGGTGTCAGAACTGGGTGTAAGTCCTGACTCTAACACTTAGTACATATTTTACCCTAAGAAAGTAACCTACTGTCGCTGAGTCTCAATTTCCTCATCTGAAAACTGGGAATAATACTGCTTAAGTTACCTCTCCCACAAGGTACTTAAATTACCTTCCTCAGAGGGTACACAATTTGTTATAAGGAATGTACATGCTTCAAGATTTTAAAAATATGAGCTATTTCACTTAAGTAAGTTCACATACAACTGTATCCTGACATGTGCATATAATGTATATATCATACACATACTGTTTATATAGTTGAATTTTTTGTATTTCACTCAATATTATAATAAAGTTATTGGAAAAGAAACATAATCATAGATAATATAATTTTTTTACTATGCTCACTCACTACCACTCCTTATCCTCAGCTCACCTATTCATCTCTTGACTAAATACAAAGTTAAGTCTAAAGAGAAATTTCTCCCTGCTGCTGTGATCTCATCATCTATTAAAATCATATTTACCATAATTTGCCAGCATTTTGCCTATTGATTCTCTCCAACTATAAAGCTTTAGGGGCTTTCTAAAGTAAATTTCAATTCCTACTATGCAAGCCAGAACAGATACATGGAATCTGGTTGATCCCTTCAGTACATATTAAGCCAGAAAGGGATAGGAATAAAGCTAATCCCTGGATTTGAGAAACTTCTGTGTTAATCAGACATGTCTATGCATAGAATGAAATTTATACTTTGAGAGACAAGAAAAACATATAGGCCAAGAAGGAAAAAAAAAATCTGCACTGCTCAGGGCTGTTTGTTTAGTCACATCTGCTCTTTGTAATGTGAAAATCATTTTTGTAAGTTCATTGAAGACCCTGAGTAAGGCTGAGTTTTTATAGTTTGGGTGTAGGAGTTCTTTGCTTCCTAGATCTTCTTCACAGAATAATTGGCTTATCCTTGTTCCTTTATAAACCTTAAATTTTACACAAATATAAGTTATTATTTTCATAGCCTTTGTATTTATATTATCTGTTTCTCGTAGGAAAAATTTTAAGAGTTGAATTCCTTTGACCTCTACTAAAATCTTCTTAAATGTCTAAGGAAGGAAACATACCTCAGCTCCAGCTTTACCAAAGTGAGAGGTTCAGGAGCATCCCTAAAATCTAGCCACATTTTGTGCTCACTACCTTATATCCTCCAATTTTTAATACAGATTTGTAAACATAAAATCATACCAAGAAGTCAAAGGCAGCCTTGGAGAGGAAAAGGTACAAAAAAGAAAACTAGAGGGGTGGATGGGGGAGGTAGGGGGTGGAGAAGGGCAATTCAAACCTTTTGCCTTGATGAGAGAAAGAATGATTTCTAAAAAGAACAAGAATAAAACATTGCATCTAGGGTCAGTGATTTGGGCACCAGTCTTGGCTCTATTTCTATCTGCCTCTATGACAGTGGGAAAATCATTTAACTTCTCTGGAGCCCACTTTTCTCTTTTGCAAAATCATAAAGTTTAATTAGATCAGAGGTTCAGAACTTAGGATCCATACATAGATTTCTAGAGGTTACTGAATTTGAGTGGGAAAAGTATATCTTTATTTTTACTTTAAAATTTAGCATTTTCTTCAGTTATGAAATTTTAAAAAGTCATTATTCTAAAAAAGGGCTCCACAGGCATCACCGGACTAATGAAGGGGTCCGTGGCACACGTCAAATGTTTTAAGAACCGCTGGACTAGATCATGCCCAAGAGTCTTTTAAATACTAAATCTTACGTTGAGAAGAGGGGTGGCAATTATGGGTAGACTGTCTAAGGTATTTTTAACATCAGCTAGACATATCTCCTTGGCTATGTGGCCTCCAATTTAGAGCAACCTCTAAACTCTAAAGCACAGGACCTAGGGAGACTATAACCTTAGGAATAGCTCAAGATGACTTTTATTTTGTTTCGTTTATTTTTAAATACATTTATTATTTATTCTTTTCTTTTTAAAGTTTGTGTACCAAATTCTCTCCCCCCCCTCTTGCTTCTCTCCCACCCACTGAGAAGGCAAGCAGAGTGATATCAATTATACATATTAAATCATGCAAAACATTCCATATTAATCATTGCCACCCCCCCCCAAAAAAAAGCAAGGACAAAAACAATAAAAAAGAAAGCTAGAAAGTTATTCTTCAATTTTCATTCACAGTTCTTCAGTTCTCTCCCCGGTGATGGATAGCATTTATTCATCAGAAGTCCTTTGAAATTGTCGTGGATCATTGGGTTGATCAGAGTAGCCAAATCTTTCACAATTGATCATCATTACAACATTGATGCACAGTGAACTCCCTGTTTTCTCATTTCGCTTTGCATCATTTCATATAGATCTTCCCATATTTTTCTGAAACCATTCCCATTGTCATTTCATATAGTGCAGTAATATTCCATCACAATCACATGCCATGGCTTGTTCAGCCATTCCTCAATTGATGAGTACCCCCTCACTTTCCAATTCTTTATCACAGAAAAAAGAGCTGCTATAAATATTTTTGTGCATATAGATCATTTTCCTTTGATCTCTTTGGGATACAGACCTAGTGGTGGTATTGCTGGGTCAAAAGGTATACACAATTTTATAGCCCTTTGGACATAGTTCCAGTTTATTCTTCAGAATGTTCACTGCTCCACCAGCAGTTAATTAGTATATCTGTTTTTCCCTCATTCCCCTCCAGAATTTGTCATTTCTGATAGGTGCAAAGTGGTACCTCAGAGTTGTTTTAATTTACATTCTTCTAATCAACAGTGCTTTAGAATATTTTTTCACATGAATATAGTTAGCTTTGATTTCTTCTTCTGAAAACTGCCTGTTTATATCCTTTGACCATTTATTAGTTGGGGAGTGACTCTTAGTTTTATAAATTTGTCCCAGGTCCCTATACATCTGAAAAATGAGGTCTTTATCAGAGAAACATTCTGTTAAAAAAATACTTTGTTATTACATCATTGTCTATGGTACCTTTTAGCAAAATGAAGTTTCCCTGATTATCTCCTTTAATTAGTCTTGGTCTATTCTTGGTTTTGCTTTGTCAGAGGTCATGACTACTACCCCTGCCTTTTTTACTTCAGCTAAAGCCTAATAGATTCTGCTCCAACCCTTTATTTTAACTGTGTATGTCTTTCCGTTTTTGTATAAGAAGACTTGAAAAAAAAAAGAATGAAAGAAAGAAAATGAAATTCAGTCTTTATTCAGGCAATATCAGTTCTTTCTCAGGAGGGGGATAGTGTGCTTCATCATTAGTCCTTTGGGATTGTCTTGGATCATTCTTTTGCTAAGAACAGCTAAGTCATTCACAGTTCTTCATTGTACAATCTTACTGTTACTGTGTACAATGTTCTCCTGGTTCTGTTTACTTCACTTTGTATCAGTTCATGTAAGTCTTTCCATATTTTTGTAGTTAGTCTTCTTAAGTGGTTTAGTCACTAAAGGAAAGAGAGGCATGAGAAAGATAGCTAGAGGGGATGATTGGATCATGTTAGGATTTTTAAAGGATAGGAAAGACATGGATATATTTGTAGGCAACAGGGAAGCAGCCAGTAGACAAAGAGAGATTGCATATTAGTGAGAGAGTGGGTATAAGAGAGAAGGCAATCTGTTGGAGAAGATGGAATGGAATTGGATGGAGGGGGAGAAATTTGCCTTGGAAAGTAGTCCTTGGGTGGGGGCAGTTGGTTTTTAGTCTCACTAAAAATAAAGACAATAGCTTTCTTCAAGTACTTGAAGAGCTGTTACATAAAGACTTATTTAGCTTGGCCCCAGATAGGATGTAATGGAGCATTTGTGAATGTAGAAGGGTTTTCCTTGGTACAAAGAAGAGCCACTTCTTTTGAGTGAAACAGGCATTGGTGAAAGAAGAGAAGACAGTGGAGTGAGGTGAGATGAAGAGGGAAAATAGAGAACTCTAGGTTCTCTTCAGTGAAGTGTGAAACAAGGTTCTTAGTTGAGCATAGTCAAAGAGAGGTAGCACTAAAAAATACAATTTTGTTTATCACAGACAAATCCACTGTAAAAGATGTTGATTGTAGTCAGGATTTTCAAATAATTGTTGTAACAAGATGAAAATTTTAGATAGGTGGGCCTTTCTATTAGAAGTTTAAAAAAAAAGAGTGAATTCCCTCAATTTTTAAAAATCAAATTGTGAAGTGTTATTCTAACAACAGAAGTAAAAAAAATGAAAACGTTTTCGGAGTTAATTTGGGTGCTTACTGCAATACTATAGATAAAATCCCACTGCAGTTCAAATAAATGAATGGCAAAATAATTTTCAAGCCTTATTTGTAATCGAATTTAGAGATGTAAGACAAGCCATGATATAGCTTATGAATTGTTTTGTCTTAAGTTTTTAAAAAGTAATATCTGATGCAGATATATGAATATGATTCATGCAAAATAAACTTTCTCTTTACATGGGTGCATTTGTTCTATCAAATTTGTTAATTCCTGGGAACTAATAGGTACCATTGTTGTAGTTAATGTTTTAGACCTACAGAATTAAAATTCACAAATATAGTCTTACTAATGACTCAAGCATTTTAATTGTTTTCTAAGATGAAAGTTGATATCATGTGAAGTCCTGGTGTGACTATAAATGGCTTTAGTAGTCAATAGAAGAAAGCTTCCTCCCCAGTCAAAAGAGTCAGTAAATATTTATTGAATACCTACGTCTTATGTGTCCATCACTGTGAACAAAAAGAAATAGGAAATATTAGTCCTGCCCACAAATTTACAATCCCATTGGGGAAACAAGACTTAAATATGTGAAATAACTTGAAAGCAATAGACAGCAATCTATAATTAAATGTTATATTAGGACAGAATGTATTGTCATAGGCACTCAGACAACTCAAATTGTGGTCTGGGATTATTCAAGTAAAATTTCATTAAAAAGTAGGACTTAAGCTCATTAATAATAAAGAGAAAAAAGAAATGGTTTTTGTAGGGGGAAGTAGTTTTTCAGTCTCATTGGAAATATTTGATAGCCTTCTTCAAGTAACTGAAAGGCTGTTACATGGAAGTTCTCTATGTTTTATTTTATGCATACATATATATGCATACATACATACATATATATATATGTATATACACACACACACACACACACACACACATATATATATATATATATATATATATATATATATATATATATAGAGAGAGAGAGAGAGAGAGAGAGAGAGAGAGAGAGATAAGTTTTATTTGGAAGAACAACGTGCTATTGTTCTGTATGGCCCCAGAGGAACCCAACGAAACTATAATTGACGGGTGGAAGGTGCAGTGGTGAATGAAGGCCTGACGACAGGAAAATTTTCCTAACAACTAAAATCATCCTCAAGTAGCATGGATTACCTCATAAATTAGTGGTTTCCCTCTTACTCGAAAGTCTTCTCGTCACTTCCTGGCTGAGTTACAGAGGGAGCTCTTTTGGGGAAGTATTGACTGAATCGTATGCCTCTGAGATCTCTTCTATCTCTTGAGATTCTACAGATTCATGCAAGTGTAGGATGTGTATTGGCAGGACAAGAGGAGGTCAGTATGAACCAGATCTGCACAACCTGCAGCCAACTTATGAGCATGTCTAAGGATGTCAGGCAGACCTCAAAAAACACAGAGGAGAACATCCTTTGCATGTGGAAGAAATCCTTTGGCAGGTTGTGCAGACCTGGCTTGAACAGATTCAGGAAGGCTAGAATGAACATGTAGTGATTTCAGAGGCCATGTGGACACCAGATTTATTGGCAGGATGATTTATGCTGGAGAATAGTGAGAAATAATGATGCAAAGTAAGACTTTGACAAGGTGAGGAGTTTTAATTTGAATCAGTTACAGTGGGCGGCCATTAGAGTTCCTTAAAGTGGATTCGTAACAAGATGAAGTGGTTATGAATGTGGTATTTTAGAAATATTAATCTTGAATCAGTGTACAGGATGAACTGATGTTAAAGAAAGACCAGAGGCAAGGATCGGCGCCTCTTGAATTCTTTTGAAAAAAGAAAAAACAAAACCAGAGAGTTTTGTGTGCGCACAATAATAATACGCACTTAGTTATACATGGTTGTTGAATGAATAACTGTGTCGTCAAGATGTGCCCAGCAGATCAGAAATGGGGTTGAGATGGAAAGATATAGATAAGAAAGTTACTTTGACTTTTTAAAAATACATAAGAACTTGATATATACTTTTTAAAAGCACAAAAAAATTTATATAGAGGATGAAGGAGAAGAAAGAGCCAAGAATGATCCAGGAATTTCTCACCTCAATATTGGGAGAATGTGCTACTGATAGAAGTAAAGAAATTGGCTAGAGAGACTGAATGGTTAAATGGTTTTGGTCATTGTGGGACAGGAGATATATTTTCAAGCCATCAACATAGATGTAAAGATATGGGAGAGTGTGTATCTAAAGAAAAGAACCCCAAGCAGGACTGAGTCTGGGAGAATGCCCACAGTTTAGAGATAAGAAAAGAGAGGTAAATCATTGAAGTCAGAGATGTAGGAAGAGAATCAGCACAATGTGGTGTAATGATGTTAAACACTAACTACAAATACATACTTCAGAACATTACAATAAAATAAAAATGATGAAACAAAGTTTTGTATAGTTGTTGTTTGTCCCTCATTCTCAAAAAGGACCATGATATCAGGGAGGTGATGCCATGACTTGCAAGTGAATTGGATTTAAGTGAGACAGGTCTCTTCAAAGTCACCAGCCTCAATTTCTCCCCCAGAGTCATCTAGGTCCAACGGCAAGATGTAGATCAGGAGGACTGGAGATGACCCCAGACACAGTGGGAGACCTTGACCTTTTTAAGCTAAGGTCTTTACCAGGTAAGAAATGAGGCAAAGAATGGCGTCTTTTACCTTGTCAGAAAAAAAAAATCAATCTGGGTGGAGAAGAGCCTCAGAGTTTCTGGCCAGGACCACTAAGTGGAGCTTGGTCTGGGACCTGTTGTTGGCCAATCTGTGAGAGTCAAAGTGAATGGGTTTAAGAAAGAAATCTAGCCCTTAAATAAGGTTTCAGTGATCAGATTATATTCCTTTGAACAGAGCACCCACAAAGAGAAGAAGGAAGAGGAGGAGGAGGAAGAAGAAAAAAAAGAAGATGAAGATGATAATGATGGTCCTACTACTGACAGGTTGTTTGTCCTTTGTTCTTGAAGAGGATAATGACATCAGGAAGGTGATGTCATGACTTGCAGTTGAATTGAATTGAAGTGAGGAAGGGCTGTGCAAAGTCTCCAGCCTCATGTTTTCCTCCAGAGCCATCTGTGTCCAGTGGCAAAATAGAGATCAGGACAATTGGAGATGCTCCCAGATGCATTGGCTTTTTATGCTAAAGTCTTCCCAGGTCTCAGTTTGACTAAGGCAATGCCCATTCAGTGATTAAAGCTAATTAGTTGTTGAATATTATTCAAGTACGCTTCTTCAATTTTTGTTTTTCAAAATTTTATTTTTCCTTATTCCACTTACATGAAGTGAGCCGTCCTCCTCACAACTTACTAATTCTCCTTAGGGATAAAGAAACTCAATAAAGCAAAGATTATTTAAATTTTAGTATGGTTTTAATAAACAAGAATTTTGTATCTTTCTATTATATAGAATACTTTCAGTCACCTGCTTGTGTGATTGGGGGCAAATCATTCAACTCCTTGGAACCCCAGATTCTTCATTTGCAAAAAGGAGGGGATTGTGCTAGAGGATCACTGAAGTCTGTTCCAGCCCTAGACTTCTGTGATTTTATGATGACTAGTCATGCCCTTGTAAAGCAAGCTCCTATGGGAAATGCATTAATTTCTGGGGTCAGTTTTCAGCATCTTGTTATGGAAGTCATTGTTTAAGCATGCTTTATTATACAGTACTGCTGACTTGAAATAATTCAGCTTGTAAAACACCTACTTTAAAATCAAGGATTTAAAGTTGAGGAGTAGAAAATAACCACAGCAATGATAATATCTGATATTTATATAATGCTATAAAGTTTACAAAATACTTTACATGTATATGGATGTGTTATCTCATTTGATCATTGAATGGAAAAAGTCAGAAAACATAATTTTTAGGTAAAAACATTTACATTGTAAGATTGTTTTTCTTAAATGCTAAAATAATGCGCATAGATCTCTCCTAAAGTTTCAATATTGAGCATATTATGGTTGAATTTTATTCATTCATAGTGCACTGACTTGGAATTTGGAGGCTGGGTGGTGCAGTGGATACAGTCCTTGAGCTAGAGTCAGGAAGATCTGAGTTCAGCTATGATCTCAGACTCTTACTAGGTGTGTGACACAGGGCAATCACTTAATTTCTGCTTGCCTCAGTGACTTTCGTCATGTGTAAAATGAAGATGATATTAGCCCCTACCTCCCAGGGTTGTTGTGAGGATCAAGTGAGATAGTATTTGTGAAGCACTTTAAAACCTCAGAGTGCTATATGTGTGGCAGCCATTATTATTTATGAACATTTGTCCTGTTGCTGGACCTTGCTGAGTTTACCTTTGCACCATTTATGAAGATAGGGCTTTCTATACAAATCATAATGCAAACTGTGTCAAAGAAAGATTAAGAACATTTAATATCCACCTTTCAGGAATGAGACCAAATAGCAAAAATGTCTTCCTATTGTAATATATCATAATATAACCTTGATTATTAGGCAGCTAGATTAGGCACTGTGATAGAGTACAGGGTCTGGAGTCAGGAAGACTTACCTTCCTAAGTTCAAATCTGGCCCCAGATGCTTACTAGCTATGTGACCCTGAGCAAGTGACTTAACTCCGTTTGCCTCAGTATCTTTTTCAAGAAAATGCCAAATGGGGTCACAAAGAGCCAGATATGACTAAAGCAACTGAACCACAAAAGCCTGATTATTAAGTTGTTTCCCTTGGGAAAATACAAAATAATACAAAATCTTGATAAGGCAGGCACTGCCCCTGCCCTCAGTCTGGTAGAGAAATATGACACACAGATAACTGTTAGACAAAATAACATAAGAGACATAAGTGCTATGGAGATCCAGGGGGAACAGGAAAGGTCATTATACAACAGGGTAATAAAGGAAGGCTGCCAGGAGGAGGTGGCATTTGAGCTGGGCTTTATAGGATGTGTAATAATAAAACAGAGTAGAGGAGGAAGAATCTCAAATATATCCTACTGGGGGCATGAAAGGAGCGTGAAGACTGTGGTATCCTGTGAAGAAAGCTATGTTTCAGTTAAATCAAAGAGGTAAAAGGAACGTTGGAGGAAAAAATCTGAGGTTGTTAAGGGGAGTTTGTTGAATAGAGAGCTGTATTCAAAATGGTACAGGGGAATGGGCAATGGGCTAGAAGAAGAATGAACCAGGTTGGAGTGAATCTGAGGAGGAGGAGGAGAGCTGATTCCAGTAAAGATGAGGATTCAGAAGATAGTGGAAACCAGCTGTAGTTGAGTCATTTCAGTCATGTCTGACTCTTTGTGAACGTATTTTGGAGTTTTCTTGGCAAAGATACTGGAGTGGCTTGCCATTTCCTTCTCCTGCTCATTTTTATAGATGAAGAAACTGAGGCAAACAGGGTTAAGTGACTTGCCCAGAATCACACAGCTAGTGTTTGAGGCCAGATTTGAACCCATGAAGATGAATCCCCTGATTCCAAGCCCAATGCTGTACCCAGTGCGCTACCGAGTTGCCCAGTATAAGCAAGTAGGCTGCCTCTAACTTAGTGATACTGGATGAGTAGGACTGGAGAAACAAAATGATGAGGGTATAGTATGTTGACAGTACTAATTTGTATAATTAGCCACTCCAGAGTTCTAAGTGGATTATTTCATGAACAACATCTGGTGAAACAGTGACCCAGAGACAATGACAAGAAAGCAAGTGTTATCTCAATAATAAAGCAATAGATTTGTGGGTAATTCTGCTATTCTAAAGTGAGAATATTTGCTCACAGAAAGAACTGTCCTTAATTTTCCCATTGGTTCTAATTCTTCTTTACAACATGACTAATGTGAAAATTAATATGAATGTATATAGTATAGTATATAGTATAGCCTATATCAGGTTGCATGCTATCTTGAGGAAGAGGTGGAAAGGGAAGGGGAGAAAATTTAGAACTCAAAATCTTATGGAAGGGAATGTTTAAAGCTAAAAATTAATTTTTTTTTGAAAAAGAGCTATCCGTGAGATCCACTGATTGAGTTAGGGATTGGTCTATTCATTAATTTGTTCCTCCTTAAAACTTGTTTCTTACAAATGAATTTTATGTGTCTGTTGAAGCAGACATAGAAACTTTACTTAACCATTTGTCAGTTTGGTGTAATGCACACTGTACTCCATTTATTTAATTCATAATTTATCCTACAGTTTGGACTTTTAATTAATTCAGATGAGTTTATCATTTGATTAGTTTCAGCTTTCCTGTACTTTCAAGAATTCCATGTAGTCTCTTGCTCCCATCTTTGTTGTAAAGGTAAATTAAAATGAGGTTTTAAAACGATAGTCACTTAACTTGACCTGATGCTTTCTTCATTTTTTCAGTTTCTACCTTTCCATAATAAATCATTTTTCTTGTGTTATTCCATGATAGATGTCTCTGATTTCTCTACCTCTCCTTAAGGCTGTTAACAAATACTTTATTAGAAATCACTTGGGACATTTGATACTGTTTGGTGAAATCTGCTGGTTTTTAACTGTGAAGAATTTCACTATTCTCTGATTTCCGTCGAAGACAGCATGTCTTCTGAAGGCAGGTGTTTAAAAATATTGTTATATTTAAATCTTTAAAGCAGCATCCATAATGAATCTGATGGTTTATTGTTATATCGACTGGTTTCATATGCAATTCCTGTTGATGCAAGTTAGCCAACACTCTGAGTGATCCCTTTTTTAGTTTTTGTTTTACTAGCTAAACCATCCACTGTGTTGTTTTGTTTCTATTTTTAGGCTGAATAGAGACATGTGACAGACAGATGGTTACATCAGATGCTAATCTAAAGAGATGTTAAATAGTGTTCTGGGATCAAAATACTAACTAATAAAAAATAATTCCCAAGTGATATATATTTTAGGGAGAGAGATTACAGTTTTTCATCCAAGTGTCTGCAATATAGGACTTCTATGATTAGCCCAGAGTACTGCTTTCTTAAATAAGTCATTGGGTAGATGAAGCCAGCTTGTACTATCTATTTCTTATAAATTTGGATTTGGTACTAACCTTCTTTCATATCATTATTCATGTTTATACTAAAATAAAAAGTTACTCTTAAAATGGTTAAAATAATTTATACATACTACTACTACAATTATATATATAAATCATTTATTCTTTCATTAATATTAAGTTTAGGAACACTATAATTATAATTATTTTAAAATAAATTTTACATCAATAAGACCAACTTTACTCTTTACTGTTTGGTTTTACAACTAGGTATCTGGAATTTATTCTGACAGGCCAGCGTGCTATAATAGAAGAAATTTGCCATTTAATTTACAAAGTGGCATGGTACCTTGAATTTACACTGAGTAAGATATAATGTTCTTATTTTACAATATAGCTATATAACTCTATCATTGTTTACTTAAATATTGTTATTTGTTGATTTGCAATTTAAGCTACAGAAATGCTGGAACTTGACCACATTGGTATAAGGCCATTGAACTAAGGGCTCACCAAAGCTTTTTCACACTAGTGGTGAGGGTTGGAAGGGAGGGTGAGACCCATTCCCCACAAAGACCTGAGTACCAGGAGGAGGTTGCCTGGAATGAATTCAAGGACTCAAGCATTGTTGAAGTTAAGATGGTCAAGATTTATTATGCTTTTCAGTGGACAAGAGTTCTTAGGGAACCTGCAAACTTAGAGGGGTACAGTTAAAAGTTTTTATAGGATATTGTATAGTAAAACATGTGCCAAATATGCTAATTAGGTGATTCAGGGCAGGATTACAGAGTGGTTAAGGAGTGGTTAGTTCTTAAAGGAACATCTACTTGTAGTAGCTACTGTACGGATATTTTACCCAGAGTTCATCAGGAAATAGCAAAAGGTGGGGCTCCATGGAGGTATGGATTTTTTAGGGAAAACCTCCATAAGTCAACTAAGGGTTAGGACTGATTAAGGAATACCAAGTTGCTCTCATCAATGTCTTGTTAGACAATAAATGATTGGTCAGTGGGTAGTAAATGTCGTTGTGACCCAGTGCACAGCCAACTCAGTCAGTACACAGCTGGTTCAAACTAATAAATTCTGTAGGTGCAGCTGACTACTGTATCAGGAAAAGAGATAATGGTTGTTGCTAGGGCAGACTGTGTCCTTAGGATGGGGAGAAACTGCGTGCAATAGTGTTTTGAGGCTAGGGAGAAATGTGATTTTTTTAGAGAGAAATGTGGTTTTAGAATTGGGGTCCAAACACCCCATCATTAGGAATGACTAACAGGCCTGAAGACAAAGCTACATCCTTGAATGAACTGATGAATGATTAGGGGAATATATGAACATGGGTAGCCCTCTTTGTTGTCTGTAAGCTACTTGAGTAAGGGGTACCTTGCGGTAACCCTTAAGAGTTAAGAATCAGAGAGAATACATGATAACTAATGACTAAACACATTACTGAAGAAGAGGGAGATAAAATTCTAGACCATCTTACAAAGGAAAGCACTGTTTCAAGTTAGTATCCAATGTGTATATGAGAAAAAGTTGACATATAGGTACAGAGCAGGGCTTTCAATATGAAAAATTGCAATCATTTTGGTTAAAGTTGCTATATTTACCTGGTGAAAAACCATTTGATTCCTAAGTAGGACATGCTGTACAGAGACACTGCATCTGTGCCAGGTGACTGAAGTAGAGATACAGATGAGATTATTGAATGTGGTCTCAAGGGACCAGCTTTAGATCTAGCATGTGATCAGAAATAGGAAGAACCTGGTGTAACAGTATGAGAACACATGTGCAGACCAGAGAAGTGATTTGATGTAGTAGAGACTCCAGAGTAAGCTCAAAAAAATGTCTTATTATTGATGTCTTTTGTTTTACAAAAGATAAACAAATCGTATGTTTCCAAATATACCTTTCCTCTCCCACTCATAGAGCTATCCTTTGTAAAAAAGAGTGAAAAAGAAAGCAAAAGAGCAGTTCAGCAAAAAATAAACACGTTGACTGTGCCTGACAGTATACATAATGTTCCACACCTATAGCCCTCACTCTAGAAAGGAGAGAAGTGCATTTTCTCACCTCTTCTCTGGGACATGGTCATTATAATTAGACAGCATCTAGGTTACTGACTTTTTCTTGACATTCTTTACATTTATGTTTTCCAGTTCTGCTTGCATTTCCCTGCCTCAATTCATACAGGTCTTTGTGAAATTCCTTGAGTTCTTCATATCTGTTATTTCTTATAGCAAAGTACCACTTCATTACATTAATATACCACAGTTTATTAACCATTCCCCAATCCATAGGCATCTATTTTGTTCCCAGATTTTTGCTACTATAAAGGAAACTAATATTTTCACCACACTAAGTTTTTACTAAGTTCTTCAGCATATATATTAGTATGACAAGGAAGACCCCTCCAAGTTCTTGGAGTCATTGCTTCAAAGTTAGTGATTAAGGAGGTAGGGAAACAAAAAAACACAGACAGTATAAGTTGTAACTGCAAGCACCCTGACACATGCAGGACGGCCTGTTAACACAAATTCTTAGATCTGCTTTTCTAAAAGGAAAGCAACTTTTAAGGGATCCACAGTCTCCTTTAATCACATATGCCAACAGAAAAAATACAAGCAGAGAAATAAAGACTGACAGGGTTTCTAACTGTCTGATCATAAGCAATACATACATTACAGATCAACAGATCTAGTGTCTGACCATTACATACATACATGGTTACCAGAGAGAGAAGTACTAACATCTGGGTTTTCAAAGCCAGGGGGGCTCCTTAATGGCTAGCCAGAGTCTCAAGGAGTAAGCCCCCGAAGCAAAATTTCATCTCAGAGTATATATACACTTTTCAGAGCTGGAGGGCACAACACTTATGACCCAGTGCCTCATTAGCAGTTAACAAAAGGTATGGGCCTTCCTACAAAACAAATCTCCCCTAATCAAGCTTCACTTAATGGGTTCTACCTGAGGTCTGCTAATGGGTGGGGAAGATCTTTACATTACAATTGTCCAAGTAAGGAATGGACTGGCAGGTAATAGGCACATGGTGCTATGAGAACACTTGTTTGAACCTGAAAGGGCAAAACATTATATGGGATACTGTACACAATATGATTATTTGAGACAAAAGATGACTTCTCAGTGGAAGATCTTCACAGAATGCTATCCTAAATACCTTTATACGTATGGGATACAAAAGCAAGGTAAAAGACCACCTCTGGATGCCCGCACCTGAAGTTAACAATTCAGGCAAAATTTACTGAGAAATTGCACAATGAACAGGACCGCTTTTACATTCAGGACAGGCAATTGGGAGACTATAGGTGGAAACATCTTGATGCAGAAACACTGACATCAAATACAGCTAAAGAAATGGAACTATCTTCTGATACAGCTGTGGTGTAGATGTCATGGTGGCTGTACTTTATGGGTGAATACAGACTGGGGTTCAATAGAAATTTCTGACTACCAGATCACATGTCGGGAAGTAATAGAAGAGTCAGGAACAGAGGTCACTGCAGACTGAAGACCCTAAACTTGGCTCCATCAATAACTATTCATAGGATCTCTTCATTTGGACTCATACTGCTTCACCTAGCATTGATTATGAGGACTGAAGGTCTAGAATGCCCTGCTGTACCGTAAGAGGATCTCATGTGATTATTGTATTCCAGACTTTTTACCCCCCCAAAAATGTAGACAGAACAAGAGCAGAACCATTGATCCAAAGAGAACAGACAATCTCACCATATGTCTACATCCAAGTAATCTACATGAATTAAACACTTTTCTAGGATTTGTCTATCATTACTAAACTTCACAAAATCTCACTTGTGAATTTGGGATTAGGGAAAAAACAAAGGAAAAAGAGCAAGAAAGAGAAACTCTAAACTCCTTGAACACCAGAAATTGTTGGGATAAGAAGTGCGAATATGCTTCTAAGGATGTTTTCAGCTGCCTCTTCCATGCACAGGTGCAACAAAGCAGATCATTAGTGCTGCACCCTGATTCAAACCTATAAGATTTGGGAGACTTTCCAGGAAAGGACTTGACAATGAGATTCATTATCTATATCTGTGGTTTTGAAGCAAGCTAGCACTCACTAAGAATCAGTTCTGAGACTATATGTATGAAACATAATTTTAATAATTTGCTATATTACATTTTGTTCAGTGCTAATTTGGATACTTTCTGACAGGTATGGGTCAAGGCCTGAACCACCTCCAAGGATAGCTTTATCCCATGGGCCATATGAATTTGAAGCTGTGAAGATTTCCATAGAAAGGGTGATGTGTGATATACAGGAGGATGGACCTTTGTCATAGAAAGGTGCATCTGAGAATCAGGAACTTCCAAATTCAAATACCTGTCACTTTTATGTTTATGATATTTTTATGTTAATGATATTCTTTCTTCTCAAGAGCTGGATTCTTCTACATCACTCCATCACTGACTCACCTCTAGTTTCCAGAGGTGACTCTGAACTGACTCACTTATAATTTAAAGGGCTCCACGGGATGTGACTGATAATTCAGTCAGCCAATTAAAATTGTCCCTATAATTCCCTAAAGTTTGATTGAGGAACTTCAGATCTTCTAAAGGAGAAAAATTTTATATGTGTGTGTGTGTGTGTGTGTGTGTGTGTGTGTGTGTGTGTACATTTCTCATTAAGTGCTTTATAAAGCAGGAAATGGGCCACTCCCTGTTTTGTACTTATACTTTGTGAGATCACTCAAAGGGGTGAGCCCCTCAAAGTTTCATGCACTTTACAATCTGCTCATGCAAACACTCAAAGTCTGAAAGGGGTGAAACCTTAACATCTTATTATTTCTGTTACTTAGGGAACCAAATCAATCAGGAATTGATTGTGTGATCCGTGTCCTTGCTAAACTGTCACTTCCATCTCAGGCTGTCTGTAGATTTCTTCTAGTCCTCAAGTGTCTCCACAGATGGAATATTAGTCTGGAACAATGGCTATTTTGGGGTCTCATCTTCCCCAGCTGTATAAATAGGGTCAGGATAGACTTATTTGAATTCTCTAAACCTCTGGAAGGATCAGTGCTTACATTCCTCTTCAATGGAGTCAGAAACATGCTCTGGTACAGTTGATATCTTGTCTCCTCTTTCTTCTCTTTGTTGCTGATCTAGAGACTTTTAGCTCCCTTCTCAGGTGGTTGAGAGGTAAGTTACATTTGTTGTTTCAGCTTTTTGGTTTTGTAGTCAGGGTCAATTTGAAGCACAGAGCTTTTTGTCATAAGATAGGTAAAGACTTTTTAAAAGTCATATTACATTCATCTATCTCTCTGCTTTCTAGCACATTGCCTTGTATATATGAGGTGCTTAATAAACTCTTGTTGTATACAATGTTAATCTGTATGGTTTTTCCAGGTCTTGGTCATTCAACTGGACTGTTCCCTCTGCTTCTCTGGATGTTAACTTTAGGAAGTCCTTACTCTCCTTACCAAAGTGCTCTTCCATCCTACCAGAGCCACCTTACTCCTTAGCAATTTCCTATTCCTTACAGAGGCAAAGATAAAAAATTAGTCTTCATACCCTACTGTTAAATCTTTCTCCAGAGACCCAAGACCATCTTACTCATCCTTTTTTCCATTTGACCGTGTCCCTTTGCTCAAAAATCTGACTTATCTTCCAAATCACCTTCTAAAATGATCCTCAGATCCTGACAGATCACTGAGTTATCTCTCTTCTATTATTGAAATAGATCTTGGAGTCCTAAACATTCTTGGACTGTGTCCTTGACCGTAGAAGAGAGAATCATCATTTCTTTCAGAGCTAATCTTGTCTAAACAAAAAAAAAAATCCCATAAATATTCCCATTTACACATACTGTGAATACTTTCAAGTATTTCTGTAATACTTATTCATTTGTTCACTAAGTTGAATTTGTCTTGTCTTATGTATGTATGCTCCTTGAAAGCAGAAATAAACTCCCTTGTAGGACTTTTCATTATAGCGTTCTCTGACAATTGCTTAATAAATATCTTGGATTACAATGATTGTATGTGATGCATCGTCAAGGCTAAATCAGAATAGCTCGAAGATACTTTTGTAGGTTGTCAGACCGCTTTAATATTCATCTTACTCTAACTACATGTAACAATTTTGAAAATATTCTAGAACTTACCCCCCAAAATTATTGAAGTATTATCTCAAGAAAATTGTTTGCTTTATTAGAAATCATACTATGGACAGATTAAAAATTCTTCCAAAGTTTAAAGGAGTTTTGCTTAGAGGGGCACTGAGTGGATGGCTGTTGCTTTTGGACTGCTCTCTAGAAACAAACTGTTCCATTTCAAAGTTACATGCAGTGAGTAAAACATACTTGTAAAAACACAACACAAAATAAACTTTGCTTTGTTCTTTATTTGAGTTATGTTAATTTACACGTCAGTGCTTTTTATATGTTACCCTCTGGGTACTTTTATTTGCATTCCTGGGCATCTCATTAATTTTGTCTGTTGGTAGAATTGTTGATTTTCACCTGTAACCTTGAAGCTAATGAGGTGTAGTAATAAGTTTCCTCAACGTGTCAAACATGCTAGTAGCAATCATTGCAAATCCATTCACATGTCTATCATTCCCATTAACTTATCAAAAGTTGGTTGTGAGCTAAATTTTTCCCCAGCCAGTTATGTGAAGTATAACTCTTTTTCAGATATCACAGAAGACTAGGTAAAGAGGTCATTTGTTACCTCAATCAAACTGAGACCTACTAAAGACCTTAGCTTGTAAAGGCCAACGTTCCTCACTGCATCCTGGGCCATCTCCAGTTGTCCTGATCTATATCTGGCCACTGGACTCAGTGGGCTGCGGAGGAGAAAGTGAGGCTTGTGACTTTGCACAGCCCTCCCTCACTTAAATCTAATTTACTCACACCCATATCATGACATTGCCTCTTTGTACTCTTTGAGAACAAAGGACAAACGTCAAACAAAAGAAAAGACCTCTCTTCCTCATGATGGTTGGATCACCTCTGTCCACGTTGGATATATTTTCATGAGTTCAGATATAGAACTTCCAGAAATTGGTGATATCGTAAGATGTTCCCAGGGCAGTAAAGTTGAGGTCAGCCAAAAAGAACCATTGCTTTGCTATCCATCCTTATTCCTTTGAAACAGTCTGTGTTTCTCACAGGTTATGGAACAGATATCTAAATATCCTCTAAAGTAATTTAACCAACCCCTCAGTACTAATTCCTGAATAGAAAGAACTTGAAATGCTGCTAGATATCATGGGAGGAAGGCAGTTGGAAGAGAAAACACAGTATTAGCTTTTTGTGCGTATGTTTATTCCATATTAGATTGTGAATTCCATTGAGACAGGGATCCAATTTTATTTAATCTTTAGATCTCTTCTGGAACTAGAATATAGTTGGTGCTTAAGAGGTATTTGTTGGAATTGAAGTAATTAGGAGAAATAGTAGTGACAGTAAATACTTTGGAGTACGGTAGTCTCACAATGGATGTTTATAGATTTAGCAGAAATGCAAATAACAACTGCAGAGATCCATGCACAGTTTTTAGGGAAGAAAGGAAAGAAATACTTCATAGAAGAAATTGAGCTCTCTATTTAAAAACAATTTTTTTAATGAATAAGGAACATGAAGATTTGTGCCTCAGTTTCCTCATCTGTATAATGGTGGGACTTGATGAGCTCTAAAAGTCCTTCTGACAATGAGTATAAGGCTGTATATTCATTGTTGATAAGAACAAAAACAATCTGGACCAATGGAGCAGCATGAACTTTTTTTTTCCTGAACCTGTGATTTTATTTATATAGGTAGTTCCTGATGAAATAACTTTCTTTACCAATGAAAACTGGCTGTGGTTCTACAACTTAATTAATTTCAGGAGTTGCCAGGTCACTGATGGGTTCAGTGACTTGCCCATGGTCACACAGTCAGAGGCAGAAAATGAACCCTGGTTTTCCTGATTCAAAGGCCAGCATTCTGCCCTCTTTGCCACTGATAGCTCTTAGTGTAAAAAATACATCAGAAAATTATAGGTGAAAACTTTCCAATGTTTTTAACATGTGAAATCACTAGGTATCTCTAGTGACCTCAATATAAGCTCAGTTTTTTCCTTATATCTATGACAAAGATACTACAGGTTCACATTGTCTTTTTCTCCTGATATTTCAGGCAGTCTACTAGTGCTGGTTATCAATGAAAGTCAGTAAAGCTCAGAGCCCCCAGATCAGGGAAAAAATTTATTTTCTTTCCATAAGCATTGGACAGAGATTAACCCCAAGGACCTATAGTATTCTCTGTAAAATCTCAGCCACTAAATTTCACCACCCCACCCTTATCCATACCCTCTTTCTAACAAACATGATTCAATTTTTAAAAGTTAGCTTGTTTTTATCTCCAGATAAAACTTATCTTCAAAGTTCAAAGAGCAAATAAATCGGACTTAAAAGAACAGGAAAAACTCCCTGAAGTTAGTAATGCTGTTTGCCAGGCAGTGATAAGGCTGGGGAGTGAGAACAGAGTAGATAAATCCACCAGGTCCCAGAAGTACCATTTGGTAGTCACAGGCAAGTTCTGTATGAGCAGATCATTCTGTAAGGAGATCACTGATGGAAGAAAGGGTCCAGCTGCAAATACTTATGGTCAGTCTGGGGTAGAAAATATCTTCCATTTGAGGTTACTGACCACCACTTGAGTGAACTCCTCTGTACTGCACACTGCCATTTCAAAACATGCATCAGTGTTGCCTAGCTCCAGCCTATGCTGATCATTCAGCTTTTTTGAGTCTAGGTAGACTATACAGTTGATTTTCAGCATTCGTGATAGTAAAGTTCTGTAAAGTCACTGAAAATACTGAATTGGCAAATCATTGCTTCTAGGGGAAATTCAGGCCTCTCATTACAACATTTACTTCAGCATTTTCTGGAGTGGCCTCATGCAAAGGTCAGAGAATTTCCTCTTCCTTTCTCGGGATGTACCATATTGTTCATTTATTCACACTAACCTCACGGCTAACTGCACTATAACTCATGCCTGAACAAAGTTTATCTAACGCCACATATTTTCTCTATAAGACACATCACAGCTGTCTGATATTTAGAGATATCAGACAACTCTTGAGCACTATGCGTGGGGGCCATTTTAAATAGCGAAATCACCAAGGAAAAGCACAAAAATGCAAAATATGTGGCACTAAGCAGACTGCAAAAAGGATACTTTTTTGTAAGATGAGAGTTACACAAGAAGGCAGGGTCCATTTGTTCAACTTCAGCTGGAAACATGCACAGCTCAAATTTTCACTGCTCTGCATATGTCTATAAGTGACTGCAAAAGCACCATGAGTATTGATTTGGAGGGTGACTTTAAACTTTAGTGACTAGATGAATTTGCAAATATGGAATCTGCAAATAATGAAGATTAAGTGTACTTCCCAGCAGCACATGCAGCTAATGTAGGGCTACATCTGGATATGTTTAAGTATCCTAAATTTTCTGTATACTATTTCATATATTTTGTTATAATGCTATTATATTACTATAAAATCCTACCTGTATTCTAATTGACAGCTCGGTGATATAGTGGATAGAGCACTGAGAAAACCCGAGTACAGAGCTGGTCTCAGACACTTATTAGCTCTGTAACATTGACTTAACTTCTGTTTGCCTCAGTTTCCTCAATTGTAAAATGGAGATGATAACAGCACTTACCTCACAGAGATGTTTTCAGTATCAAATCGATGATATTTGTAAAGTGCTTAATACATGTCTCGCACACAGGATGACTTTATAAATGTTAACTATTATTATAATGTAAAATACTTAATTGTGAAATGAGTTCTAAACAATGAACAACTTTTCAGACTCAAACTAGTGTAGCTCGTGATCTGAGGCTTGTGTCTCAAACTTCACTCCCACTGATCACTTAGGATAACCCCCAGAGTATATGTGACCACTATATCCCTTCAGGGGCTAGGGGTAGCTCTGAGGAATGTGAGGGGTGTCTTTTCTAGTTCTACACCTCATGGGTGGTGATATGTTTCCCACCATGGTCATGAGTGAATGTCATTTAGCCATCCAACTTCAATGAGTTTTTAGAAAGTAGTATTTAGCTAGGTGACGGGGATAGAGATCTAGGCCTGGAGTCAGGAAGATTCATCTTTGTGAGTTCACATCTGGCATCAAACACTTACTAGCTGTGTGACCCTAGGCAAATCACTTCACTCTGCCTCAGTTTCCTCATCTGTAAAGTGAGCTGGAGAAGGAAATAGCGAGCCACTTCAGCATCTCTACCAAGAAAACCCCAGATGGAGTCATGAAGAGTCAGACACTATGAAAAACGACTGAACAGCAGAAATCATAGTAACAATGGGTCTAAAACATTTTCCCTAGTCTGTGACACTCTCTCACAAACACATACAGAGTCCCGGGAAAAATAATCTGAAGTTTGGAAGGTGCGAAGAGAGTGAGTGACCAACAGATCACAAACCTCCTGGCTGCTCAAAGACCTTTTCTGTCCTTTGTGGGCTGCTCCAGAAGTTCCCTGTAGACATGACTCAAGTTCTCTGCTGGTCTCTTGGTAGAGCTGTGCATCTCTCCAGTCTCTCCTTGGCTCCTATTGCCATCTGTTGCTCTTCTGGGTGGGGGAGGGAGACTCTGTCAAGATGCCATTAGGAAGATAGGAAATCCAAAATCCTTTGGACCCTTTATGGTTCTCTTCCAACCAATGGATGAGGGAGAATACCAAGTCAAAGCTGAAGTGATTCCTCTTGTCAAACCATGAAAATAAATGATCAAAGAGTCATAGAGGATATACAACTGCTGTTAATTCTGAAAAATACCAAAGAGTTCACAGAGGTAATATCCCAGCTGTTAACTCTGGAAAATAAAATTAAAATAAAACCAAAGAGATAAAAATGATTATAAGCAAAAAGCATTTTTTTAATTCGGTTCAAAGAGGGAAACTAGACACGTATGCCAGGATCTTTTCTGATACTGAGGGGACCCACTGTAGTGAGGCTGAGCCTTGATGCACATCCTAGTGACTATGCGTTGAGCTGTGGCAGTGACAATGAGGGGAAACAGCAACAATGAGGCAAGTTTGATTCATGGCAGGGCTTCATGAATGGAAAGCGGGCTGGACAATCCAGTGCTTGTCCAAGCTCAGAGACCACCTGGGGCTGGTGTGAAACAATTCTGGGATTTGGCTGCAGCAGAGTTCATCCAGAGGGTGAACAAAAAGGATTGTTCTTATGCCAAGTTCAAGGCACAGCTTGTTAGCTGGGCCCTGGCTCTGAAAAACAGGGTGTCTCCTAATAGCATGAAGAGAGGAGTAAAAAGGGCAAGGTGGTCTTGGCTTGGGAATCCTGAGACCCTCTACCACCCAAGTGATTCCTTCTCAGATGGCTTAGCTAGAAAACTCTCCTGATTTGCATTTTTCTGGAACCCCAATCTCTCATTTTTGCACTCGTTTTCTGTTGTACGGAAGATTCAATCCAGATGCTCTGCCTGTGCAAGTCACTACAGTTGGGTCTCAGAGACATCTGAATATACCAAGACCTCTTTATACCTACTTAGGATGCTTTTGATTGACCTAGTTAACTACCTGGACTGCAGCATAATATTACTTGCTTTAGGTAGGGTAGAGTAATTTGAATAATTGATCAATGGAACCCATCCTTTTATAAATAAAAAGCAGAGGAAAAGGCCTTGAGAAACCAGGTCAAAAACATTATTTGAAGGGAGGGAGAAGAGACTTGATTAAAAGGTCTTTGAATAGATGAAGAAAATATTTGAAGACCTGCTGAATAAAGTGCCAGCTGCTGGAACAAGATATATTGCATGTCAATGGTAGAAGTGGCATAGAAAAAAATCCCCAAAATGTTTCTATCTCCACTGAAAATGATATGAAGTCAATGTGACATGAAAGCTTTTGCTCACTCCATTCTGCAGGCCACCAATGACCGTCTCATTGTCAAACTGGGGACATTATTCCATCATGATCTCTAGTTCTCATTTATTCTCTTTTTATTTTTTAATTTTATTTTTATATTCAGTTCCAAATTTTCTTCCTCTCTCTAAACTGCTTCCCCTCCTATTGAAAAGACAAAAAATGCTATACCCATTATGAAGTCATGCAGAACACATTTCTGTATTAACCGTGTTCTGGGGGGGGGGGGAAGCAAGAAATATAAAGTAAGGGAAAAAATATGTTTCATTTTGTACTCTGAGTCCATCAGTTCTTAATGTGGAGGTGGCTAACATTTTATATCATGAGTCCTTTGAAATTGCCACAGATCATTGTTGTGATCAGAGTTATTAAGATTTTCAGGGGAAGCAGGGCTAAAATAGTGGAGTAGAAGGACAGACCTGTAGAAGCTCTCTGCACACAGCCCACAAAATACCAGTAAAAAATGACTCTAAACAAATTGAAGAGCAGCAGAAGTCACAAAACAACAGAGTGAAAGAGATTTCCAGCCCAAGACAGCTTAGAAGGCCTACAGGAAAGATCTATCACATGCATAGCCCACAGAGTGCAGCCCAACTTTGGCCATGTTGTGTGACTCAGACAGGACTGGAGCAGACTTCAGGGTGAAAAGTCACACATAGCAGCTGCAAGTTCCCAGATCCCCCCAAACAGCTTTAAGGTCAGTGAGAAAGCTCTTTCACCTGGGTGAAAAGGGTCTAGCCACAGCTGCAGGCTGCAGCAGCATCCATTGTTGGAGCCCTTGGCCTAAAGACCCTTGGGGAATTGAGAGGCTGATCCGAATCTCTGCTGTGAGTGGCAGTCCTGGGGTGAGGAAGAGCACTGGCTGGTGGAGCTGATGGAGGCTCTGGAGGGGGAATCCTACTCACAGATCTTGGGCAGAAAAGTCTGTGGTTGCTCCCAGATCAGAGCGCAGGCCGGAAGAGGAGTAAACTGCTATCCCTTGATTGTGCCACCTTGGAGGAACTGAGAACTTACAGGTCCCCAGAGTATACCCTTCTCTTGACAAAGGACTCAAAAGTCAAGTAACTGGCTGGGAAAATGCCCAAAAGAGGGGAAAAAATAAGACTATAGAAGTTTGCTTTCTTGGTCAAAAGGTATTTTCTTCCATCCTTTCAGATAAGGAAGAACAAAAGATACCATCAAAGGAAGGGACTAAAGTCTTCCTGCATTCAAAACCTCCAAAATAAATATGCAATGGTCTCAGGCCATGGAAGCGCTCAAAAAGGATTTTTAAAATCAAATAAGAGAGATGGAGAAAAGATTGGGAAGAGAAATAAGAGCAATGCAAGAAAATCATGAAAAGCAAGTCAACAGCTTGATAAAGGAGACCCAAAAAATGCTGAAGAAAATAACACCTTTAAAAATAAACTTAAGTCAAATTGCAAAGAGGCCCAAAAAGCCAGTGAGGAGAAGAATACTTGAAAAAGCAGAACTAACCAAATGGAAAAGGAGGTTCAAAAACTCACTGAAGAAAATAGTTCTTTAAAAACTAGAATGGAGCAGATGGAAGCTAATGACTATGAGAAACCAAGAAATTACAGAACAAAACCAAAAGATTTAAGAAATAGAGGATAATGTGAAATATCTCATTGGAAAAACAACTGACCTGGAAAATAGATCCAGGAGAGACAATTTAAAAATTGTGGGACTGTCTGAAAGCCATGATCAAAAAAGAGCCTAGACATCATCTTTCATAAAATTATCAAGGAAAATTGCCCTGATATTCTAGAACCAGAGGGTAAAGTAAATATTCAAAGAATCCACTGATCACCTCCTGAAAGTGATCCCAAAAGAAAAACTCCCAGGAATATTGTAGCCAAATTTCAGAGTTTCCAGGAGAAAATATTGCAAGCAGCCAGAAAGAAACAATTCAAATATTGTGAAAATACAATACAATCAGAATAACACAAGATCCAGCAGCTACTACATTAAGGGATTGAAGGGCTTGGAATATGATATTCTAGAAGTCAAAGGAACTAGGATTAAAACCAAGAATCACCTACCCAGCAAAACTGAGTATAATACCTCAGGGGTAAAAATGATCATTCAGTGAAATAGAGGACTTTCAAGCATTCTTGGTGAAAAGACCAGAGCTGAATAGAAAATCTGAATTTCAAACATAAGAATCAAGAGAAGCAAGAAAAGGTAAACAGGAAAGAGAATCATAAGGGACTTACTAAAGTTGAACTGTTCACATTCCTACATGGAAAGATAATATTTGTAACTCTTGAAACTTTTCTCAGTATTTGGGGAGTTGGAGGGATTTTATACACACACACACACACGCACACACACACACACATATAGATGGAGGGCATAGGGTGAGTTGAATAGAAAGGGATAATATCTAAAAAATAAAATTAAGGGGTGAGAAAGGAATATATTGGGGGGAGAAAGGGAGAAATGGAATGAGGTAAATTATCTCTCATAAAAGAGGCAAGGAAGAGCTTTTTCAATGGAAGGGAAAAGGGAGGAGGTGAGAGGGAAAAAGTGAAGCTTACTCTCATCACCTTTGCCTTAAGGAGGGAATAACATGTACACTCAATTTGGTATGAAAATCTATCTCACACTACAGGAAAATAGGGGAGAAGGGGATAAGTGGGGTGAGGGGGATGATAGAAGGGTGAGCAAATGGGAGGAGGGAGTAATTGGAACTAAACACTTTAGGGGAGGGACAAGATCTAAAGAGAGAATAGAGTAAATAGGGCGCAGGATAGGATGGAGGAAAATATAGTTAGTCTTTTACAACATAACTGTTATGGAAGTCTTTAGCAAAAATATATATGGCCTATATTGAATTGCTTGCCTTATCAGTGGGGCGGGAAGAAGGGAGAGAAGTTGAAACTCAAAGTTTTAGTAACAAATATTGAGAATTGATTTTGCATGCAGCTGGGAAATAAAAAATACAAGTAATCAGGTATAGAAATCTATCTTGCCCAGCAAAAAAGAGAGAAGATGGGGATAAGGGAAGAGAGGGTTGTGATACAATGGAGGGTAGATTAGGGGAAGGGGTAATCGGAATGCACAGTATTTTGGGGTGGGAGGAGGGGTGAGATGGGGAGAAAATGTGGAACTCAAAACCTTGTGGAAATGAATGTTGAAAACTAAAAATAAACTTTAAAAAAGACTTTCACAATTTATAACACAATCTGTATGATATTGTTCATACTATGTGCTTTTTCTTCTATTTCTGTTCACTTCACTTTGCATCAGTTTATACAATTCTTCCTGGGCTTTTCTGAAACCTTTTCACCATTTCTTCTAGCAGAACAATATTATTCCATCACAATCATATGGCATAATTTATTCAACCATTCTCCAGTTGACAGGCATCCTCTGTTTTCGATTCTCAGCTATTATGAATGTCTTTGTACATATGGATCTTTTTCCTTTTTCTTGAATCTCCTTGGGCTACAGTCCTAATAGCAATTTATTGTTGGGTCAAAGGGAATGTGTAGTTTCATAGCCCTGTGGTTCCCACTTATTTTCCATTCTACCAGTGGTGGTCATGACCACTCTTTCCTACCTGAAACTTTTCCTTTTCTTTCTCGTTGCTTTCTGGTTCATCACTTGAAGGCAGAGCAGAAGGATGAAGCTCTTTAAGTTTCTAAATATATCAACTTGTAGGACACTGAAGGCCACTACCTCTAAAGGAAACTCCCTCCCTATTTCTGCTTACCAGACCTTTTCCTCCCAGTATACTGTGGGCTCAGTTGTACCCAGAGGAATGCAGGGCAGTGTGGATTTATTGTGATCTTAGCTTTTGCAGAGTTAATAGCATGCTATTAGTAATGTATGCACATGCACGTGCGCACGCACATGCACACACACATACAAAACAACTTTGATTTGTCTTGAGCCTCTAGCTGTTAGGAACCCCCAGGGTTCGGCAAGAGGATCTCCTGCCTATAACATTCCTTTCAACTGCCTTTTGAATAAATTAAATAAACATTAGTGATACATTAGGCTTACCACAGTTTATCTTAATCAGACTTTTAGAGACTAAATAGAAGAGCAAAATAGATTGTAAAGAACAGAGAGAAGTCTTGAAATGGGTGCATCCCCTCATGGGAAGGAGAGGTGAAAAGGAAGATAAGGAATGTCACCATCCTTGTTCTTAGAAAACAGCTACCCAAATATTGTGCATTAGCTCATGGTTACAGTGTTTTCTTTTCATCTCATCCCTCATTTGTGCAGTAGCATCAGCAGCCTGGGTCTCCCATCTTCTCTTCTCCCTCAAGTGGCCCCCAGAGGGGAAGTTGCTGGGTGTGGAAGCTGTGACATCATGTGGCATCATGGTTGGAGTTGTATAGGTGGGGAAGTTTCGACTTTTCCCTTTCCTCCTTAAATCTCTTTCTGATGCTGAAGTTGTATACTTCCAGAGTTCCTCATGACCACCCTTTAGTGTGCAGATGCTTTTTTCTGAAACGTTGTCTTTCATGAGCCATCACCTCTCCCTTGGAAAGAATAGGAGCTAAGCTTTCTTTTAAGGTTTAATTTTGCTTGAAATTCAATTTAATTTTGAGTTCTGAATTTTCTCCATCTCCCTTCCTTACCCACTGAAAAGGCAAAAACAACAAGACTCTTTCTTGCGTGCCTCTTTATGTTTTGCTTGACCATACATATTTGTAACAGGAGTTTCGTTTTTCTTGCTTTCTCAATAGGGAGGAATGGGGAGGTGGGAAAGAAAGAAGATAGATCTTCATTTGGTAACAAAATAAAAAGTAACCAACCATGTAATAGTGTTGCAAAAGAAATTCCTGCATTAGTCTTGTCCAAAAAAGCAAGAAAGAAAGAAAAAAAAAAAGAAAATATGCTTCAATTATTTGTTCTCTTAGTCTATCTACTCTCCATCTGAAGAGTAAATTGTTCTCATGGTTCTGTTCACTTAACTTTACACTAGTCTTCTGAAGTTTTTCTGAAACCCTCTCCTTAATCATTTCTCACAGCACACTAATATTCCATACTATGCATATACTGTAACTTGTTTAGCCATTCCCCAATTTCTGGCCATCCCCTCAATTTCTAACTCTTGGCTACCACAAAAAACACTACTGTAAAAAATTGTTTTTGTACATATGGATCCTTCTTCTCTTTCTTTGATCTTTTTGGGATATAGACCTTGTAGTAATATTGTTGGGACAAGGGTATGTACAATTTGATAGCTTTTCTAGGCATATGTCCAAATTGCATTCCAGAATGGTTGAATTTGTTTACAACTCCACCAAGAATACATTAGTATACCTGTTTTTCTATAGCCCATCTAGCTTTGTAGTTTTTCTTTTGTCATTTTAGCTAGTCTGATAGGTATGAGGTAGTTACCTTAGAATTGTTTAAATTTACATTTCTTTAATTTTTATTGATTTAGAGCATTTTTTCATAGGAATATTGATGGCAAGGTACTATACTTTCAAGATGTAGTCCCACAAGTTTACAGTGTCTGAGTACATAAACATTGTTAAAACCTTGGTTATACCAATGTTAGACTTGTTATATAAATACAAAAAAAGGTGAACTTAGATTATATAAAGATTAGGAAAACAGGATGATAAAGTGGAAAGACAACTGTCTGGAAGTAAAAAAAAACTCCTGTTTAATTCCAGTTCTGCTGTGGACTATGCAAAGTAACTTAACCTTTCTGTATCTTGATTTCCTGTGCTGCAAGATGCCGGGGGATGGATTAGTCCGCAATGTGCTGGTAAGTGTATTCAGGACACACTTTTTAAAATTTAATCTTTGTTATAAATTTTTCTCCATCTCTTTCTTAAGACAATAAAATAAGTCAAGCTCTGGTTTGTAGATTTTGCTGATTTCTGAAGTGTAAATGCTTACGTTGAAAATTTAACAATGAACTAACTAGGTTGGAGCTGGTTCCAGCACATCCCAGGCTCTAAATCTCATCTATAAACATCAGAATAGACCATAAATGCCAACGACAGAAACCCAGAAGAGAAAAAGTGACTATAGGATTCTTTTTTTTACATAGGAATACCCCAGGAATAGTTAGTGTATAATTAGTAGAAGAATATCTAAAGTATAATAATATTTGTTTCACTGACTCTTCCTGCCAGTGGAGAGGAGTCAACCTACTGCTTTGGAGTGGAGGTGACTGGAGAAGGTGGTGCTACTGCCTCCTCTGTCTGGAGCAGAACAAAAGCCAGGGTAGGCTGGAGTAGGGTTCTTGGGGCAAAATTGTTTTCATCAGCTATTGTGTTTCCTTTGACTTTAAGAGAAAACTATTCAATAAAATGTTCTGAGTGTGAAGAAAGAAATAAAATCTTGCCAGAAAGAGAGCTCAGCATTCCCAGTTACTACCTGAAGATGCTGGTGGTAAAGTTCTTTTTAGAAGAGATATAGTGTGGTGAGGAATAATGAGTTCAAGGACAATACGAAAAAGATTTTGACCATTTGACACTCTTTGCTGTTTGCAGGCAGCTGCAGCATTTGCTTAAAATTTTATAACAAACTCTTGCCACCTCTGTGCCAGATTCTTACTGAACTAACAATAATTATCTAGGGAATTGTAAATGTACAGAACTTGGCTGAAGATGTTGTGCAATGAGAAAGATGTCAAAATAATAACATCTTAATGAAAAATTTTTTTCTTAGTCTGGCAGTGGAGGGGAGAGGCAAGGTTGGTAAGGGGAAGGGAAAGGCAGATGTCCTAGATATAGACTGTACACTTCACTGAAATCTATCAAAGATTTTAATTTTGAGTTGGTAGAATTGCCTGGGTTTTTTAAAAATGTATTTATTCTAATAAGAAGTGTATTTTGGATAAAAATTCATTTTATAAATATGTGCATTGTGACATTTGCAAAGGTTTGAGAGACATAGTTTCTGGGTAATTTAATCATTTTATTAACAAGGCCAGCAAATTATTAATAAAAGGGTGGTCATTTGGCTAGCCCTCTTAGACCAAAGACAATCATGGGGGGTGGACTCAGTTTATATTCCCTCCAACACAGTAGGTGGTTCATCAAACTAAACTAGAACTTGAGCTAAACTGCCGAGTAATCAAATTCCACTGCAGAGAGAGCACGGCTCAGATGGGCTGGCCACATGGTTTGAATGCCAAACATATGTTTGCCCGAAAGACTATTTTATGGAGATATCAAGTAGCACAAGCGTTCACATGATGGTCAGAAGAAGTGATACAAGGACAATCTTAAGGTCTCTCTTAAGAACTTTGGAATTGATTGTGTGACAGGGGAGATACTGACACAAGGCCATCCAGCATGGTATGCTCTTATCAGTGAAGAAGCTGTGCTCTATAAGCAAAGAAGAATTGAAGTAGCTCAAAAGAAAGGCCAGATGTACAAATTTAGAGAATCCACCCCAAATGTTCCTATGAACTATTTGTGCCCAATCCGTGGTAGAGCATTCTGAGCTCTTATTGGTCTGATCAGCCACAGTTGGACACATTGAAACTTGACTCTAGCTTAGTGATATGATTTTGGGCCCCTTCAAGGAGGAAGATCAACCAACCTGCCATTAAACAGCAATCAAATCTAACTGGTTAATATTATTGGAGGTAGTCTATATTAAAATGAGAGGCTCAGTATTTCTTGGATTGGGAAATTATCTTTGTACCATCTGGTACCCATAGCATTTGGTTATTGCTTCAAAGAATACAGACTTCATCCAAGTCTGAGCAAAACACATGGGGCTTCTGCACTGTAGATTAAATTCCTTGTAAGGTTGAGTGGGGTCTGATCAAGACTAAGGAGAGTCTATGCAATCTCATTATCAGTGATATCGATATCTTCAAGAAAAACTGGACTTTGGAAGAAGGTGGGGAACCCTGAAACTCCCCAAGATATTGGTTGTTAATATTGATTTCTCACAGACTTATCTAAATATCCCTAATTTCATGTATTACTAAAATATTCATTTGTAATGTATATATAACATGACACTGGTATGTGTTAAAATACCTACTGGCTATTTTTTAAAAAACTAATTAAGAGACTAAAAGACCCATTCTGAGCTTTGTGTGAAAAGAAATAATACTTTTAAGACTCCACAGAATGATTTCCTTTATTGAATTCAAGAAAGAATTTTTATCTGTAGGTAATATGTTTAAATCTTATTTTCTATATTTCCAAATGTATATTGAAATTGAATACTTCATGAAAATGTCATTTCGCATAAAAAATGCCGTAGCCAATGGTGCTTGATATTTATTTTTGTATGTTCCCTGAGGTGCTTTGTAAATTTAAACCATTCTTCTTGCAACTCAGGAGCTAATGTACCCAGAAGTCATGCCAAAGCCTTGCAAGCCATGTTTATTTGAAGTTTAACTCCTTAAAAAATTCTGCTAATGACAGACAGGCATAATTCAAAGGGAAATATCTATCTGCTCCTCTAACTTCTCAAGTAACAGCTGAACTGGAAAGCTATGTAGCTGTTTGAAAAGCACTATTACATATAATTTAAAAAAACAGTAAAGATGCATCTAGAAAGGATAATTTGTTGAAAATGAAATTTTAGGGGTAGCCTATATACAGACTTACACAAATCAGGTTCAATCTTGGGGGGCTGTCCCCCAGATCAATAACTTTTATGCTCATAAAGTCCCCATACAGAGTTCCCATTAAGGGAATAGTTTGAATATACCTTGTGGCTAGGTATCCATAAATGAGGATGTTAAAGGGTCCCTGGATCTTATACCAGCACTGAAGCTAATTTCAGGTACAGGACAACCTTTATTCTACCCCAAAGAAATTATAAAAACATATAAAGGACACACAGTGACCCATAAACAGTCAAAACAATTCTCTTTTCTTTTCAGTGAATCCCACTTTCCTCAGATTATTAAAATCCTTCACATTCATAGCGCCACTCTGTAGAATGGAAACACATTTGAGGTTAGCAGCTAACCTTCCAGTATCCCGGTAAGTCTCATTTTCTAACGGCCCTCTATAATCTCCGGGGCTCATAACACTGCCTTGTTTATAATCCACCCCTTGAATGGGAAATCCAGTTGGGATTACTAAAGAGACAATTTCTTTGTCTTCAGACCCATGCTGTCCAAATATCTTTAGGTAACTCATTTTCTATGTTGTAGCTGTAGTCCCTTGCCACACCTTTGCTTTGGGGATTATGTAAGTGAGTCTCTTCTTCTCAAGAAGCTATTGATCAGGAATTCTCAGGAACTTCCAGTCCTCTGAGAGCATCTGGATTTTAGAACTCTTACACTTAAGGTCACTGTGGTTTTGTTCCTGAAGAGGACCATGACATCTGGAAGATGATGCCATGACTTGCAAGTGAATTGGATTTAAGTGAGAGAGGGCTATGCAAAGTTATGAGACTCACTTTCTCCTCCAGAGCCATCTGGATCTGATGGCAAGATATAGATCAGAACAACTGGAGATGGCTCAGCTAAGTTTGTTAGAAAGACAACTGAACAGGTTGGCACTGCCCAGAAAATCTCTCCTTCTCCACCTGTACAGTGGATTCAGGAGGCCAGAATTCGGGTACTTGACATGGTCTAGAAACTCCTTTCTCTATCCTGAGATTCAGGAACTCTCAAGGCTCTTTAAGAAAGCTGGAGACCAGGCATTTCCACCACTTACATGAAGTGGTTTCCCTATACATGGTAATTTTTTAATAGATTATGCAACTATGACTCCAGAGCTGCAGCCAGGAATTCTCCAGTCACATGGACAAGTGCTCATAGCCATCATGTGCCTTGCTCCAAGGGAATTCTTAATGGCTCACTAACCCACTAACCCAGGTGACTCAGGGCAGCTTTTCACTTTGCTTATCTCATAATCTCAAAGGCAAGGTGAAATGGACAGAGCGGCCAAGGTCGTGAAACATTCATAGTGGTGGAGAACAAACAGTTCATCTTGGAGGAATTTTCTCAGCAGGGTTGCACTGGGCATGTTCATACCCTTCATTGGGAGATGCTTTCAGAAGTCCTAAATAAAGGCTCATCGCCCGGTAAACTATCCATTCAATCAAGGAACCTCCTACATTGACCTTTGCTGAAAAAGTTTGTGATACTTATGAATTATGTGCAAATTGGTATTCAGGATTTTTAATTTGGCTTCTCTAAACACCTTGCAAATAGCATAACACAAATCCATTTGCCTCCCCCACCCATTTTAAAAAATCATTTCACTTTTTCTCTGGGTTAACTGTTAGATAATAAGAGAAGTAAAATAATAATTCTGTATAATAACAATAATGTAGTGAAGTTTTGTTTTAAAACAAATCCAGTGTTGTTTCCTCTACACCACATAAACAGGTAAACATCATGAAGATGACTGCAGTTTAGGCATCCATTTACAGAGGCTCTTCTAAGAAGAATCAGATGAGATCCTCCAAACCTCCCAGCGACTTCCATGTGGTGCCATTGTCCTCATCCCTTTCCCACTGGAACCTTGGACTCCGTTCCTGGAACCATCCAGATGTGGATAGGTGAGCTTTTGACTTACAGTGCCTGGAATCAGTTCTCTATGATATTTTATAGCCACTGTTTCCAAATCATACTGCCAAGGGTTTCCCAGTCTTTACCCTCCACCCCGACTCCTTCCAGTTCCCCCAGATGTTGTCTTTCACCATTACAACGTACCTTCCTTGAGAACACGAACTATTTTCCTTTCCTATATTTGTAACAGAGTATAAGCTCATTTGGAAAAAAATATTACTAAGTAGTATAACTGAACACTATCAACAGTATTGCCTCAAAATAGAAAAAAGCAATTGAAAAGAAAAAGATACTGTGGAGGGTTTGGCTTGAGATTCAGCTAAACCAGATTAATTTGATGAAAGTAGAAGGAGGGAAACATACAAAATGGAGCAGTTCTGCTACCGTTTTTATTGAATCTATTTTCAATGACAGTAGTAGAACTGCAGCATTTGGATTTTCTCTCACTGCACAATAAATGATCATATAAATGAAGAAGAGGAAGTCAGGAGAGATGACTGTACGTGATCAAGGATATACAGAAGAGTCTATCTTGCAGTCAACATGGTTTTAGAGACACTAGTGGATTAATTCTTTGATATATTTCAAAGAGAGCAATATTCCAAAAGCGTAGTAGAGATTACGGATAGTACCTTAACTTCAAAAAAATTGACAAATCACAAGCAACTACCAAACCATGTTCTTGCATTTTCAGCTCCATAAATAAAGTCTTTGGGAAATAGTGTATGTATGTCTAATAATTAGATCTACCACTGGACCCAAAGAGGCTGGGGCACTTCACCTCTCCCTCCATTCTAAGGGCCCCATTTGTGCTATACCCATATAGGTAGTAATTGGACAAGGTTCAAACCTGGGGGAGACTGACCAACTATTTAGAAGAAAGGTCAGATTCCTTTTCTCAGATTTCTTTTCTCCTGCTCTTTGGTTCATTATGCCTCCACACTGGCCCTCCAGGGAAATAATACTTAGAGCTTAGATCATGATTAAGGGTCTTCCCAAAGTATGTAGTAAAGGCTAAATCAATTATTAGACACACATTTATTTCCAATACACAAAAGACCCTACTACTATACTATATTGGAATGTTAAAACCATGGGAACATAAAGCATTTGCTGAGACTGTTGAATAGGCATTTTACATTTTACCTTGGCTTTGCACTATCACAATCTATCCTACTCTTTCATCTCTCAAGTAGATGTTTTCTGACAAGCCAGGTCATGTTGGAATCATCCTCTGGCCAGGAGTTATCTTCTCCAAGAATGTTAGATTGGTTGCTGGGGACTTCTTCCAAAATACAGGATGATCCACTTGAAGCAGCAGGGGTCATGGACTCATTCATTGATTATGCCCCATTTTGTACTGAACTCAGTGGGGCAGATGCTTTTTAATATGTAATTGCTTTCACACTGTCTCAATCTATCACTTCAATCCTTAGAAAAGTAGCCCTTCCTTTGATTGCAATTGCATTTTGGTCAGTCTCCTTGCTTCAGGTTTCTCTCTCTCTCTCTCTCTCTCTCTCTCTCTCTCTCTCTCATTTTCCTGCAAAGTGACTTTCCTCAAATACAGGTTTAACTCTGTCACCTCCTACTCAACACCCTTCATTGGCTCCAGGATCAAATTAAATGCTCTGTTTAGTATGTACAGCCCTTCATTACCTGGGTCCTTCCTACCTTTCCAGACTTAATTACATTTTACTCCCTTCCACCTAGTCTACAATCAAGCCCCACTGACCCTCTTGCAGTCCTTGCACACATGACCCACTGTGCCTTTTCACCGACTCTCCCTCATGCCTGGAATACTATGTCTCTTGACCTCTGTCTCCTTGCCTTCCCTGGAGTCTTTCGGGATTCAAATCAGATCCCACCTTCTCATGGCTGGCCCCCCTTGCTAGGTTCTCTTCTTTGAGATGACTTTCTATTTATTCTTCTTGCACATTGTCTCATCCATTGAATATGAATGTACTGAGAGCAGTGACTACATTTTTCCTTTATTTGCATCTCCAGTGCTTAACACATTTAGTAAATACTTAATAAATTCTTGTTGACTGACTGACTCACTGATTCTAGCACTCTAAATTGCAGAGCCTTTGCTGTTCTGCAGAGAAGTTTTCTCACCATTATCTTCTTGTACCAAAGAGATCATAGGTTTGGTCCCAGAAATAACAAACAAAAACCAACCCAAACAAAAAGCCCATATGAAGTGTTGTTGTTCAGTCATGTCTGACTCTTCATGACCCCATTTAGGGTTTTCTAGGAAAAATTACTGAAGTGGTTTTCTATTTTCTTCTCCAATTCGTTTTACAGATGAGGAACTGAGGCATTAAGAGATATGCCCACGGACACATAGCTAGCAAGTGTATGAGACTGAATTTGAACTCAGTGCTTCTTGATTCCAGGCCTGACACTATCCACTGTGCCACCTAGCTTTAAAAAAAAAATCAACTGTGCAAATAGGCTGGGAGTGACATGGTTTAAAAGAATTTTGTAAGGAAAAGACTGATAAGTTTTAGGTGATTTTAAGTTCGATATGGGTCAGTAGTGGGATAAGGTTACTGTGTTGTTGTGCTGCATTACTAGCAGGACAGCCTGGACCAGGGAGGTGATTAACCCCTCTGTATTCTGCTTCCCTCCTTAGATTGCACCACGAGCAGGATGCTCACTTGTGAGTACCACATTTTAAGAGATAAACAGCATGAATTGCAGTCACCAGAATGAATGTTAGTAATAATAGCTAACATCTGTATAGCACTTAACATCTGTCAGGCACTGTGGTAATCACTTCACAATTGTCTGATTTGGCCCTTACAACATCCTTGTGAGACAGGCGCTTTAATAATTCTCATTTCACACATGAGGAAATTGAGACAAACCGATTATGTGACTTACCCAAGGTCACACAGCTAACACGTGTTTGAGGTCACATTTGAACTCAGGTCTTCCTGATTCCAGACACAGGTGCTCCGTCCCATCTAGCTGCCTAGATGGGGAATTTCAGAATCATATTCAATTTAATAAATTCCATTAGTTATTTCCTTTTGTGTGGCAGGATCTGTGTTAGGTGCCGAGGGTACAAAGACCAAAATGAAAGACCCAAATGTGCACAGTCATTTCTGAGGGAAGCCCAGAGGTCTCCAGGAGGTACTGTCAAAGGGTAGGACAGAGGGCCGGGAAGGATGACTCTAAGATGCACTTAAAGAGAAGAGGGAGGTGTCTATAGAAGGAAGCCTACCCAGTCTTCAGTTCAGAATCACAGGGATTGTCACCCCTTTCCGTTGGCAGTGGCACATAATGTCAGCTGCCTTGTAAGGTAATGAGTTCCTTGTTCAAGCAGAGACTTGTTTAGAGAGAGGAGCTGGGATCATAAAGTACCTGACAGCTCTAGAATTTTATGAAAATGTTAACTTGGCTTGAAACATTTGTATTTCTAAATGCTTCTCTTTTGAAAAAAATAGGTCATATGGCAAGAACAAAAAAATGAAACTTCCGATATTACCAGGGGCAAGCATTATAGAGTCAGATTTTGTGCGTCAGGTGTTTTCCCCCTTTTTAAATTGTGGGATGTATGAAAGCAAAGAATAAGCTAAGTAAGAAATATGGGGTTTTTTTTAATTGAAGCGGAGGAGTCAGCACCTCTTAAAATGAAAGTTTAAGTGATTAGACTGAAAAGTTCAAAGAAAGATATTTCAGTTGATCTATGATCTCATTGTGATGGATCCATCCTGTAGTTATAAAGAATACAATCTAGCCACACATAACTCTTGTTCAAGGGTTCCAGGAAGCTGTCCGTGTAGTGTTATGGTCAACCTTGAGATGTTTTAACACTGTTTGGTTTTTTGTTGTTGAGCCATTTCAGTTATGTCTAACTTTGTGATCCTATTTGAGGTTTTCTTGACCGAGATACTGGAATGGTTTGCCATTTCCTTCTCCAGTTCAATTTACAGATGAGGAAACTGAGGCTAACAGGGTTAAGTGACTTGGCCAGGTTACACAGCTAGTAATTATATGGTTACCAACAGAGTATTCAGGCAATCCATTGGTTGTCCCTTGCTCTAACCACGTAAGAAGTAATCTCTTGGGGTCAAGCATCTTTCTTTCTCTCTCTTTCTCTCTTTCTCTCTCTCTCTCTCTCTCTCTCTCATTATTTCCTTTATAGGTTTTCTGTTGTTCTGTTTTACTTATCTTGCTGAATTCTACATGGGTAATGAGTTATAGGCAGCTAAGTGGTGCAGTGTATAGAGAAGGTGGATCTGGAACCAGGAAGACTCATCATCAAATCTGGCTTCAAACTTACTAGCTGTGTCAACCTGGGCAAGTCATTTAACCCTGCTCGCCTCAATTTCCTTATCTGTAAAATGAGCCAGAGTAGGAAATGGCAAACCACTCCAGTATCTCTGCCAAGAAAACCGCAAATGGGGTCACCAAGAGTCAGCCATGACTAAAAACAACTGAAACCAAAACAATGTATTGTAAGCTATTCACAGTCACTGTGCACCTTTCCATTGTCCTTTGGGTGACACTAAATTTTAATTTTTTGAAGACTAGTGTATTATATAATTCATAGTAGTACTCAGAAGAATATTATTTTTAAAGCAGTAGCCTGTTGTTTCTAGGAAAAACTACAGATTTTTAAAAGCACTATTTAATTTTCCAAAGACTGCTGTCCTCTTCCTGTTTAATTCTGTATATAGTTCATCTGAAATGTCTTTCAGTGATATATATTTTATATTCTGGTGGTCCAGTTTTTAAGATAGTCTATCCAACTGCATATAATATTCTGGACAGCAAGTATTCTTCATTTAATTGAGTTTTCTTGAGCAACCTGAACTCTTTGATGTGATTATATATCTCATTTAGGGGGTTCTACACTGTTCAGGGGATTGGTACAATCAGAATATTATCTATAAAGAGGAGCATCTGAAAGAGCTCTCAAGGTATAGTGAATTCTTCTCCCAGTTGGACCCCGAGATGAGCATAGTTCATTAAGGTTGTAAAAATGTGTCTTCCTTGTTTCATATTTTGTTTAATGATAATTATTAGGAGCCATTGAATGGTTAGCCTCTGTTTACGTATCTTTAAAAGAATCTTGTATGATTTTGAAATGAGCATAGAAGACACTTTATTGTAGCAGAGACTTTAAGGCAGCATTTCGCTCTATTGAATCAAAGTCAGCAAAAAATAAGGAGAGTAAAATCTTGCATTTTCTATTTATTTAAGTCAGTTGTATGACTATCAAGATGTGGTCAATTTATTAACACCCTCAAAATTGTATTGTCTCCAGCACAGGACTCCTCTTTGTATAGTTTTTCTAGTCTAGTTTTTCTTCCCAATTGTTTTCTTCAATTCCATTTATATTTGCTTACACCAAGGACTATGATGTTAGAATATATATATATATATATGTATATATATATATATATATATATATATATACATATATATATATATATATATATATATGGTAACCACATGACATTGATGGAGAAGTTTAAGAAAAAATAAAATCCTTTGTATTTTCCATTTTTTCATCATTTTGTTGTCCTCCTTTGAATTTCATTCTTAAATATTCTGACAGTTTTGTTCAGTTGGGTTTCTCGCTAAGCTTTCCTTAAATTTGGCTTTTCCTCCATTGTTTCTTAATGTTTTGTGACACACAAGTAATCTTCATAATCTTCTACCCCTATTCCGTAAGATTACGCTAGTGTCAACCTTGGTCTCAATAGCAAACTGCCTTGAAAAGATCGCTTTTGTCCTGGCTCCTTTGTGTCTATATTGCCCCATTTTGGCAATTGATTTACATTGGCTAAAATAATTATTAGTAATAGCGTCTCTTCTTTTTCCTATTTTTTTTCATCAATAGAGAAAAATGTCAGGTTGGAATCTTTCTTCTAATTTGATGTTGATTTTACCCTTTTCTTTGATGATTCAACTTGTTGAGAAATGATCTGACATTATTAACCAGTCATTCCCTGTCTGTTAAAATATAATCAGTTTTACCTTTCTGTGTTGTGATTTGCTGCTTATTTTGTATTTTATCTTCTGAATCTCTTCTTGAAGGAATTATTCATGATAGAGAGGAATGATTCTTCTGTGTACTTTACAAACCTTTGAATAATCTTGTTTCTTCCTCTTTTACCATGTTTTCTTACATATTTTTTACCATCTTCTCCTGTGCCCATGTATACTGAGAAGTAAAGTATATTTTTGTTTTATTTGGAATGTCTTATCAAATTTTTTATAAAATTTCCTTACCTCTTCATCTTCCAGAATAGATGTGACCATATGTGCTATGTTCATTTTCATAGTCACAATTTTGCAAATGTTTCTTGTGATCACTGCAATATATGACAACTAAAGGTGCCATGAGATGTTGTTTCATGTTGCTTATGAACATACAATGAAGACAACTCCATCTACTTTTATTTTTCTCTCCAACCTGTGAACTATCCTTTCATTTTAGCTACACATTCCATTTATCTTTTGGCTTCTTCTATAATGAGGACAAGATAAATACACTGTAGTTCCTGGAATCATATCCACTTGTTGGCCACTATATGAAGATCTCACACTTAGAATACCAGCCACAAAGCTAAAGTTTCTATATATTGTCTAAAAGCCATGTTATTCTTAGCATCTTCTGCCCTCCTTTCTGGTACTATACTAGCTAGCATTGGTTCTGAAGTCCTTCACAGGACTGAGGGCCAGTTTGTATTATTATTTTTTTAAATACCATTGGTTACCACAGCCAAAGAGTTCATCACTAGGCAGCTAGCCAGGTTGGTCCTCTGATAGCAGATGTAGTCTCTTGCTTGAACCCTACTTCCAGCATGGTAGACCTTGCTTTGTTGTTCAGTCATCTCTGACCCTTTGAGACACCATTTGAGATTTTCTTGGCAAAGATACTGGTTTGCTGTTTCCTTCTCCAGTAGGTCCATGTTTTCAGGTACTCAAAGGTTAAGTGACTTGCCCTGGGTCACAAAGCTAGGAAATAACTGAAGCTGGATTTGAATTTAGGTTTTCCTGACTCCAGACTCAGTGTTCTATCTACTGAGCCACCAGCTGCCTCTGAGAAGACACATTTTTTTGACATAGCCTTTAAGAACTCAAGTACAACTCCACATCATAATGAGGTATCTGAATATCACTTTGTGGAGAATTATGCTGGGTTAACTTAGTATTAAAATAATATAAAAAACAAATAATAAAAAATAGCACCATCCCTACCTGAATCTCATTCTTTATCCTTGTACCTGGAAAATATTAAAATGCTTTCAGATAAGCCATAAAGACTTGCAGCAAATCTTTAGACAGATCTTTAATATCCTTGGCACTAGCCACATCTACAACACATCTACGTCCAAGAAAGAAACAACATTATTAGAATGTGAGCTTCTATTAGAGCATGACCTCTTTTGGGGCTGGGACTGTTTTTTGTTTTTTATTTTGTTTTATCTTCAGCACTCAGTATAGTGCTTGAAACAAAGCTGACTAAAAAGTCTTATTAAAAATCAGATGACATTATGATTTCCTTTATTGATTTTTACTTAGTGTTATAAGCACATGAATAATTGTGCAAAATTGAAAATCAAAGTAAACTGTTACTTCTTTCAAACTTAGCTGTGTGACTTTGGGAAAGTCATTTCCCCTCTTTTGAGTTTCAGTTTCCTCACAAGTAAAATGAGGAGGTTTGACAAGATAATAGACACTTATGATGGTGATAATCTATGTCACTCAATTCTTGATATCAACAGAGTTACAAAGGGACTTATTTGTACAAAGACAGGTCTTTTGGTTACCTCAACCATTGTCTCCATGTGGTATCCTAGAAAAACCATAAAAACCCATGGAGCATTATGGTAGTATTCTGATCATTTGGTACTTTGCACTTTTACAGTATGTGGTGGCATGGCTACTTTCAGGGTTGCTGTATTTGGAGATAGGCTCACTTTGGACATTTATTATATGTAACCATGAGCACGTTGGGGCAGTGAGCTGGCACTATGGATAGAGTGAGGGTCTAGAATCAGGAAGACCTGAGTTCAAATGTGGCTTCAGAGACTGTGTGACCCTGGGCAAGTCACTTAACCCTACTTGCCTCAGTTTCTTCATCTGAAAAATGAACTGGAAAAGGAAATGGCAAACTACTCCAATATCTTTGTTAAGAAAACCCCAAAGAGGGTCAAAGGACAAAATGGTTTAACAACAACAACAAAATTTAATCTTTCTAAACTTAGTTTTCTCCTCTGTGTACAGTTCAAATAATAGCAGCACTTCATGGGAGTTATGAGACCCAAATGAGATGGTATGTACGAAGGGCTGTATCAGTTATTCTTTTAGTCTTTACAAATATATAATTAGATTACCCAGTGAAAATCCTGAAAAATTAAAGGTTCATTATAATCATTTGTCATGTGTAAAATATGGGCCTTTTTTCAAAGTAATTCCATTTACAGTCTATTGCTTTAGAGTCTTTCTTGTATTTACTAGTTTGTCTGTTATTAAAAGATGTCAATTATAATGAAACATAATCCTCTCCAAAGATACATTAGACAGTTATTTCTTTATTGGACAAATTGTATCATCATGAATGCTGCTTCTAGTTTCTTCTAAGCGTGATTTTTATTTTATTTTTTATTAAATTAAGTAATTTATTTTTAGTTTTCAACATTTATTTCCATAAGTTTTAAATTCCTCCCCTCCCTCCCCACGATGGCCTGTAATCTGATATAGGCTTTACATATGCATTCCTATTAAACATTTTCACATTAGTCATCTTACATAGAAGAATTATAACAAATGGGAGAAACTGTAAGAAAGAAAAAACAAAACAAAACAAAAAAAGAAATTATTCTGCTTCACTCTGTATTCAGACTCCATAGTTCTTTCTCTGGTTCTCTGGATGTGGATGGCATCTTCCATCATGAGTCCTTTGGAATTTTTTTTAGGTCCTTGCATTGCTAAGAAGGGCTAAGTCTATCAAAATCAGTCAAGGCAGACTTAGCTGTTACTTTGTCCAATGTTCTTTCTCCTGGTTCTGCTGACATCACTCAGCATCAGTTCATATAAATCTTTCCAGGTTTTTCTGAAGTCAAACTGTCCCATCATTTCTTATAGCACAATAGTATTCCATTACATTCATATACCACAACTTGTTCAGCTATTTCCCAGTTGATGGGCATCACCTCCATTTCCAGTTCTTGGCCACCACAAAGACAGCTGCTATAAATATTTTTGTACATGTGGGTCTTTTTCCCATTTTTATGGTCTCTTCAGGATCCATCCCTAGAAGCAGTATTGCTGGATCAAAGGGTATGCCCTTTGGGCATAGTTCCAAATAAGCTTAATTTTAAAGAAAGCTCCAATGCACGTATTTATTAAACAACATGTTCACAGTAACACAGCTACAAAGATGATTTTTTAAAACCCCACATTTTTTCCAACCACCCCCAAAAAGGGAAAAGGGGCAAGAGAGAAAACGAAAGGGGCAAAACCTCTGGAATCCCCAAATCTAGGTCTCTGGCTGCCCCTCTTTCCAACTGCAGTCTACACCCAGAGGGAGCTGCTCCATCTCCCCCTTTCTTCCTGCGGGTTTGGATCCGACCTTTACAATTCACCAAACTTGCTGCAGGGTAGGGAGGCGGGCAGCTCTCCCCGAAGAGTGCGTGTCTTTCTCAGTTGATTTTCCTGAGCTTCCAAGACCGGCCCAGCCCCCTCCTCTAGCCTCGGGCTGGCTTAGGCCTCGGAAAGGGGGAGGGGGTCCGCTCTAGTGCCCTGCCCCGCATTACGTGGGTTCTGCAGCATCGCCCCTCCGCGGCTGCACGTGTGCTGCGCTAGGGGAGGCGAGGGTTTTTCCTTCCCTCCTTCCCTCCTTCCCAGGGGAGGAGGCGGCCGCCCCTGGGCTAACTGGCCGCCGCCGGGAGGAGGAGGTGATTGACTATGCTGACATTCACCTAGCTGAAGATTAACTCTGTCCGGAGCGCCTGGGCTGTCCCATGCGGCCGCCCATTTACATTCAGGGACCAGGCGCCGCAGCCGGGGCAGGGGCAGCAGAGGCAGCAGAGGCAGCAGGGGCAGCAAGGGCAGGGGCAGCAGCAGCAGCAGCAGCGGCGGCGGCAGCAGCACCTCTCCCTGGCATGGTACAGAGCTTTTCCTGATTGGTCTGGAAGCCCACGCGAAAGCCCTGCGTTTGCCGCAACGATAGTAGAGGAAGGAGCGTTTGGGTGGAAACAGATGGAAATGAGAAAATCCACGGGGTAAACAAGCCGGATATTTATCATGAGAGTGCTGGCGGAGCTGCTCTCTTGTCGTTCGCTGCCCTGCCTTTGGATTTAAGATCATGTATGTATCCAGTTTTTGCCTCTTTTTTTTTTCTGGTTGAGTAATTTCAAATAGCAGAATTTAATAGATTTTTCTTCTTTCTTACTTGAAAGCAGCATGTTTTCGACCTTGCCTCCTTCCTTGCTTTCCTTCACTTCCTGTTCTGATAAAAGTGGAAAATCGGTCTCAAAATTGTTTCTTGTCCCCCCGCCCCCTCTTTCTTTCTTTCTTTCTCTCTCTTTCATAGGTCCATTCACATTGTTGCATTAGGAAATGAAGGAGATGGACTTCCCGAGGACAGTCGTCAGTCGGGTCTGATCTGGACTTATCTAGGGAGAAGTGCTCTTGTATCGGAGACAGAAAGCAGCTTGTTGCTGAGCTCTGATGCCAGCTCGATTGCATATCCTGTATTTACTGAATATCAAGCCTGTGTGTTTGGAAATGTCAGACTGGTGGTACATGATTGTCCCGTCTGGGTAAGAGAAAGCAGCAGCTCTATCCACTTCTAAAGAGTCTGGAAGCAGTGTTTTTTCCCTCTTTTAACGCGTTACCCCAGGAATTTTAGGCATCATTAATTTTTATCTCCCTTTGGTCATTTGCTTCCTTGGAGGAAAAAAAAATTAGCTAAAACTCGTGTGTTGAGCACCTACTCTTACCAACGCTTCACAGATACTGTTAATTAAATCCTTTGCTACAAAGGCAGCTGAGTAAAATGACAGGGTCACATTGTTGCACCCAGAGAGAGCTGTGTGTTTTTCCCAGTTACCTAACGTGTTGATAATGTAGTAATGCCATTCTAAAAATAAAACTCTCTGAAAGCTGATAGTCAAAACTCTTTTTTTAAATAAACCAGTTTAGGAAGAAGAATAGGTTAAATTCTTTTAAACTTGTGGCTGAAAAATTATTTTAAATTGTCTATTTCTACCGTAAGATTAAGCGTGGAAAACCAGGTTTACCTGCTGATGTGTTCTCTTTTTTTTTAAGGAAGGTAATTCCTGTTGGTTGCCTTTCATGATTTTATAGAGATTTAAGGCAGAGTAATGGGTGTATAGGATGATGATTTTTAAAAATGAATACAACACAGTTTTCTGTAATAGAAATAATCAAATTGCAATAACATGAATCAGTTTCCAACATTATTCCTATGAGGTTACTGAAAATGTATTAGTGAATTTCACCAGGACACCTGCATTTTTTTCTGAGTATCCTGGAACTCTGACTTTTGAAATTGTTAATTTGTCTTTATTTGGCAGACCATTTAATCTGATCCTTTAATAACATAGACGTTAATACTGGATTTATGTTCTTAAAAGTTAAGTGTCAGGATTGTAAAGGTATAGATCATACTTTGAAATTTTATTAGATACTTGGAATTTTTAAAAAACTTAATCAGCATAAAAAGAAGTTAGTAGTCCTTTAAAGAAATGTTTTAATTTAATTTCAATTATTACAGATGTTAATTTCAAATTAAAGGAAAGTTATTAGGTGTCTAAAATCTAAACTATGTCAGTTCAAGAGTGATAATTCATCCTTGATGATGAAAAATTTGTGAAATGCCTATCTGTTTTCCACAAGGGATGATTATGGCAATTAATTAAACAAACTGTTTCTTTCCTTTTAGCAGACGTACTTAACTGCACCCCTCAAAGCAATGAGGGTTAAGTGACTTGCCCAGGGTCATACAGCTAGTATGGGTCAAATACCTGAGGCAATAGATTTGAACTCAGGTCCTCCTGATTCTGGGGTCAGTGCTTTATCCACTGTGCCACCTATCTGCTCTTTGGCTTATTGAATCTTAAATTCACAGATAGTTGGTTAAACAGTGTTAGTCAAGACATTCAAACAACTCAAGAAACTTTGAGCAAATAAAGTATTTTTGAGAAAAACAAAGCACAATTTGAAGTAGGAACTGTGTCTGTGCTTTTTCTTTGACCCTTCAATGTTTTTTACTTTAAAACAATGCTTATTTATTAGCACTAGTAATTGGAATCTTCCAAATAAGTTAAGTTTTCATTTTTTCTATAGGAGGAAAACAAATCCCTTCTTAAAAATTTTGAAAAGAGTTTTTCCATGTGTAAAAAGTATGCCTGGAAATTTTTATGGTTTAATAGTTCATTTTAGTATAGATATTGACTAGTCCTAGATTTGTTACCTTTTAAAATTTTTTAGGTCACCGTGACCTGTTCTAGCTAAATAACAGAATTGTTTAGAATGTTTTTCTTCTAAGTACATTATGTACTAATGCCCTTCATGGACATTAACATCAGTTATATTCCTCAGTTGTTATTTGATGGATACTGAACCCACTTGTAGGTAATACCAAGAAAGTATACTTTCATACTAGTCTTTATTGTTATTTTTTATTATTTATGAAAATGACTGGCATTTGGAAAGTACTTGCCAGGCACTTTATATTCATTTTGTTATCTGAACCTATGCTGTGCGGTAGGTATATTTTAAGATCTTGATGATCTAGCAGTTTTCAGTTTATATTTTTAAATAAATATGATATTTCTAAATAAATGTAATGGCATATTAAATGCTAATTATTTTTCAATTTCCTTTTCTAAAAAGCCAAATTTATATTATGCAGCTTTAAATAGGGCATACTACATGGAAAATAACCTATTTCTTAAGCAGAGGAATTTTAAATATCTTCACACACACACACAGCCATAAAAGGGCTCTATGAAAAGTATTCCTTTTAGAGCATGATGTGATTTATACAGAGAATCAAAATTGTATTAAGGTGTCAGGGTACACTGACCTCTTGGGGATTGGGCAGGCCAGGTGTAGGGAACCTGAGGCAGATTTCACACTCCTATAGGCCCTAGCTGGAAGTTAGTTTTCAGATGCCTTGAAAGGTACAAGAGAACAGTTTGGTGATTCTGTAGTGTCTGCTGCCAATCTAATGTTCCATGGAAGCAGCAGATGCTTTGTAGACAAACTGTGTAATAGAAAGAATATTATATTAGACTGAAGACCTAGTACATGCATGTCCATCCCTGTGAAAGTCAATTAAACTTTGTAGGTCTCAGTTTCCTCATCTGTGAAATGAAATTATTGCATTCCATAATCTTTAAGGTCCCTTCTGGCTGTAAGTTTTGTGATTTTAATTACTGATTATGCCATTTACTATCCATGTGACCTTGAACAAGTCACTTTTGACATTTCTGGGCCTTGGCTTACCTACCTGTAGATTGAGGGGATTGGATCATGTGATCTCTAAAATCTAGCCCTACTTTATTTGCTGTGCCCCATTATCATTTCTCTGGTTCCAGTTCTACCGTAGTCAATAGTCTGACGTCCCTATTGTGAAGGCAAAGTAATAGCGTTTTAAATTTCACATGAAGTAAAATTAGGAGGGATTGCGATAAAATTAATACCCCAGAGGGCACTAGTTTCATACCTCACATATTAGTAAAGATGTATAGAAATATATTCATTGGAAGGTTAATTGGAATAATTTGAGTATTTGTATCTACTCTCATTTTTCAGTCACTGTTTTCAAAAACATAGTAATTTTTTTAAAAATTAGCTAAATTATGGCCACTTGAAATGTGTCTTATTCATAATACCACTAGGAAATGGAATAATTATTTCACTTTATAACGCCTCATAAAAAGTAGTAAATCCAGATCTCCAAGCCCTGTCTCTGAGGCTGTGGTCATATAATACTGTAGAGAATTCCTTGGAAGTGAAGTGTACAAAAGAGTAGGAATATTGGATTCTTCCTTTCAAGGGAGAAACAAATTGTTATCTCCTTTACCCATTTTTGAGTGGCGTGGTGCCCACAAAACTGGAACGGGCCAACTGGGCTGCTAATTGATACAGTATTACACTTTGATAGAGCACTTCCTGCAGATCACTAGCTTTTCTGAAACCTCATGTTAGGTATAATTCATGCTTTCATAAATTTATTTATTTTTTTTTTCATATGGAATACATTCTTTGCTCCTATTTTCTCCCATTGTACTTGTATTTTAAAATTTGATATCAAGTTCTTTATTAACAAAAATATGGAAAATGAAAACGTGATGCAGAAATCCTTTCTTGTATGTTAGGTACAGCAGGGTCCCAATTAGTGCAAGTAATGAATTGTGCATTATTCAAATTCCCACTACACATTAACTTGGGACTGGAACCAGTGACTATATTTATTCTATAACATAATAATTTTGAATGGTGCAGACTTGAAATCTCATAGACTGCTTCTTTACTTGCACCAGTTGAGACCTAGATGTACATTTCTTTCTGTTTTATGTATTTATTGAACATTTGCATAACTTTTTCATTCTGTTCCTTGACTTTGCCTATCTAATACTTTGTTCATATCTGTATGTGCACAAAATTAGAACGGAAGCAATTAGAAGGGGTTTTGAGCAGGAATTAGGAAGTGCTGGCAGATTGTGCTGGGAAACTTTCCCAACTCCCTCCTGCCCTTTGCCACTCTTCCTCCTTTTTCCTTCTCAAACTCCTTGACTTTTCATGTTTTCATTCCATGGTTCTCCTTGGTTCCCTTTAACTTCATCAAATAGCTACATCTCACTTTGACAGTTTCTTCTCATTTTTGAAAAGCATTCTGGATTCCTCATACTTCTGAGGGTTTTCTTGGTACTGAGGGAGAGGGAACACTCCACCATATCCTGTACTTTGGCTGTCCATGAATTGCAGGAGCATACAGTACCCAAATAGAGCTGGCAGTTTTGAGAGCATTTGTGTAAACATTGCTAAGTAAGAAACTTCACCAGCTTTCTGCCACACAGGAGAAAGGGGCCTGCAGCATTGCCCTGGATTGATGGATACGAGACACTAATAGCTCTGTTCTCTACTCACATTTCAAAACACAGATTTCCATAACGCAACAGTTTTAAACTGATCTTCTAAATTCATCCCCTTCTTGACTTACTCTGCCACTCAGAAAAGTATACAAAAGGCCATATAAATGAAAACAAGTAAGCCTTTTATAGCACAGTAAAAAAGAAAATGAAGTTATTGGAATAAAACTGTTGGCATTTGTAGAGTAGACCACAGCACTTTCATGCTTAAGACTGCGTAATGGTATTTACACATTAAATTTTAAGTATTTATACATTTTTTATTATCTTTAACAAATACCAGAAGGAAAGGAATTTTTGATTAATTGGAATTACAAAGGTGACAGTGAATTTTTTTCAGTTTCCTTAATTTCTGACTCTCATCCTTAATATGTATATGTATACTCACAAATATATATATTCATGTATATGTATAGTTTGTTTATAGTTACATGCATATTATGTATCAATTTTGCATATTCATGTCTACTATAAATATGCATATACTACCTATAGTCCCTAAATTAAAATTTGAGAACTAGGGAAGGGGATGATTTGACATTTATCATTTATGTGGTCCATTCATGAATTAAAATAACATGAATTATGAAGAAATCCTTATTGATGATTTTTAAAAATTGTTTTTTTTTCCAGACTTGTATTTTCATCTGTACTGGGAGCAGCTGATGAGAAAACTCTCTCTATTAATGTAGATTTGTGACTGTTCTACAGCAGTTGGTTTTAGCAAGTTTCTGGGAGCCCTTAGAAATTAAATGACTTATAAACTACATTGCAGAGCCAGAACTTGAATCCAGGTCTTTTGACTCTGTACAAGATATTGTTTGTGAACATTTTCCTCTGTGTTCTACATGATTCTGAAAAGTAGGGCAATTCTCCAGTGTGGGGATTGGAAATGGAGGTTCCACAAAATACATAGTAAAATGGCTATACAGAAACACATAAAAACGAAATCCCAAGTAATTTACTAGAAGAATCACATAAAAAGCCCTCAGCTCTCCTGTATTTACGTTACTGTGGCACTGCTGTTGCATCTGCTCCTATAGGTTTTCGCAATCATTCAGTAATTGCAAAGAGAAAACACATTTGTATGCTTAATTTAAAATACAGATGTTAAGTATTTAGTTTTCTGTCTTCGTGCTGTTAGGAACTCTCTGGCTCTACTATTCCTATTAACACACAGTTTTCTGGGCAAGGAGTAGTTTCTTGTATAGTGGTAATGGAATGATTATTTACAGGATTTTATTACCTTTTTCCATGTACCACAATAAAGCAGGAGTTAAAATTAGCCAGTCTCACAATTTGTAATCTATTTTATGACGGTTATGAGTAAAAGGATTGTCCTTTGCATTTTGGTTTAGGGCATTTTTGACAGTGATTGGTATACCTCTCGAAATCTTATTGTTGGAGCCGACATCATTGTAATCAAATACTCTGTAAATGACAAGTCTTCATTTCAAGAAGTAAAGGATAGTTATATTCCAGTGATAAAAAGAACATTAAATCATTGCTCAGTCCCAGTCATAATTTCTGCTGTGGGTATCAGACAAAATGGTAAGTGTTTTATTTTTTCATTGTAATTGGATGTAAAGTACCATGTTACTCTGAAATAGATTCTTATTTTAATATAAAAAATGCAGTTTTAAAATATGTGAAGTAACTTTAGTTCAAATGTTAGCTGTTATGAATTTGTACTATTAAGTGACACTATTGCCATGACATAAAAATAGATTTGGAGTTAAAATGCTTGATTTCAAGTCCAGCTGCAGACATCTACTAATTATATGATCATTTGCAAGTCAAATGATAACCTGCCTTTATGATGATTTTCTCTTTATGAGCCTTACTTTTTCTCATCTGTAAAATGGGAATAAGAATCCTTATACCACCTACCTCATAGGGTGATGTTAGGAACAGATTAGGAATGTGGAGAATTCAGAATCACCAAGATTAATTATTTAGGAACAGGAACCCATGACGAAAGTTTTTAAGAAGTTGAATTTTTGGATATATAGTTCCATTTGCAAGTCACTCAGAGGGCAATGGAAAAAATAAACGTACAACATATTACCAATGTGTAATTGCACAGGACAAGCAGTATAAAGCCTGGTGGCAAATGACCAACATAGGAGGTGGGCTAGGAATGTATTGGGAGCAAGAAGTAGACAACCTATGTACTTCATTGGTATCCATGCAATGTCAGGAAATCTAGGACCCCTTAGCATGTTGGCTGTTTATCCTGTGGAATTTATGGGAGGACATGAAGAAGAGTGATGTAAAATGAAGAGTGTGGATCACAGATCCACTGACTTATCAGAAAATCTAACATAAAGATAGTTAAAAGAGCTATTATGAAAGACCTGTTATAGTCAATCATAGGACAGTAGCTGGTGATCAAGTAGCCTTCATCTTTGATCAGGACCTCATCATCTTTTGCCTGGACTTTTGCAATAGACTTCATATCAGTCCCCCTGTCTCAAACCTGTGCTTACTCCAATCTATCCTCCACATAGCTGCCAGATGGATTTTTCTATAAGTGCAGATCTGAAGGTGTTATTCTACTCAATAAATTTCACTGGTTTCTTGTTGGCTCTAGTTTAAAATATAAACACCTTGGTTTGGCTTTTAAAACCCTTCATAAACTGGTCCCATTTTACCTTTCCAAACTCACTGTACATTATTCCCCTCCCCCTAATCTGTAATGTAGGAATCCAGCCAATCTGCTCATCTTGCTGTTCGTCAGATGTGACAAGTCTAACTCCTGTCTCGAAGCCTTTTCATTGGCCCATCTTTGTGTCTGGAATGCAATGTCTCTGACTCTTAGAATCTCTTAATTTCTTCAGTATTTGATTCAAGCACCACCTTTATATGAAACCTTTCATGATCTTTCTGAATGCTAGTTACCTTTTTCTCAAAACTACCTTTCGTTTATTTCATATTTCTTCTGTATGTGTACATACTGTCTCAGCTCCTTGTGGGAAAAGACTTAAATTTTTGACTTTGTATTTCCAGCACAATGTCTGGCATATAGTAGGTGTTTAATAAATGTGTAAGTGATTTGCCCACAGTTATACAACTATTAAATGTAAGAGGCAAGAGTCTACATTTAAATCTAGGTCTTTTTTCCCCCACTGAACCAGGTTTCCTTTTATACGCCGTGTATATTGTCATCAAACTGAAATGAACTAATTTAATTTTTTTCAGACATACTTTTTTGGTCAGAAACACTTAATATTATTTTTCATTCTGTTTATTTACTTTTGCATTGGAAGCATTGCTGACCTTCATTCATTTTGCCTTGAATCGAGGCATATTAAGGCAATCTGCCCACCCCCATTCCATCAACATAAGGAGAGCTTTGTAGACATAAGGGGGCCTCTGTCTTCAGTAAATCAAAGGCCCTGTTTATGGAGGCTTTGTAAAGAATGTAAAATACCAAGAGTGTTTTATCATAATAGGCAAAGTTCTTCATGAAAATTTATTCCTTTAACTCAAAACCTAATCTGATCATAGAAAAACAAACTCAGATCAAGCTTTATGTATGATACAACTCAGAGAAATCAAGCATTATTTGCTCTCTTTATCCTGGATATCTTTAAATCTTCCTTGAATGCCAAATATTTTTCTTTCTTATTGAAGGAATATTTGATTCCTGGGCAGCTCAAACCACTTTTTTTCATGTTCATTATTGTCTCTCCAATTTTAACTGGATGACCTTGGACAAGTTATTTAATCCCTCCAGCCTCAATTTTCCTAACCATAAAAGGATTTATATCTAAAATGATATGATTTTATGTTTTGATGATGCCTTTGGACTGGTAACCTCTCAGTTCTGATGGGTTTAGCCATCCATGAGGCAGCTGGAAACACAGTGAATAGAATGCTGGGCCTGGAGTCCGTAAGATTTGCACTCATATGTGGCCTCAGTGGCTAGTTGTGTGACACTGGGGAAGTCGCTTAGCTTTTGTTCACCTCAGTTTCCTTGACTGTAAAATGGGGATAACAACAGAATCTACCTTGCAGGTTCTTTTTATTGTTAGGATCAGATGAGGTAACATATGCACAGCATTTAGTGCCGTGTCTGGCATGCACATGGTAGGTGTTACATAAATTCTTATTTTCCCCTTCCTATCTCTATTGCCTCACCTCTCCCTTTCCCATCTCTGTTCCCCCACCCTATCCCACCTCTAAGAAAGTGACTCAGATCCAGTTCAGGTATCTCCAGAGCTCACTTCTGTCTCACCAACTAGTTGCCTATTGCAACATTTTAGACTGAATGTCTAAGAGATATCTCAGACTCAGCCTTGAAAATTGAACTCATCTTTCCTCTCAAACTCTCCCTTCTTCAAAACTTTGCTATTTTTGCTATAAAGGCAAAAGTCTCCCAAGTTCACAGCCTCAGAATTGTTCCGGGTTTTTCACACTACCTGGAATTTTCACTGTTACTGCCTTTCTCACGTCTCTAACAATCAACCCCTGTCCCAGACTCACAATAAACTTTCATTCGGCCCCTCATCATCTCCTGCCTAGATGGTTGCAGTAGTCTCCTAAATTGGTCTCAGGCCTCAGATGCTGCTTCACAGAGCTGCTGCCAAAGTAATTTTCCTTAATTCCTTAACCATATGATTCCCATACTCAGTTCTCTTCAGTGATGTACTAAAGTCAAAAGTGTCATCAAGGCCATAGATGATTGATTAAAGAAGAGGATGTGCTAGTCACATAGCAATTGAGGGAAACGGATGGAGTCACTCTTCAGGTGCTGCTTTTGCTTTATCAGGAAAAAACAAAGAAGGTCCCCAACATATTGAGTGGACCCCACCGTGGCAAGTTAATGGGAGGGAGGACATGCGCAAGATTCTTACAGGATGAGCGACCATGGATGGGTCGCTATCTACATGGGTGGAGGAAACATCCAGGTCAATCAGATCGCAGATCTAATGAAGTGGTCTTTTTTGAGGGGGAGGAAGTGGGAGAATGGTGGTTTGGAGAAGGCAAAGACTGCAAGTAGGGAGATTAGTCATGATGCTATTGCCAGGAGAGAGATGAAGGTCTGAGCTAAGGTGATGGATGAACAAATGGAGAGAAGCTTATGGATGTGAGACGGATACTGCCAACTGAGAAGCCTTGGCAGCTATTAGTGGTGGTGTTAATGTGTGTGTTTGTGTGTTGGAGCAGAGTGAGGAGCTAAGGATGATCATTAGGACAATTTTTGACCTTTTTCCAGTAATAAGAATTGTTCTGGGTTTTTGTTACCTATCTTCCTCGTTCTCCCTGAGACAGTTTGGTCAGTTTAGGGAGACAGTTTGTATCTGTGAAACAGAATAAAGTTAACTATCTGAAATAGCATCAGATCTATTCTGCTTATCTCAGTAGCAAATGTGCTCTAATAAAAATAGAAGTAAAGAAATTTTGAAAAATGATTACCATTTCTTTATGCTTTTGAATCTAGATAGAGCATAATGAATGAAAAAATTGGATTAGTGGGTGCATAGGTTGTGTAAAATTTATGAGAATGAAATGTTTGAGGATTAGTGATTTTGGTCTTTTCAGTTAATTTTGAACATTAAGAATTCTGTTACTACAAGGGTACAAAACCCAATGAAAGCTTTGTGAAACAGTTTAAATAATGTATTGAAGCTAAGACTTTTTTCACTTAAGTGACTCTGCTCTCTCCCACAGACTATGAGCTCCTTGACAACAGGGACTTTTGCCTTTCCTTGTATCCCCAGCCCTTAGCACACAATGCCTCGTATGTATCTTGTCCTTGTTGAGTTGTTTCAGTCATGTCAGACACTCTGTGACCCAACTTGGGGTGTTCTTGGCAAAAATACTGGAGTGGTTTGGCATTTCCTTCCCCAGCTCATTTTACAGTTGAGGAACTGAAGCAAATAGGGTGAGATTCCTTGGCCAGGGTCATCCAGCTAGTAAGTCTGCAGCTGGATTTGAACGCAGGTCTTGCTGTCACTTCACCCACTACACTCCACTTGATACTCAGTAGCTGATTCGTTGATTAATAAATGCTTGTTAATCTGACTAGTCAGAATGCTGATAATGAAATAAATGAAACTAAATTTCATTACTAATTACCTACCCTAATGGTTATTCTCTTGCTCAAGATTATATCAGGGACTATCCAAAAGTAGAGTTCCACAATCAATAACTCTGGGGCTATTGGCCCAGTTATTAGTGGAAATAACTATTCACCTAGTAAAAAAAATTCTTTAGCATTCTTACCTTCAGATCGCTTTTCTTTCTATTTATATTGATTTGTTCTGGGGTCTCTTCTGTTCCCATTACCTTTTTAAAAATGTCCCATTGCAGATCTAGTGTCTTTCTCTGCACATCCTATTTATATCTGCAGGTATAAATCATAATATGTTAATTGCTAACGCTGAAGTCCCTCATTTGTTTTAGACATTTAGACTCATGCTTCTGTTTCATTCCAATGTCCTCTGATTCAAATTTATTCCCTCAGAAGAATTACCCTGTACTTGCCCGCTGTGTACCTCAGACAGAGGGAACTGCGTTACTTCTTCGGAAGGGATTCAACTTGCTAAAGAACTAGGAGCCACTTACCTTGAAGTACACAGCCTCAATGACTTCTATGTTGGGAAGTATTTTGGAGGTGTGGTAAGTAGAAGTTCCTCTGATATGATAGTTTTTTTAAAGTTGTCAGCCAGTTCTGGGAGATGAGCTATTTTCTTAAATGTCAACTACTATCTTAATATTGAGGTTGAAATGAACGTATGTTTAATAAAAACTTTGACTAATGAGATCTGAGTAGACATATATTAGGAGCTATTATGCAAAAAAAAAATTTTTATACAAATTGAGTTATTGTCCATCTGATACTTGACAGTTGATGGGCCCAGAGCTAAGTTTTATTGTTTTCTCACTTCCAAAGAGCAGTTTTCCCTAATGAGATGTACTTTCCCAATACCCACCCCACTTTCCTGGTGGCCCTGTCACTACTTGACCGATGGTTTGGATTATTTTATCAGATGATTAGGGAGTTAAGATTCTAGGCTCCTAATCCAATTAGCAATTATTCTACTGCCTCAGTTTTTCACAGCAGTGGAAAACTAAAAAGAGCCTGCTAAACTGACTGAACACAAAGAAAGTTATAGTCAGATGTATCAAATCCTTTGTGTTATTTAGACATAGTAAATATTTTATTCACTTTGGCTATAGTTAGATAAGAAAGTTTCCACAATTTAAAAAATTTAATATGTAACATTAAACAGTACCACCATTAAATAAATATGTGTGATAATTTACACTGTAAATGAATTTCAAACTGTAATGCATCCATTATAGTTGATTACTTAAATAAACTGTAAATGAGGCACCTGGTTACTTGAATTCTTTGAGGGATCTTTTCTGGATCCCCTTTCTATTCTCTGCTTGCTTTTCCATTTCTAAATTTGTGAATATATTTTTTTCCTTTGTTATAGTCATTGATGTTGTGTATGCTGTCCTCCTGGTTCTTATTTGCTTACTTTGCATATTAATCTTTCCAATTTTTTCCAAAAATGTTTATAACTGCCTTATTTACTTCAGAGCAGAAGTATCAAATACTCTTAACTTACTGCCCAAACCAGATTAAAATGTGATAGAATTACAAAATAAATGAAAATACATAAAAACATAGATAATGTTGATCAATGTTTGTATGTGGTTTGCTAAGTCAATTTGTAGCCCTCAGGGATCTTTATGTATGTTTAATGGCCACATTTCTGTTCCAGTTTGGCATCATTGTACATCAGGGCCCCAAGGCCACATGTAGCCTTCTAGGCCTTTGGGTGTGGCCTTTTGACCGAGTCCAAGTTTTGTAGAACAAATCCTTTTATTAAGGGTATTTGTTCTGTGAAGTTTGAATTCAAAGGGCCACACTTGAGGGCCTAGAATGCCACATACAGGGCTGAGAGGACCTCAAGGCTGCAGGGTCCCCACCCCTACAAAAGCAACTAATCGACTTAGCATCCCAGCTAGGTACCTGTGTATTGCCAAATAAAAATCTATTGAAAATAGATACTAATCTAACTCAGTGATGAAAAAGTATCATCAACATTTAATAAGGAAAATAGCATACTATGTGGACAACGGTTTGTTGAATGGATAATGCTTACTGAAAATACTCGGAAATACTTTCATTATGAAATGCTTCATGAAAAGCATGTACTGGAGTCTGATGTGCTGTTGGTGAACTGTAATTTGAGGGAAAATGCTTTCTTACTTGAAATAAAATTCTATTTGTTTTCTACTAAAAAGATGATAGATAGGATGCCCATCTATCCTGTGGGCTAGTCACATCTGTATTTGTCTTGCTACTCAGTTGTGTATGACTTTTCGTGATCCCATTTGGGGTTTTCTTGGCAGAGGTAACAGGAACGGTTTGCCATTTCCTTCTCGAGCTCATTTTTAGAGATGAAGCACTGACGTAGATAGGATGAAGTGACATGCCCAAGGTCACACAGTGAGTATCGTAGGAGGATTTGAACTCAAGAAGATGAATCTTTATGACTCCAGGCCTGGCCCTCTGTATGCTGTGGTGCCACCTTAGCTACTCTATCTGCATTTTATCAAGTTTAATCTACCTCTACAGGCTCCATTCGTTGTTCCTGTTCCTTCTCCTGGGACCAGGCAGAATTAATTTAATCCCTTTTCCACTTATCAACCCTTCAGTTACTCTATATTCTCTCAAGTCTTCTCTTGTACAAGTTAAACAGCTTCATTTTCTTCTGCGGATCCTCTTAGGGCATGATCCAGTCTCCTTACCATCCTGATGAGTCTCCTTGGGATGTGTGTCAGCTTGTCAGTGGGATTCCCAGAACTGAATATAATATCTTAGATGTGGTCTGCTCAGGGCAGAGTACAGTGGGGCTGCCACCTCCCTTGTTCTGAACACTATGCTCTCTTAATGCAACCTAATATTATATTAGCTTTTTTGACCACTGTGTCATATTATTGACCCTTATTGTGCTTGTACTCAACTATGAGTCTTTCTCACACGAACTGTTGTCAAATCATGTTTCCTCCATTTTGTCTTCTGAGTTTGATTTTTTTTAAAACAAGTTTTCTCATTTATTCTCATTACATTTCGTCTTCATTTGATTTGGCCTGTCATTCTATTCTATCAAGATCTTTTAAAAACCTTGCTCTAATCCCTTCCAGCTCTGTGGCATCTGTACATTTGATAAGGATGCATTTCTGCTTCATCTAGTCATAAAGTGTGGACAGACCAAAAACCAATAGATTTCTGGACTGTTCCATAAGAGATAACCCTCCATTCAAGCCAATGATGTCCAAAACAGAACTCCTCTTTCCCTAAAACCAACCTCCCTCAATTCAATTATATTCAATATGAAACTCGTTTTTAAATCATGTGCTGGGCAGTGAGGCTACAGAGACAAATTTGAAATAGTCCCTGCCCTTAGGGAAATTACATTCTCATTGTTCAGTTATATCTGACTCTGTGACCCCATTCAGGGTTTTCTTGGCAAAGATACTAGAGTGTTTTGCCATTTCCTTCTCCAGCTCATTTCATAGGTGAGGAACTGAAACAAATAAGGGTTGAATGCCTTGCCCAGGATCACACTGTAAGTGTCTCAGGGTGGATTTGAACTCAAGTCCTCCTGATTCCAAGCTCTATGTTCTATACACTGCACCACCTAGCTCCCCCAGTCTACTTATATTCTTCCTAACTCCCCTCTTTCTATTGAGGCTACCACTAACCTTCCAGTCACCCAAGTTCACAACCTGAGAACCATACTACATACTTTACCTCATCCCCCATCTCCAATCAATTGCAAAATTTTACTGATTTTACCTTCAAAATATTCTTGCATTCATCTCTTATCATTCCATTTACATGGCCACCTCCCTAGTTCATATCCTCATCCCCTTTCTCCTTGAACAATGTGACATACAAATGTGGGGATTTCTACCCTTTTCTCTGTTTTGAAAATCAGTACAACATTTGCCCTTTTCCAGTCCAGCAACAGCTATCCTAACTCTCCATTGTCTTTAATGAGTTAGATAGAGCTAATATGGGTATAGGTAAGTATCTGTGGAATGGTATTATCTCGCATATGTGGTCACATAGATGAAAATCCAGCTAAAGATTTGAATTATCTCAGAGTGCAATAACCAAGCTGCCGGATGATGGTCTACTTGAACTGTTACAACTATGTCATGCAGGTATTTTTGGTGATTTAGCAGTAACGACATCCTGAATAAGCTTGGGCAGTGTTCTAATTCTCCTTCTTCCTACACATGGCATTTTCCTCTTGGCTTTCATGTTCTTATCTAGCCTAGAAGATGAAATATTTATCAAATAGTATATCCAGAATCTACTATTTATATTTTGGTTGTCTGTCCCCATATTTTAGAGATATTTCACTGTCTCAATGTATCCATCAATTCGGACACTTAGCATGTTATCACAAACTATAGTCAGAAATAAGATGCAGAGAGATGATATCAATTCTCCCTCTTGTACCCATTTCTTCCCAAGTCTTTGGAACAGATGAGACACCTGCAGACACACTGTGTGCATGCCCAGCATGCATACCTGCAGTGCTTAAAAGAATGGGGGCAGAATTAGGCTCATTGATTAAAGGAAAGGAGGGCTAAATCCAGCATCCTAAGTTACCTCCCTGCTTCTCATCTCTCACATTTATCCCCTGCAGACCTGCCAAATCAATATTTCCAAAAACAAGTCCGAGCACGTCAGGTCTGTGTTTTAGCAGCTTCAGTGACTCTTTGTTGCCTGTAGGATAAAATACAGATTCTTCTTTGGCAGTTAAAACTTCACTGTTGGACTTCAGCCTATCTTTTTGGACTTACTTCATTTTATTCCCAAGTATACTCTACATTCTTGCTGGTCCATTTGCTCTTTTCCATAAAAATATTCATCTTTGGCTCCTGTACCTTGGCACAAGCTGTCCCCCATACCTGTCTCACCCTCTCTCAGAAATTAGCATTCTTCAAAGTTTAACTCAGGTACCTCCTACATTGGTCAGGAAAGGTCCTGATGCTTTCTCTGCCCCTAAAGATTTTTATATTTCTTTTGCATACATTTTTTGTTTTATTATTTGCTTATATATTGTATCCCACATGCCCCCCCCTTAGCTTCTCGAAGTGATTAATTTTTGTCTTTGAGTATACAACACTTATCTCAATGCTTTATACATTGTAGGTACCTTTGAATTGAATGACTAATTTCTTTTCTGATAAGCTGGCTTTTTAAAATAATAGTTTATTTCCCACCTCCATTATATTAAAAACAATTTTTAGCATTTTTTAGAGTTTTGAGTTCCAAATTGTCTTTCCCTCCATTCTTCCCCTCCCCCCTCCCTGAGATGGTAAGCAATCTGATCTAGATTATACATGTACAGTTATGTAAAACATTTCCATATTAGTCATCTTGTACAAGAAGACTGGAATAAAAAAATGAATGAAAGTGAAAATAGCATGCTTCAGTCTGTATTCAGGCAATATCAGCTCTTTCTCTGGAGGTGGATAGCACATGCTTCATTGTGAATCCTTTGGGATTGTCTCAGATCAGTGTTTTGCTGAGAGTAGCTAAGTCATTTATAATTCTTCATTGAACCGTGTTGCTGTTACTATGTACAATGTCCTGGTTCTGCTCACTTCACGTTGTATCAGTTCATAAGTCCAGATTTTTCTAAAATCATCCTGCTTGTCATTTCTTATAGCACAGTAATATTCCATCACAATTATATACTATAACTTATTCAACCATTCCCCAATTGATGGGCATCCTCTCAATTTCCAATTCTTAGCCACCACAAAAAGAGCTACTGTAAATATGGTGAGCTATTTTTGAATCTGCCTACTGGATTGTCATCCACATCTATCCATCTCATCAACAAGCTTGACATGAGAGACTTTTGTCAAAGGCTTTGCTAAAATGCAGATAATCTATATAACTACCACATTCCCTTTACCTACTATCTAATAAACTTGTTACAGTATTTTAGGATCACAGAATTAGAGGAAATAAAAGAAAATACTCTTAGTCTGGAATGACCCATTTCAGATGAAGCCATAACTCTTAGTAACCATCATTCCTCTATATAAATGCCTCCAAACCATCTCTTTAATAATATGTTTCAGACTTTGTCACAAGTCAAAGTCAGACTTACAGATTTGTAATTTGTAGCCTCTACTGTTTTCCTGTTTTTGAAAATCAGTACAGTGTTTACTGTTCTTCATGCTGGCAGCAACTGTCCTACTTTCCAGAATCCTTCAGAGGTCTGTGAATCTGACTGTGGATCAGTGATCATGTTCATTTCATTACAGAAAGCTCATCTGAAATCCCTGTTATGTGCAAGCCCTTCATATGTGTAAAGCAGCTAGGTGGTACAGGGGGCAAGAGCACTGGACTTGGAGTCAGAAAGACTTGGGTTTGAATCCTTTCTTGGACTTTAGCTGTGTGACCCTGAGCAGGTCATAAAACCTCCCACAAGACTCAGTTTTCATTTTAAAGATCAAATGAGGTTTATGAGGCACTGCTCTAGGTGCTGGGCATATGGAGACAAAAACAAACAACCCAACCCTAATACTCTTACTTTCAGGGAATTTACATTCTATTGTTATCTATATATAATAGTTCTTCGGTTATTGTGGGATGTAGTCATTCTGACTTTAGTGACCTGAATTCAGTGTTAGCAATTCAGACTGCTTTCTCTCCTACCATCTCTTCGTTGATCTTACATTTCAACTCCTTGTTAACCAATTTTGTTCTGTCCTTTTCAATATAAATATTATATTTTTCCTTAGCAAATAAGAAAGTAGCAGTTGTATAGTTTTTCCTTTTGTCCGTCATGCTTTATCATTTTACCATCTACTTCAAGTGTAAGGGTTGAGGGATGGAGGTCGGAAATTTGGTTCCCCTCCCAGCTCGGTCATATAATCACAAGATCAAATCCCAGATGATGAGATAGTAATGTGTTAACAGGGTGTCAACATCTTGCTATTCCTTGACAAAGTGTGAATATCTTTATTCTAATTGAAAGGTCAAAGCCATTGACTGGAATGAAAACTGGCCGTACCTCTAGAGGCTTTAAATAGATAAGCTCTGGAGACATCTGGAAGTCAGAGAATTCCAGAGAGTTCAGGTAGGATCCGGTAGTTGAGAGGGAACCTAGCCCTTGAGAAGAAATAATCCTGGATGGGGAATAAAGAGGGGATTTCTCTGTACTGTCTCCTCACATCAGCCATGGCATCTAGCAGTAGAACTACTCACCTAGAAGGAAGAGCCCTATTTATCTAACTGTGGTGTCAGTTTGAGACACAGATGAGGAAACACACCACAGATCAACCCGGATACAGGGCCAGTCCCTTGGGGCCATAAATGGCTTTAAAGTGATACAGTTTCTGTCAGTAACAAAGAAGGAGGGCTGTGTATATTTAAGAGAATGCTAACCTTGCCAGTAGAGAGTGGAGTTGCAGAGGGCAGCAGACCCTGGAGCCCAACTGAGTAACCTGCCCAGCAGAGAAACTACATTTTTGTATAGATACCATTTGTATAGACATCCAAAGCCAGGAGCTTTATCTGTGGTTCCTTCTTAGATGTTGCATCCTGTAAATATCTGGTCCTCTCCACTGCTCTTCTGGTTGTTCTTTCAGTGATACCTTGTACATATGGTCAGTTTTCTCTTCCTTTTTAGAAAAGAAAAGCCTCCCTGATTACAGTCATGACTGAAGGCAAATATATTTTTACTGGCCCTAAAAAAAAATCCTAGTTACTTATAATTCATTCCTGGCCAAGAGTTCATCATTTTTTGTTGTTGTTGTTTTAAATTGTGACCCAGAAATCCAAATCTCCTCAGATTCCTTCTTAACTTGATGTTGACTTCCCATTTGTGCCCTACCCTGTGGAAACCCCTGCCTTCAGAAGACTGCAGGGATAAAAAACATCATCTGTGCCCCAAGGATCTTCAGTTTTCTTGTCCAGAATTTCATCATCCCTAACAAAGTGTTTTAGCTTCCTTTTGCCAGTAGCCTTTACACCCACATGAACCATCCAGAGTGCCTCATGGTAATCAGGTTTGACAGGTCTTGGGAAGAAACTGCGTCTCTTTTGTATACATCAGGTGAAAAAAATAATACATTCCTTCTCTTTCCTGCCCTCTTTGGAACACTCCTTGGAACACAGGAAGCTATATCTTCCTGAGATAATCTAGCTTCCCCTTCAAGGGGAAGAGCTTCATATCTATTAACTTAGTTCCAAATATTTGGTTGTCCTTCTTCCCTTCCTCATCTGTGTCATATTATTCTGCCCTCCAGCCTCTTGCCACAAATTGTTATCTTTTTCTGTCTCTTCAGATCCTTTTTCATCTTTGTTTTTTTCTCCAAGTTCTGCTTTCGGGCTTTTAATGAAACACTTCTTTCATTCTCCCTGATAAGCTTCAGAGTAAAGGATTCTTCTTGCTCTTTTACAGTCTTCCCTGGGAGGAAGAAGAACCTGCACTTTGTGCATAGACAGCTGTTATCTGGCATTAGCAGGAACACAAACATAGTGTACTTGATGCAGGTCATTGTAAAATTCCATTTGTCTTCTTTTATTTGGAGGATTCTTTGAGTTCTTTATTTGGAAGAGACTGATTTCATCAGTGTGGCAAACTGAGCATCTCTTCTGTAACTTATAGTCTTAGAAAGTTGCTTGGGGTACTGGGAGGTGAAAGGAATTGCAGAGTCCACCAGCAACTGTGTGTCAGAGGTCAGATTTGAATCCAGGCCTTCTTGTCCACTATGCCCCTTTGCCTTTGATCCTCGACTTTCTAGAAATAAAGTGCTTATTCTTCTGCTTTTCTTATTTGATGGTCTTGTGGTTAACTTCTGTGTTTGCCACACCTCTTCATTCTGGTGTCCCAGGTGATCTTCCTGCCTTGTCTTTGTTAAAGTGCCTTTGATTGATAATTAGCAGCTTCTGTCAAAGCTCCAGGGAAGGCTGAAGCTGGCGCCAGTTTCCACTGTTCCTCTACCCCCTTTATCTTCTCCCCCTAATCAGATTTAGAAACTTCTCATCATGTCACCTCTTCGCTTTTTCTCTTTTGAGGAGGTCTGGAATGTCAAAGAAAAAGATAATACTAATACTATACTTTATGATTTAGGCTCAAATTTGCCAGAAACAATTTCATTTAACTTGACGTTAATCTATATCCCTGACATTTCTAATTGGGAAGAAAAATGTCCAAATTGGCATAAGCCCCATGCTTTCCAACACGACTCTCTATCCCAAGATAATTTGAACAAGGAAAAGATTGTAATGTGTTAAAATATAGTAAAATTCTAGAATAGCTGCCATTCAGTTCCTCCCTAGATCTCTCCCCATAAGGATTGAAAAGAGTTTGCTTCTGTGATCAATATCTTAACTTTAAATGCCAAATGCCAAAGGGTTAGGGTAAAATGCACTCTCCTTAGGTGAGTCATGGCACCAATCACTCAGGTTGGTGAGGATGCAGTGATTTTATCTAGGTAAGAGTTAAGTTCCCTTTCCTACAGGGAAAATCTGGGAAGGGTTTTAATCTGGAAAATATTATTTCTCTATATTTTTAGAGATACTAGAAAAATGTTCTTAATATGCTTCCGTTTAAGCTGGAAAATATTATTTTTCTATATTTTTAGAGAGACTAGAAAGATGTTCTTAATATGCTTCCATATGGGTTAATGAGTTGGGGGAGCATGGTCATGTTTGATGAGAAACTTAGAAACTAAGTTTCTTTCTCTGTTCACTTCAAAGGTAGGAAGGTATGTAAGTAGGATCAGAATTAGGTCATGGTAGAACTATGGTAGAAACATGCAAGGCAACCTATGACCAAGGGTCTCCTCAAGTGTCAGGACAAGAGTATTCTTAGAAATAAAAGTGAACATATGTGAGTATGCTGGCTCCTCCCATTTCCAAGGATAGATTCCTCTGTCCTGTGAATTCTTGTGGACCTTTGGATCTCTTATGGTTTTATATACTCCAGTATATTTATTTCTGTATGCATTTTATCTGTCTACTAAAGTATAAACTTCTTGAAGTTTGGAACTGCATCTCATTTGTTACATTCACTTATTTGCACATAGTATATGGCACTTAATAAATACATATTGAATGTTGTTAAAGCAACAGAACATCATTTAGAATAAACTTGATTTTTTAAAAGGATCAGAAAGATGGTAGAGGGATAGGAAGCAATACCCTGAGTTCTTCTCCAAAAATTCTTAACATATTTATGAAATGCATCATACTGATAGATCTGTTGGGCAAATTCAGAAAAAGTCAGAATGAGTCCTTTGCCCAGCCCAGCTCGGCATAGGAAAACAGAAAGGGATGTCTGTGGACACTGGAGATGGGGTCAGTCTAGGAGCTCCACTGTGTGGAGCCCTTCAGTGACCTGTGCATCTAGGACAAGAGAAGTTATGAGACCCACACCAGGGCATCGTTATGGGGACAGGTACCAACTGGCAAATTTAGCACCTACTACTCCATCCTGGACAGAATGAGAAAGAAACCACTCTGAAGTTAAGGAGGCCCTGGGCCATGTATGGAGAAAGGAGGAAGTTCAGAAGCAAATAGCAGCAGTGGTGTGGCTCAGACCTCAGGCGTAAAAGCATAGTCTCACTTCCTGCATCTAGCCCAGAGTGCAGAGGAATAACCAGGGCAGGGATCCCAGATCAATAAAGAATCTACAATTCTGCCTTTCTGTGCCCACAGAAATTTTTCTGCTTGCTTATAGTGGCAGGGTCCAGCACCAGTCTACTCTTGTTCAGACCTAAACTCAGGTGAAAAAGTTACAGAACTCTTAGGGGAGAGGGAGGTAGGAGGAAGAAAAGGCTAATCTTTTTTTTTAAATAAAACAAAATTTAATTAAAAAGAAGGGCAGCTAGGTGGCACAGGAGATAGAACACTGGCCCTGAAGTTGGGAAGACTCCCAAGTTCAAATCCAGCCTCAGGTACCAGCTGTGTGACTCTGTGTAAGTCACTTAACCCCCATTGCCTCCGAAAAATTAAAATAAGAAAAAAGAACAAGAGGCAGCATGGCATAGTGAATAAAGTGCCAGCCTTGGAACAAAGACCAAAGTTCAAGTTCTGCCTTCAGCATGTACTGGTTGTTTGACTCTATGCAAGTTTCTTAACCTCTATGAGTTCTAGACAGTTCTTTAAGAATATAAATGGCAGAAAAGTTGCTGGCCTGCATTGATAGATGGATCATCCAGCCAGTCCTTATACCAGTGAAATTAGAGGTTCAGTTCTTAGCTTTCTCTCTAAAAAAAAGAGTTAGAAATCATGAGATCTCTGATAGTGGGTTAATAGGAAAAAAACAGAAGCATGAACAGGAATTTTAATGATTGGAAAGGGATAGAATTTAGAGCTATTTTTAAATTTAAAAAAATGTTTTAGCACTAATCCAGAATTCAGAAGTTGAAACACACATATGCACACAATTTGGCAGCACGCTCAACTCTTGAAGGTATTTGAGAACCTGAAGGGTATTTGTCAGGGGGAGGAATGAGGAAGAGGCCATATGACTGGCTTGGGAAATTTCTTCCCGAATTGTGACAAGCCATTTTCTTAGCGAATGGTTAGTTATTATGGAATAGATCATTGTCTTGACCGTCTGTAGACATCTGGTAATTATGTCAGTTTCTGACTTACCACAGTACTTCCTCCTGTGACTAGAATACTGAGAAAATTATTACTAGTCACGCAATTATAGGGTTTAGCTTTATAGGCTATTCAAGAGAATAAACAACTCTTTCTTGTATGAGTAATTTGTTTAATTATGTTTTGACAAACCATAGTCTATTTTGCGTGATTTACACTTGAAATACATTTGAGAGAAAAGTACTTGCTATTCTTAGTTCTTATATCCGTATTCTACTACCGTCTTTTATTTTTTTCCTCTTTTAAAGATATTGGAGTGTCCCTCCAAGTTTGTACTCACACAAGTTGCAGTTTGGGTCTCTATGGAGTAACTCTCTTGGGTTCAAGGTATTCTGTAGATCCGTATTGTTAAAATTGTGAACCATGAGCTTCCATCAGTGCACTACCCTTTAATAGTCAGCCTGTTGGGATGATTAGTCCAAAACAAAGGCATTTTACTGAGATGGTAAAGCAGGTTCAGTAGCGATAAAACATTCCCACCATAAACATGGAGGGCACTCTCCAATATATGTGTATACAGATAGAGATATATGCATGTAGTGTCACTGGTAGTGATACACACGTAAAGGGAATACGTGCAGCCAAGACAAACTCACTGCTCTGGCATTGAAAGGCCCCAGTGGTTTTTTCCTTCTCCTGGTTTTCTCATGCTATTCCACTGTAGAGGCATCTCTTTTTGATGGGGTGCTCATCTAGGCCTTCTGGATCTGCCTCTCTCTTGATTTGACTCCTCACTGTTAGAACTAACTCTTCTTTACTTGGAGGAGTTACACTCTGCAGAGCTCCTTTTTTAACTACTCCAGAACTAAGAAGCTTGTTCTTTAAAGGCCATTAAGAGTGTGATGACTCATCTAGCCAATGGCAAGCTGCTTTTTAATTCCATAAATGAGTATTTCTTAACACATTGTAAAGGAGAAACAAAGTTTCTAAAAAAATCTTAATTTGTACTTTAAATTGTTAACACCCTCTAGTCTCTCTTACCTATCCCTCCCCTTATTTTCTATGATTATATCACCTGAATTGTGCAAAAATCACTCTATCAGCATTATCTTGATCAGTTTCCCTTTACTATATCTTCAAGTATTGTTTCTTTTTTCTCATAAAATAAATAGAAAGTTTATATACAATGAAATTTAATAATACTTGAAGACCAGAGATAGTTGCTACTATTATAAAGGTCATTGATCAGGGGCTTGACAGGCATATATGCCTTTGTTATATATAGCCATCAGCCTCCACTATCTCCGCTTTGCCCTGACCCTACTGAAGAAAGGCTTGCCCAAAAATATGTCACTGTGCCGGTAAATCTCCCTGTATACATTTAGTTATGGTTTATGTTTATTTCGCAAATTTTTAGTAACAGGGTCCTCATTGCTCAAATAATCACTCAAGGTAATAAATGTATTCTGGATAGGACGACCTGTTTTTCAACCCACAGAAAATTCACATGTTGCAAAGGATTCACAGATACATAAAACACATAAGGCACTCAAAAGATTATAAGGAGTAGGTGCTGAAAAAGCATGCAGTACTCAAAAGTAGCTCTAAAATTCCAGTTAGTCGCTCTTTAATCTCAGCGTTAATCCACTGATAGCTTGGACACCTCCAGAAAGGGAACATACATTGAGCTTGCTAGATACATAATCTTCATACCATGAGGGTGGCATTGTCTGAATAACTTGCTTATAATGTCAAGGAGGGATTAAAGTTTCTTCCCCAAGTGACAGGTCTCCTTCATTTCCCAGCCCTGAAGATTATATGATCTATTCTCTTTTCTCTTAAGAAGGATACTACTCATGGTAAGCACATGCCTACTTCTCTCAGGCACCATCTCTTGGACTGGGTAGGTCCATTCTCAGATCTCAGGTGTCTAATCTATGCTTAGAAAACCACATGTAACTTCTTTCCCAAAGCAGCGTAACAGGGGTCTACTATTATTTGTTAAGAGGCTGTGAATGTACACAAACTGTCCTTTCCCTAGTATCCTGATCTTTTCTGCTGTGAGCTGGTCTGTCTTCTAAACAGGGACAGATGAAAGGGAAATCATGAAAAGTTTGAACTGGTCCTGCAACTTCATTTTTATAGACTACAGAGAGTAGTGATTCTTCCAGATAGAATCCATACTCTTGAGTCTCTGCCAGTCAGTCATCTTGTAGATGCAATCTTCTCTCTAAACAGAGTAACACTGTGCTTCTCTAGGGAAGTATTTTCCTGTCCCCAGACAAAGACTTACAATCTGTGACCTTATCAAGTTGATCCAAGACTCCATTAAATTGCTTGGGGAATTCCCTTCTTACATAACATTTCACCAACTCTTTTAAACTATTAAAATTGTTATGGCTATAGAGCTAGACCTGTAGAATTATAGGCCACTCTGTCCATGCTAATGTCAAATATGTAATTTTAGTGACTTTTGTCTTTTACTTATTTTTTTCATGTTATATATAGTTGGAGTATTTTATGATTCAAACCTTGAATCAAAAGTCATCTGAAAAAATGAAGAAAAGAAAAAAAACCAGCAAGTGTCGTGGCGTTCGGCCTCCTCGGCTTGAACAACCAGGTGATGTTTATGGCTCTTCTAGGTGGAGCACTAGAAAAGTGGTTGTCACTGATTGGATTGGGTGGGATAGTGTTGAAACTTTAATAAATAAGTACACAAAACGTTTGGTTCTAAAGCTGTTCTATCAACTATCATAAGCGTTTGCTTGAAATTGTTTTCATGTTTATGATAGGTGGGAATTCCCTAAATTACAGTTCTTTAACTTCGGATACATTTACTTGGATTTGAAATTCAGGTATAAATATGTTTCTATACTGCTGAGAGTTCCTAGATTTAACATTTTACAAATTATACAATTTTGTTAGGAACCTTTCAGAAATAAAGTAAAACCTAATTTTTTTTTTCCGAAGATTGAGCCTAATGAATTCTCTAGCTGAGGGTTTCAAGGCTATCGGAAGGTCATTGCAAGTTTATATAGACGTGCATGACTTTATTCTGCCCAAAAGAACTACTTCAGAGAGGACTGGGAGAAATGCTGACCGCATGCCCCAAAGCAAAGAATAGTAACCTCTGAAATAAAGAGCTTAAGAAATTAGGTTTTGTAAAACCGTAATATGGGTTTTATTCTACATATATGCATTTTCCTTTCTGTAAAGTAAAAATAAAACTTTTAAATATATAAAAAGAAAAATCATTCATGTATATGTTATAAGATTAATTCTTTACAATGTAATGAAATGGTTGAATACCTCTAAAGGAAGGAGCACTAGATTTGGAAACAGAGGTCTTGGTCAGGAACTCAGCTCTGGTTCTTATTTTCCTGTGTGATCCTGAGCAACTCAGAGGACTTATCTGAGCCTTAGTTTTCCCTATTATAAAGTAAGATAGTTAGATGAGATTATTTCTAAGGTCCCTTATTACTCTAAATCTTATCCCCAAAACAAAACCAACCAAAAAAATAACCATTAAAAGAACCTTAAGTTTTGATAGAGCTATACAAGGATTGTTATTCTTTATTCTTTTTTTTTAAAATAGAAAAAATGCCTGTTTTAAAGGGTGAAGCGTCACACTATAACTCTGACCTCCATAACCTGTTGTTCTGCTGCCAGTGTGTGGATGTGGTGTTTTATACTGAAGACCTAAAGGAAGTTGTAGAGGCCCATAAGATCGTCCTTTGTTCCGTAAGCAATGTCTTCATGCTGCTGTTCAATGTGAAGAGTCCTGCAGATGTTCAGGACTCCACTGTGATACGCACTGCCCAAGATCTCTTTGCTGTGAACAGTGAAACGGCGTTTCCCGTTACAACCCAAGGCCCGCCATGCAACCCACCAGTAAGAGTCATTGTTAAAGACTCTCTCTTCTGTTCTTGCTTATCAGACATTCTGCACTTCATTTATTCAGGTATCTTCTCAGAATGGCTCCAGCTACTCGGTGTTTTTAAAACTTTTGAATGTGAAACCTGCATGTTGCCCTTCCCAGTAGTCTTGTTCACTTTGACAGTTCCCATGCTTCCCTTTCTTCCACTTCTGGTTTATTATTTGAAGTGGATTCTATAAAGAGAAAGCAGGTCATTGTGCCACAAAGGAAAAAGAAAGCTTCTTGAGTCCAAACAGACTTATTTGCCTGAGCTTTTACTGTAAAATCACACTACTGGTGAAACAATAGCAGTGAATAAAATATCCTGTTTTCTACTGAATAGGCAGAACTTATTATATGATCAGCAGTATTTAACTAAGGTTAAAGTGAGCTCACTACTGCTTTTATTTAAGTATGAATGCCGACCATGAAAGCAGGGCCTCAAAACTCTGACCTATAAGGTTTTAAATAGGAGATGTAAAGGGGAAAAAAATAGAAGGGTAATTCTGCTAGAAATTAGAAGTGTCTGGGCTCCAATACCACCTCTGACACAAGTTTTGTCAATTAATTTCTCTGAGCTTAATACAATTGCCTAAGCCTTATTTACTAACTTATGAGTTCTGATCTCTGTTGGAGGGACTTCCTGTACCAATAAAGTCAAAGAGCCTTCATGTGTTGGGATCTTTACAAAATATAAGAGAACACAAAGAACTCCTCTCCATTTTTCACTTTAGAAATATAAATTTGCCAAGTGTATGCAAGGTATCTTGCTAGTTTGCCATCTCATCACTTAGCTGGTCACTCTACTAAGTAACTGAGGAATTTTCAAGCATACTTTGAAAATTAGCCCAGGGCCAGCTAGGTGGTACTGAACCTGGAGTTAGGAGAACTGAGTTAAAATCCAGCCTCACACACTTACTAACGGTGTGACCTTGGGCAAGTCACTTAACTCAAATTGCTTCCCTCAAAAAATTATCCCATATTTGGGCAAGAATACAACTTAGATGAATTCTGGTGCTAATTTTCTTAATTTTTAATACTCTTTCCTCCATACTGCCTTATGCAAGTTCAATTCATATACCAAAACTAGCACTCCATCACCTTTTCCTTGGCTCCCTTTCTTTCCAGCTCTTAGATGCTCTTAAAATCCAAAGAAGTAGACATTTTCCTTAATTTAACAACAAGGGTATAGCATGGTGACATCACGTCTAAATTAGTATAAGTGAGAAGTTTAAGATTTGAAATGATAGTAAAATTAGCTTTCTAATTCAAGGGAAACTATTTATACCTTTAACTTTCCACTGATTCATGTGGCTAGAATACGCTTTTCTTTCTCCTTTCAGACTGAAACTAATCATGTTCCTAAGAGTCATCAGTGGGAAGCTTTTTTGATCTGGTTCTGTACTTCAGCATTTTAAACTGGGAACATATGGTGAATTTATTTTGGATACATTAGGGGAAAGAGTATCATTGTTTGTGTGTATGCAACAGTTCCAGAACTGTTGATGCTAGAAATTAGGCCACCTTTTCTTCGTTCTGTTGTCTGTGTGTAACCGACATATATGCATGCATTTTCACAAAATCTATCATTGAAATTGGTTCTTTAAAAAAGGAATAATAGCAGCACATATATGTGTTTGTCCTTCGTTGCCGAAGAAGACCATGCCATCAGAGACATGATGACATGACTTGTACTTGACTTTGTTGTGAGTGAGGGAGGGCTGTGCAGGTCACCAGCCTCACTTCTACTCCAGAGCCACCTCAATCTAGTGACCAGATATTCATCAGGATGACTGGAGGTGACCAAGGATGAGGCATTTGGGGTTAAGTGACTTGCCCAAGGTCACACAGCTAGTGAGTGTCAAGTGTCTGAGGTAAGATTTGAACTCAAGTCCTCCTGACTTCTGCACTGGTGCTCTATCCACTACACCACCTAGCTGCCCAGCAGTACACATATATCTATAAGGAACAAGGAAGTTATGGAATTATTGAGATGGAAATGAGTGAAGTCAAGTTAACTAACAGTTTTTAAGCACCTACTTTGTGCCCTGACATTGTGCTAAGAATATACAAAGAAAGGCAAAAGCAGGTTCTGCACTCAAAGAGCTCACAATTTAATGGAGGGAGACAGCATGCAAACTATGTACAAATAGGATATATACAGGATAAATTGGAGATTATCTCTGAAAGAAAGCACCAGCATTAAGAAGGTAAACCAGGGGAAGATTTTAGGTAAGACTTGAAAGAAGTCAGGAGGGAGAGAATTCCAGGTATGGGAAGTAGTCAGTGAAAATGCACATAGGGGAGAGATGGAGTGTGTTGTACAAGGCACAACAGGGAAAACCGAGTCACTGAATTATAGAGTAAATGGAAGGGAGTAAGATGTAAGAAGACTTAAAGGGTAGGAAGGGGCCAGGTAACAGTGGGTTACAGAGGGTGATTAATTAAGTGCTCTCAATCAATTCTAGTTAGACAAAAGCAAAAATGCCTTTATTTGAGTGAATAACTTCCATATAGTAGTTGCTTAATACAGATCTTAATTAAATGAATAGCTCTAGAAGACATGATATATGATGTGAATTAGTGCATCTTGCTTAAAGACTTTGCTTAGTATTCTGGATTATTATATTTCAGATTTTGAATGCTAGGGTTCAAAATTTCATTGAAGAAAAATTTAATTGGGAAGAAAAGAACCTTAAATTGTGATTAGAAATCAAAAATAGTATATAATACTTTATTTCTTCATTATTTCATTCACTGATGCAAATCAGAACCCTCCTATAAATTAGGAGATGATCTTTGAGAGTTTCTGTGGACAAAAAATTCATCATTTTGCTGCCAATCTGATGTTGAACTTCTCCAAACTTAGTAATCTGACCCTCATAGAATGGACAGTACATTATTGGGTCCATGCTCCAAACTTTCCCAGTTCCGTAGGATTTGTCAGACTCTGGAATCTCCTTTATGAACCCAAGGTCATCTCCCTCACTACAATGAGATTTGGAGCAGGAATTTAGTTAGTGAAATTCATTTTTACAGAAAATTTTGAGGAAGAACTTAGCTTTCCTTCTTTACAGTAGCATTATAGAACTAGATTTTATTTCCTGATTGAAACAGTATGAATTATTTATGCATCACAAAGCTCTTACCTCTGTGCCTCATTATGGCATGTAGGTCATCCTGGTTTTTTGAAGGCTTTGCTAACACAGCACAAGCTCTGGCAGGTTCTGCCACGCAGGAAAGACGCGTTCCAGTGACTGATTGTGCCGGCTGGCTGACGGTCATTCCAAATGAGTGCAGAGAGGCTCATTGCCAGGAGCTGATCGCCCACTAGGCAATGAATTCCCTGGTCACAGTATAATGCATGAAATGAGGACTAGTATGGAATAGCCCCTAGTCTTGTGCAGCCCACCTCCCCTTTACCAAATACAGTATCAGAGTATCAGAGTGGTAGAAAAGGAATCCGTTCTCCAATTATACTCCTTTGATTTCCCACAACAACCCTGGGAGATAGGTGCTATTATTAACCCCATTTTACAGTTGAGGAAACTGAGGCAAACTGCGATCAAGTGACTTGCCCAGGGTCACATAACTAGTAAGTGTCTGAGACTGGATTTGAACTTGTCTTCCCCAGTCCAACACTAGCTCTCTACTCAGCTGCCTTTATAAAAGGGCAATAGAAATCCACAAAAAATTGAATTCTTCTGGTGATGCCATATGACTGCAAATCATGGAATACATTGACTTCCAAAGAAACAAAATTGCTTGTGACCTAAAGGTCACAAGAAAGATATGTGTTAGGCATAAATAGACTGAAACCTACTACCAATGATGAATTGTAAGGAATAAGTTGTATAAAAGATAGTTTAGCAAGGGTGGGGAACCTGTGGCTCTTTGGGTTTTCAAGTGTGGCCCTTTGACTGAATCCAAACTTCCCAGAACAAATGGCTAAAGAGTTATACAACCAGAAAAGGAGATGGACTAGTCACGTATTAGTAGCATAGGATAGAAGGTGGATTAGGGTTAGCTCACATGCTTCTTTGGTACTCCCATAAAATACCTAAAATAAACCCCCCAGCACAGTAGCAGTTATGGGGGAAGGGGTGTTACTTAGGATGAGAAGGCATGGATGGGCTGTGGCTCCATTGGAAAGTACCCACAACGATGAAATCACTGATACATTGGAGTATATGAATTATTCAGCCATATGCTGTCATTGCATAAGAGGTTAGATACATACTTCTCAAAATGGCTTCATGCTTTGAAGTCATTGCCGTGACCTAGTACATGAAAACAGTGCCTTATAAAGTAGAACCTTCGTTAGTCTCAGAGGGGACTCACTTTATATATTGGAGAAATTTGATATAATTCGTATATAAATATAATGTAAATATATAGATAATCTATATGTATTATTTATATATAGCTAGATATAGATTTATAGATAAATACATAATAGAGAGATGCAGAACAGAAAATAATTAAATAATTCATTAGACACAGTTCTTACCTTGAGACCAAAAGAGTCATGTCCTTAGCTTTCTTCTGGATCTTAATACATATAATGTAGAGGAAATGCATTGTTTCCCAATAAAGTACTAATTATGGAGATTTTTTTTCTGTTAATTGTACTGGACCTGTGAAGGTGGCTTAGAGAATGCTAGGTCAGGAAACCTCCTTGTATCAATGTAGATCAACAGCTGTATTAGAATTTAATATCTTAGGGGTTACCTGGGACCCTGAGAGGTTAAGGGTCTTGCCTTGGGTCACATAGCCACTGTGAGTCTTGACTACATATCCTTGATTTTGAGGCCTACTTTCTACTGTGCCAGGCAGTCTCTTATCATTCCCCAACACAGCCAGATATGTTCAAATACCAGGATATTCCCACAATGCATCAGTATCGCACCAGTTCAGCTCTCTGGCTGTGCTATCTGGGAAATGGGTACAACCTCTGAAGGGAGTGCTGCCAGCAGCTTACCTCAAGCAGTAGGTAGAAAAGTTAATTGTAGCCCTGGCATTTAGAACACAGGGATGTGAACCTCATGCTGAGATAAAGGGTATTTGAATTCAAGTGCTATATAAAGGGAGGAACTAGACTGGATCTTATTGCATTGATGAGCGATATAAGCAGTGTAGTGTCTAGTTATTTGAGAGGCAAATAGAATTATCATTGCAGGTAAGTTCTGATGCCAGCTGGCAAAAGGGTTCACATGTGTTCTGACATATCATCATATTCAAAGCTGTAAGTTACTTATCAAATATTCTCTAATCAATCAACATGGACTTCTTAAGTTCCAACTATGTGACAGGCAGTGTGTTAATTCCCAGCAAAACAACTACAAAAATGAGACAGCCTCTCTCCTGAAGGTATTTTTATTCCATGGCGGAGGGATGGGTGGGGTGGGGTGGTGGTATGCTGGGGACATGTAGCATACTCATAGATGAATAAATTGAAGTTTTACACAATGTAAATTGGAGTAATGGGTAGGTATTAATAACTGGGAGAATCAGGATAGAGCTCTTCAAGGAGGTGGCATTTGAGCTTACCCTTGGAGGGAGTTAGGGCTTCCAAAAAGCAAAGGTGAGAAGTAATAGCATTCTGGAGATGCAGTACAGCCTGTATCAAGGCATGGAGGTGCAAGATGGAATGCCCTGTATGTAGAGAATGGCCAAGTATGCCAGTATGGATGAAGTAAAGCATATTTGACAGGAGGCTATTGTCTGGAAATATTCGCGAATGAAGGACACACATAAATACAGCTTGGAAAGGTAGGCTACAGCTAGATTCTGAAGGACTTTGGGTACCAAATAAAGAGGTTTGCATTTTATCCCCTGAAACATCTTGAGCAGGAGAGGGACAGAATTAGAGCCATGATTTATGAATATCAATTGTTCTATTGTGTGGAGAATGGATTGGATGAGAGAGACTAGATATATAGATAGCCCTTAAGATGCTAATGCAGTAGTCCAGGGGAGAGTTATAAAGGACTTGAATTAGAATGGTTTGAGTAGAGAGAAGGGGATGGATGTCAGGGACCTTGAGGAATTGGCGTTGACCAGACTTGGCAAAGTCTTAGAAATGGGAGATGATTGAGGGTGAAGAGTTGAATGTAACTCCTAAAATGTGAACTCGAATGACTGGAAGAATAGAGGTCCCTCTGAGATATCCAGGGTGAGGAGCACAGGAGGGGAGAGATGTGGGACTGGAGCTCAGGAGAGGGATGTGGAACAGATGATATGTGTAAAGCATAGTCAGATCTATGGGAACTGATGAGATCACTAACATAAAGAGTATCCAGAGGTTCTTAACTCAGAGTACGTGGACTTTTCATATATATTGATAATTATTTCAACATAACTGGTTTCTTGTATGACTTTATGTATTTTATTTTATGGCATTAAAATACCATTCTGAGAAAGGGTCTATAGGCTTCTCGGGATTGTTAAAAGGGTCCATGACACATCCACACAAAAAGATGAAGACCTCTCACCCCCAGTGTAGAAAGAAAAGAGAAAAGAGCCTGTGACAAAGTTCTTCTGCACACCTAAGCACAGCGGGGTTGGACATGGATGATCATCCTGCAATGGGCAATGAGAAAGATGCGTCAGTCGTGTAGGAGGCAGGTCAGGAGAGGAGTGTTGTAAAAATCCAAGGGGATTATAATACTCAGGAGGGGAGGGCTCAACAGGGTCACATGCTCCACAGATGAGAAACAGCCCTTGGGTTTAGCCATGTTGCTCATTTAGTGACCTTGGAAAGAATTGTTTCAATTGAGTATCAAGGACAGAAGCCAGATTGCAACAGGTTGAGGAGTGAGTGGGAAATGAAGAAGTAGAAGCAACAAATGTTTGTCTGAAAGGAAGGACAGATACATACATCTAGTTAACCTGAGGGTTAGAGTAGAGTCAAATGTAGAGGCAAATGAAGAGGTTTATTTTATTTTATTTTATTTTTTTTTTTAAGAATGAGAAAGATCAGGGCATGTTTGAAAGCAAAGAAAGGAGGAACTAGTGTATAGAGGTTGAAAATGAGGGAGAAATTAGGCATGAGCTCCTGTAGGACTGACCCCAAATAGAGGAATTGATGTTAGCAAAAAGGGCCAGTCCATCTTCTGAAATTGGGGGAAGAGAGAAAGAGAGAGAATGAGAATGAGTTGTGATGTTGAGACAACATGTGAAACAGAAGAAGGTGACAAATGTGGCCTCTACTTTTTCAGGGACTGTGGAATGAGGTTCCCTGCAGAAAGAGAAGGGAAAGGATGGTAGAGGATTGAGTAAGTAGCCTACTTTCAGAAGATTTTTTTTCCTTAACAAATCTGAATCCTTGCCATGGATCTTTAGACCACTGTACCTAGATTTAGAACAGGAAGCCAAGGGTAATCCCTAGAGTGGAAAAGGACTCCAGAGATCATAGAGCCTTACCATGCCCCCTCCCCCTCTATTTTACAGATGAGGAAATGAGACCTACTTGAGAAATGACTTGCCTAAAAGCACATAAGTAGCAGAACTAAGATTCACACCCAGGTCTTTGGACTTCAAAATCAATACACTTTTCACTATACTTATATTAAACCATTAAATACATTGTATTAAGCATGTGTAACAGCAAAACAAGTCCTACTAATAATCCTAATCAAGTGCGTTTGATTTAACCAATCAAGAATCTTTGGCTAGAACTCAATCCAGAACAACAGCAAAACATCCTACTCTACTTGCTATTACAGCGTGTTTTGAAAAAAACACATTTTTTTGTGTTACAAAGTGATTCCTCACAATAGGACTAAAGAGTAGAAGTCAGCAGCATATTGTGGTATTAAGAACATTGGATCTGGAATCAGAAGAGGTCAACAGCTGGCTCTCCTTCCTGTCTGAATGACTTTGAGAAGTTTTTAAAAAAAAAAAAAGAGAGAGAGAAGGGTGTTAGATAAGACTGTTGTGAAGTTTTTTCTAACTCTTAAGGCCTGTGATCAACAGTGGAAAGAGCATAGGGTTTAGAGTCAGACATCTTGGGTTTTGATCTGGCTCAGTTTATCCTAGACACTTAATTCTTTTGAGTTTTAATTTCCTTATCTGTAAAGAGGGTATTGGACTAATCCCTGGAATCCCTTCAAGCTTTAAATCTGTGGTTTTGAGGAGTGAGTTTGTGCCAAGGAACTGGGTAGAGAAGATAAATGTATCCCAGTTAATAACTGCCCACACCGATACCATTTGGAGGCTCATAAAGAAAGTTCTTCAGTAATAATGGGTAGGTAGTGCTAGTAATACTACCTGCCTTTTAATATGAGAAAAAGAAATGCTAGAGGGAACAAGTGACTTTCTAGCAGGGCCACCGACTCAGTGTCGTCATGCTTTCATTCTGTTGTGTTTTGTGACAGACCAGTATGGTAACATGGGATGGCACTCCTGGCCATCCCAGGATCAGTGCAGGACCTTGTCGGTTGTTATAATTATAGAAATAGCGCTTCCGTCATCAATCGGACCAGACAGGAACCATAAATCAAATAGCAAAGAGTTTAATTGAAAATAACAAAAGTTCCGTTACCAGAAACTCAGACAATAGAATTATTTTTAATGGTGTGGTTATGAAAACAGGCAGCCTCCCACAGACCCCCATGCTGTTGGGAAAGTGGACATGTCCTAGAGGACGCCCGCTTGCAGGTGCTGCTGCTCCTCTCCACCTCGGAAGCCACCATTTGTCACTTCGTTGCTGAGCTGCTGCCGCCATCTGCTGGATCTGTATGTTGCTATGGCTTCTTTCTCCTTGGGGCTAAGGAAATAGAAGAGGTAGAGTTATCCTTGTGACACTGCCAGTAGTTCCCAGGGGGGTAGTCAGCACACTTTCAGTTTCATTTAAAACTTTTCTTCTCCCAGTGCTCCCTTCCCAATGACCTGTCTTACCCTAACCCTATGCACCCCAGCCCTCACTCCTAGCTGGTTTAGGGTAAGTGGAGTCCTTTAAGTTCTCGCACCATTGGCAGTCAGTAGTCTGGTCATGGTAATTACTTCTTTGTGCTTTTACTTTCTTGCTGCTACAGCCCATCCTTCATATTACTATTGTCTTGATAATTCTGTGGTCGTGACAAGAATAATCTTCAGATGAGAAGGAAAGGGAAAAAAATAACTAATAGAAAATTGAAAGACAGGAGAATTAAATAGATAATAAAAGAACAGCTGTATTTGATGAGTTCAAATCACCAGACCCAGATAAACTACATCTTGGGTAATCAAAAGATCCATGAGATGTGATTAGTAAGCCACTATTGGTGATCTTGATAGACTATGGATAGTCAAAGAGATAGCACTATACTAAAGTAGGGCAAATGCCATGATTTTCAAAAAGCACAAGGGAGTGTATTCCAGAAACTACAGGGTAATGATTGGAAAAACAACTAAAATTCCTGGTAAAATCTTAAAATTTTACTTCTTAAAGAGAATGATGCAGCATGGCTCTATCAAGAATAGGTTATGCCGGAATTAAGAACCAGACTATGCTGCATCTATGGTTTATTTAGATTTTAGTATACCATTTGGCAAAGTATCTCATGATATTTTGATGGCACAAGATGGAGAGATATGTATGGACTATAGAAAGGTTAAAATCAATTCTGAATTAGTTGAATGACTGGACATTAAAGAGTAGTCATTTTTAATTTGGAGGTTGATCTCAAATGGAGGGCCCCAGGGTTTGATTCTTGGCCATCTGTTGTTTAATATTTTTTATCAGTGCTGTGAATGAAAACAGAGATGACATACGTATCAAACTGACAGATAACACAAAGCCAGCAGGGATAGCTAACAAGTGGAATGACAAGCAGTATCCAAAAATATCTTAACAGATTAGAACTTTGAGCCAAATAAAATATGATGAAATTTAATGGGGATAAATAGAAAGGAAAGTAGCATGGTGTAACGGAATGTTCACCTTGGAGTCAGAAAGACCTGGGTTTGAGTTGTACCTCTATTATTTACTAAGTTTGTAACCCTTGATAAGTCATTTAACCTTTCAATGTCTTAGGTAATTCTCTAAGGAATTATTTTCAAAATTATAGACCAGTTGATATTGGAATTGATGAAGGAAGGGCCCATACTGGGAATCGCAGATCCTTTTCGTAACTCTGAAAGTGTAGAGTCCTGAACCTGGATTCAGATAATAAATTGACAAGTACAAGATGGTAGTAGTGTGGCCAAACAACCACTCATCTAAAAAAGGTTTATAGTTTTACTGAACTACAAATTTAATATGAGTCAAAATTTATGGCAGTTGAAAAAGCTAATTGAGCCTAAGGTAGCATTAAAAAAAGAATCACAGAGTCTGAAATGGGTGAGGTGATAGCTTTGGTAAGACCAAACCCAGAATATCGTGTTCAGTTCTAGGACCACATTTTAGGAAGAACATTGACAAGTTAGGAAGTGTCTAGATAAAGCTAGCGCTTTATGAATTACTTGAAGGAATTGGAGAAGAAAATACTTAAGAGGAATGGTAGCTAACTTTAACTACTTGACAGAAGAGGGTTTAGGCTTACTCTTCTTGGCTGTAGAAGACAGAATGAGGTGCAATTGGGCAGAAGTTGCCACAAAGCAGATTTTGCCTCCATGAAAGGGAAGGAGGCTTCAAAAGTAAGAGTCATTCATTTTAGCTGTCCAAGCACACCCTGAATTATCATTTGTTGGGGATGTCTCAGAAGCGATTTTTATTCAAATGTGGCTTGGATTAGATGGTTTTGAGGTCCCTCATAATTTTGAGCCTTTAATTTTATCACCTGCATAGTAACATTCCAAATTTTCTATCTGGAAGAGAGTGCCCTCAGTAGTGTAGTACTATCCTAATTCATGTTATGTACTTTCTGGGTACTCTTTATTCCCTGACCGTGTGTCAAACTTTCATATATTATAAATTCTGCTCTAGTCTTGAATTTTAACTCTAGGTAAACCATATTTCAAGAGTTATTTGTTGTAAGCCGTTATTCTTGATCTGTGCCTTTTGCCAAGGCCTAAAATACCTTCCCTCTCCTCTTTTAGTCTTACCTCAAATGCTACTTTCTCACGAAGCCTTCCTTGATCCCCTAATTGGTAAAAGACCCTTTCTCCTCTGGCCTTATATTCTACATGCATATGTGTAGAGAGAGAGAGGAGAGAGAGAGCGCATTATATTTACTGGTATCTGATATATCTCCCTACTAAATTGTAAGCTCTTTAAGGGGAGACATTTTATTTTATTTTAATCTGGTACCTCTTTCAGTGCCTGTAATGATGCTCTGCCCACAATAGATGTTTTATGAATGTTTCTTGCATTATATGTGTTGCAGTATATGAAAAATCCTTATCTTACAGTCAGCAGTGTGTTTTGAGCTTGTATATTTGGTGAATGACATAAATTGTAAACTATCATCATGAATCTAAGTAATGTAAACCTAATATCCATGTTTCACAATCAAAGTAGAATTTAGACACTATTCATCACCAGTTTGACCCTCAGACTTCACTTAGGGTCTTGGTCTGAACTGAGTGTGTAGTACGTTCTGAGCTCACTCCATGATAGCCCAGGTGTTGACACATTTTGTCTTTGTAGACTTGGCCATTGGATTTTTGGTTCTCCCCTAGATGATCACATGGTAATACTCTAACTTACTGCATTTTCTGTGACCAACAGTAAAAGTCAGCTAATAAGATCTAACTGGGCCTTAAATAGCATCATTTTCCTGTGCCCTTCAGGCCAAGGACAAGAGCATGTTTACTTGAATTTGTTTTCATATCATTGTTCCCTCACTAGGGAAGTGAAACAGTAAGTGTGGGCTACTACTACTTTTTACTTTGCAAGAAGGATGTAATTGAGCAAAGTGTGACAATTTTATATTTGACAGCAAGATTCTTTCAATCTCCTCTTTCTGGGTGGCCAATTTCTAAATAGGAATGAACTCATTTTTTGCTTATTTTCTTATTCATTCACAGGTGCTTTTCAATGGGAAGAGTTGGAAGAAGATGTAAAGAAGAAACTGAAAGACCCCAGTGATGTTTTAGGTGTAATTGAGAAGGTTAAATGTATATTAAAAACACCAGGGAAGGTAAATTAGTTAACTCTAGTTTTTTTTCTTGTCTCTCCTTCATGAATAGTAGAAAGTCTTCAGAAAGGGATATATAATACTAAGTCAAGGATACAGTCTAATGATACATGGGTCTTTTTCTTAAATAATGTTTTTATATTTTCAGTATTTTATTAAAAATAAGTTAAAATCATCACTTTATTTTTCACTGCATTTGTGTATGAAGATCTAAATGACTTTTTCCTTTTAAAATGGTTACTTATGTAGTCTATCCTTTTGAACATTTCCTTAGGCTCAGAGAACAGGTTTTTTCAGTCTAATCTTTTAGGAAAAGGTTGCTTCAGTCGTTGGTGAAGTTTTATTTTGAGAGATGATTTCTCACTAGAGTATCAGGTCATCAGTACTTCATTGGCTTGGAGTGTGTGCATGTGTGTGTCTGTGTGTGCATGTGTGCCTATCGGTGCACAAGGGCACTCTTTCAAAAAATAATTGTAAAAATTTCTTTGTTATTATGAACTTGAAAAAATTAACAAATGTAATCATTGCACATGCAGAGAACATAAAACAGGATTGTTTTGAAAATTTGATTTCTATTATGTATAGTTCTTTTTATATACATAATAAATTTAGTGTGTTAATTCCCTGTCTTTTTCTGTTTTCCTCTGAATCTCCTTCTCTTTTCTCCTATACATTTAAACAATTGCTTTATTGAGACTCTTATTCTTTTCTTTTTTTCTGGATTACAATGACTAGTTCTTTACTTTTCCCCCAACACTCCCTTACTCAAAAAGAAAAGAAAATCCTCCCTGTAATAAATAAATCGTGTCAAGCAAAACAATAGCAGCAACAGCAACATGAAACCTACCCATTAGCCATGTCTGAAATGTATATTTCATTCTGCACTGTGTTCCATTACCTCTGTGTCAAGAAGGGGGATGCATGCTTCATCATCAGTCCCTTTGTACTGATCAGATAGATGTCTTCTTCATTCTTAACTGGTCATTGTACTGATTGGCGTTTTTAAGGCTTTCAGAATTTTCTTGAAAATATTCTAGTCTATTGATAACTTGCCTCATTTTACTCACTTAAATCTGAATTAGTTCACATCAGCCCTCCTCAGATTCTCTTATCTCCTTTCATTTCTTTTGGCACAGTAATATTCCATTACATTAATGTATTATCATTTGTTCAGCCATTCCTCAATTAATGGCCTTCACCTCTACTTCTTGGCTACCACCAAATATGAATGTTTTTGTACATGTGGGTCCCAGTTGTAGTATTGCACAGGGTATGCAGAGATTAGTGACTTTTGTGGTATTGTGCATTGGAGTGGCTGTACAAATGCCCAGTTCTGCCAATGGTGCATTAGTGTACTTGTTCTCCCACAGTCCCTCCAACAATTGACATTACCATTTTTATTTTTTGTCATAGATCAAATCTTATATGTGTGAGTAGAACTTCAGAACTATTTTAATTTGCATTTCTTTGATTCATGATTTGAAGCATTTATACATATGATTATTCATATCTTTCTTCTTTTGAAAATTGTGTGTTTCTTTTAGCCACTTTTTTATTGGGGAATGGCTCTCATTTTTATTATTTGAATCAGTTCACTGTATCTTGAATATAAGATGTTAATCAAAACTTTGCTGCAAAATTTTTTTCAGCTGTTTCCCTTTAATTTTAACTTCATTGATTTTGTTTGTGAAAAAATCTTTTGTATTTTAAATAATCAAAACTTTTATTTTCTGTCATCTCTGTCCTTTGGTCAAGAATTCTTCTCTTATCCATAGTTGCAAAGGGTATCTATCTCCTTTCCATCCCCTCTAATTTGTTTATGTGACTTTTAAAAAACAATAAAGCTCATGTATCTATTTGGAGCTTATTATAGCATTTAGTATGAGATGTTGGTTTTAAATCTAATTTCTGTTGGACTCTTTTCCAGTTTCCCTAACAGATTTTGTCAAATAGTGAGTTATTATTCTAGTCTATGGCGTTCTGGGGTTTATCAAACACTGTGCTCCTGTATTGAATTATTTCTGAATCTTTGAACTAGTATCTTCCACTGATCAACTTTTCTATTTTTTAACCAAGACCAAATAGTTTTGATAATTGCTGCTTTGTAATGTAGTTTGAGATCTGCTCTGAGATGCTAGGCCCCCCTTCCTTTCCATTTCTTCTCATTATTTCCCTTAAGATTCTTGATCTTGTGGTTATGATTCTTTCACATAAATTTTGTTATTTTTTTTCCTAACTCTGTAAAGTAACTCTTTTGTGGTTTCGTATGGCACTGAAGAAGTCAACTAAACTAGATAGCGTTACCATTTTTATTATGTCAGCACCGCACAGCCATGTACAATTAATATTTCTTTGGTTATTTAAGCTTGTATTTAATTCTTTAAAAATGTTTTGTAGTCATAATCAAACAGTTTTTGAGTATGAATTATTGATAGGTAGACTGCCAAATATACATTCAGTACTTACTTTGAATTGAATTTCTCTGTCTCCTACGGCTAGGCTTGTTGGTGAAATACAGGAAAGCTGTTTATTTCTGTGGTTTTATTTTATATCCCACTACTGAAGTTATCTTTTTTTTTAAATTTATTTTCAGTTTTATTTAGAGTTCCCTAAGGAAATGATCATTATCTGTAAAAAAAAAATAAAAAACAGTGGATATTGTTATTTATTTTATACCTGCGCTCATTCTGTCAACTTATTTTTCTTATTGCTGTAGCAAGTACTTCTCTGCTTTCCTTCTAATGCTGGTTGCATTGACTTTATTTGTGCAAAAACTTTTCAGTTTAATGTAATATAAATCATCCATTTTGCATTTTGTGATGTTCTCGATCTCTTATTTGATCATAAATTCTTCCTTTCTCCATAGATCTGACAGGTACACTATTCCTTGCTCTCCTGATTTGCTTATAGTATCATCCTTTATAGCTAATGATGTACCCATTTTGACTTCATGTTGGTATATGGTGTAAGATGTTGGTCTGTGTCTTGTTTCTGCCATACTCTTTTCCAGTTTTCCCAGCAGTTTTTGTTAAATAGTGCAGAAGCTGGTGTCTTTGGATTTATCAAACAATAGATTATTATAGTCATTGACCATTGTGTCTTATCTACCTAACCTATTCCACTGATCTACCACTCTATCCCTTACCCAGTACCAAGTAGTTTTGATAATTGCTGCTTTGTCGTACAATTTAAGATCTGGTATGACTAGACCACCTTCCCTTTCATCTTTTCATTAATTCCCATTATATTTTGGACTTTTTGTTCTTCTAGATGAATTTTGTTACTATTTTTCTAGCTCCATAAAATAATTTTTGGTAGTTTGATTGGTATGGCACTGAATAAGTAAGTTAATTTAGGTAGAATTGTTATTTTTGTTATATTAGTTCAGCCTACTCATGAGGCAAGCATTTCTTAAACTGTATCAAATACTAATAGTGATAATTGATAACCTGGCTTTACCCCTGATTTTACTGTAAGGACATTTTTGGGTTTCTCCGTTACATATAATGTGACCTGTTAATTTTACATACATACTATTTCTCATATTAAGTAGAAGCCAGTTTATTCCTATGTTTTTAGAAGTTTTTAAAAACCAAATATATGTTGTATTTTATAAAAACTTTTTTTCTATATCTGTTGATAGCATGTTTTTATTATTTTTATTTTTAATATGGTCTATTTTATTTATTGTTTTTAAAATATCAAACCAGGTCTGCTCTCCTGGTATAAATCCAATCTGATTATAGTGTGAAATCTTTTAAATATGTTACAATCTCTTTTCTAATATTTTATTCAATTTTTCATCATTAATTCATTTGGGATATTGGTCTATAGTTTTCACTCTCTAATTTGTCTCTTCCTGATTTATCTATGAAGATCATATTTGCATCATAAAAAGAGTTTAGTAGGATCCCTTCTTTTTCTGTTTTATCATATAGTTTTACATAATATTGGAATTATTATTCTTTGAATGTTTGATAGAATTCACTGGTATATCCATTTAGTAGTGGGGTTGTCCCTCGATTTATTTATAGCTTATTCAATTTCTTTTTCTTAGATTATATTTTTTAAAGTCCTCTTTCTTTTACTTTTAATCTGGGTCTTTTGTATTTTTGTAAATATTTAACCATTTCTTTTAAGTTAGCAATTTTGTTGTTACATAATTAGCAAAATAGTTGACTTCTCTGTTTCTTCTTCACTTGTTGAGAATTCTCTTTTTTGATTTTTTAATGTGGTCAATTTTGTTTTCATCTCTTTTAATCAAATTAATAATTTATTTGTTTAATTATTTTCAGAAAATAGTATTATAGTTTTATCAATTCATCATTCTTTTGGGTTTCAGTTTTATTTTATTTGATCTTTGATTTTCAGAATTCCTGTCTTTGTGCTTAGAGTTTTATGATTTATTGCTTTTCTGATTCTTCCATTATATGTCAGGTAATTTGCCTGCTTTTTCTCTCTTTTGCTGATGAAAATATTTAGATATATACATTTTCCCTTCAGGATAGCTTTGGAGGCATTCCAAAAATTTTACTTTTTTTGTTGTCATTTTCATTGATGAAATTATCTGATGTTCCTATGGGTTCTAATTTGACCTACCTATTTTATAGAATTAAATTACTTAGTCTTCATTTAAATTTGAATATTTTCTTCAAAGATACTTGTAATTTTTGTGGCATTGTGGTCAGTAAAGCATATATGTAATATTTCTGCTTTTTTGAAGTTATTCACGAAGTTTTTATGCCCTACTATAAGGTCCGTTTTTATAGAAGTGATAAGCACAACTGAAAATTAGTATTTTCCTTTCTTTTTCCACTCAGGTATCACCAGAGTGCTACAATATTTATTTTTTCTGAAGAGCTTATCATATCCTGCTTTTTTGAGTTCACCAGAAGTATAATAAATTCTATTCCAGCCCCTTGCATGAGGAGACTACTGCACTGCTTGCTTTACATTCTTGCAAATAAAACCAATTAAGACTACTCTGGAGAGTTATTACCTCATTTCCAGTTTCCAGCCTTCAAGAATAATTTGAACTTTTTTGGCATCCAAAGTCTTATAAGTCAGACTTCAGTTAGATCTTTAAGTTATTTTGCATGTGTCTTCAAGATATTTTTTGCTCATTCATGAGTCCCTTAGAAATATTCTTATTTCTCATTCAATAGGAGTTTGAGTTTCTGGACTCAGTTTCCCTGTATCAGTATATGACATAAGTCCAAGCTTTCTACTTCTTCTGATTAATTAAATTTATTTATTAAAATTATTAAATTTATTTATTTTCAGTTTTCAATATTCACTTCCACAAAATTTTGAATTTCCAATTTTTTCCCCATTTTCCCCCTCCTGCCACCCCAGGACTCTACTCCTTTCTAAATCAAATATCTATTCACTTTGCTGTTTAAGAGGTCACTAGAAATACCTATTGTAATATGGTCAGTTACAAACGTAAGCTCTTCTGCAGTTTTTTCTTCCATACTAGCATCCATTTGTGCTAGCAGCTTGAAAAGTTTATAGCTTAAATCTACATTAAGACTTTGGGGACACCATGTGTAAATGCTAGCTTTCTTCTCTACACAGTGACTGATACATAGGGAATCCTTGCTTAATAAATGTTTGTTGACTCTTGTATATTTCCTTCTTTCATACGCTTTTAGAGTTTTTTCCTGTCTTTACCTAACCCTTTTTCCAGAGAATAAGGTGGTGAAAGAGGAGTATGTTCAACATTAGTGATCTTTAATTGAATAAATTTGCTTCCACTTCATTTTTTATATACTTTGTATACCCCAATAATGAGAAATAATTTCCACCCCTTTCCCTCATTTCTTTCCTAGTGTATTACTTTTCCCTTCTTTTTTCTTTCCTCTCTTAAGATCATCAGTATGGAAGAAAACCACCCCCAATCTCAGGTTGTTATTATTTAGTTCCCTCTGTGAGGCTTGAATTTTTTAAGATTCTAAAGGAATCCTTAACTCTCCTCTTATTAGACTGTAAAACTTCATCATTATTTAGCCCCTTTTGTTTACTCAGGTGTATTTATTTTTCTGGGTTTCTACATTAGTGTGGTCCTTCCAATCTAGAGTGTTTCAATTAGAAATCTTTCTATTAAAGATCCATTTTTTTTTCTCCTTTTGGATCACGCTAATTCTCACAGAATTTTGTTGTGAGCCTCGTTGTTTACCTTTTGAAATGTCACATCCCGGGATTATCTTTACTTTAACTTCAGCATCTTATGTGATTCAGATTTTGTCTAATTAGAACTTGAAATCTTTCTTTCATTATCCTTTGGAGTTTGGTTTTTAATTGTAGGGTCTGGATTTTGACTTTAATACTTCTGTAAGTTTTAATTTTAAGGTTTCTTTTAGGAGGTGAATTCCTTCCGTTTTCGCTTTACCCTCTGATGGATGATGTCATGAGATACGGCATCAAGGGATGGTTTTCAAGGAATCTATTTGTTCTTAAATTATTTCCCTTTGATCTTTCCCCTAGTTCCTTTGTTTTTGATATGCAGGAAATGATTATTTCTCTTTTATATTAATAACTAATTACTGAATCAGAGCCAGTTGTTTTTCCCCTTTTTCAACTTCCTTATCCAAAAATCAACCAGTGTGGGAAATCTTTCTAAAATACTTACCCAGGCAGGGTGGCTGAGATCTAGTCAGAGATAGTAAAAAGAAGTTCTAGGTTTGGGCTAATGGGTGCATTCCTGTTCTTTGTGCTTATGCAGAAAGGTCTGGGGAAATGTTGATTCTCCCTTTTATCAGCCAGGTGATATGGGAATTGATGAGTCTCTTTGACCAAGTTTGAGTAATCTGAGTCCTGTACCCCAAGACCCTTATTGTAATAATAGTTTTCTGACTAATTGTTAGCCGGTCAGAGTTGATTGCCACTTCCTCTTCCAAGGGCACATAAATTGTGAGCCCAACAACATTAAGGTCTTTGGTCTAAATGAAAGATGGCCAAATGACCATCCTTTTATTAAAATGCAAACATTATTAATAAAATTATTAAGTTACGCAGAAACAATATCTCTTGAACTTCTTAAATTCCACAAATAGTAGGTAATTTACATTGTCTTTCTCTTTTTTTTCAGTTTTTTTGTGTTTGTTCCAAGTTTTAAGAAGTTAATATAGTTATAAATGTGGTTTCAGAGTTTAAGGATAATTCATATTTGTACAGATCATCATAAAATTCTTGTGTATTTTAAATTTTAATAACTTTGATCCCAGTTGGAGAAGCATTCTATGAACAACACTGAAGGGCAAATTTATTAAATTTTTTGATGTGTACACTGCATTATGTACTTAGTGTAGCCTTTAGTTCCTGCAACAAACAAAAATAGGTAGACTAGGCAAGAAGATAGATCGTCTCTATGATATGCAAAGGTCATAAATTCACAAATCCTTAACTGACAAGGACCCCAGAGATCATGGTCACTTCTGTGGTATCGCTGCAACTTTTAGCCAAAATCCAATTTAGATAAGCAGTTTGTAGCAAGGTTTGAATAAATCATCTTCTATTTCTTAGGATCCTCCAACTCTTTAGAGTCAAGGTTCATACTTTTTTTGTATGTCATGGACCCCTGCAGCAGGCTAGTGAAGACACAGGGCTCCTTCTCTGAATGTTTTTCAGTGCACCAACTAAAATACTTTGGTTTGCAAAGGAAACCATTCATATTGAAATAGTTATTAAAACTGTTTTTTAAATTAATAGATCCCAGCTTAAGAGTCCCTCCTTGAGAACAAGTTGTTTTATGGATATCTACAGAGATATTTATCTGTGTTCTCTTCCCCACCCCAGTCGTTTGACTTGAAGTATATGTGTCATGAGGCCAACTGGTTACATTGAAACATAATCCCTGTATGTGTGATGAAGGAGGAAGGTAGTATTTTTTATTTTGAGCACTCAACTGATCTACTGAATAAATACCGATACTGAAGTGACTGTTTAAGGGAGGCTAATGATTTGTTAGCTTCACAGCAGTAAAGTTCCTTAGAGTCCTTTGAGGCCTCTTGATGGAAAGTACTATATATTACTTAAATTACCTTTTCTTCCTTCTGCAGCAGGCGACTTACTTTCTTCCCATGTGGAAGGAAGAAAAACATTTTCCACCCCTCTTTCTGAATTGCCCTGAGTTAAAGGGCAAATTAGCAAGCTGTCATCAGGAGCCAGACTCTCTCTCTTCTGTGAGACAGGCAGCTGAAGTCTTCTTTCCACCCTCTGCCTCTGTTTCCCTCATCCCGCTAGTCCCAGCTGCACTTGCATTAGAATGTATGATGGTCCTGGGTGCAGGAAGCTGGAGGAGCCTTAGGGAATCCAGCACTTGCCTGTTGGCCAGTCTTAAGTCTGGCTCCCTTTCTGGCACATTTCTACCAGTTCGGCACATGGCAGGGTAGGGCCCGATCACACCACTCCACTCTCAAAAGCAATTATTGTTTTTACCCTGTCTTGTAATTCACATTGGGTCATCCACTTTGATTTTATTCATATTACTTCACCCTTTATGGTCACTGCTTCACCCTTCACCTTGGTGGACAGTGGATTTCGTTTTGAATCCTTTCTTTTTTTCCCTTTTTTTGTTTAGTCAACCTTACTATATAAACACGAATGCAAATGTGAACATTAGCAGCAACTTATAAATAGATAACATTAGTTACACATATATCTAATATTTTATAATAATTGACTTCATCTACTCCTTATTACACTTTTAAAAATGAATGTATCTTAACATACTTGTAGTTTATGTGTCTGTGTTTCTAATTCTAGTTTTTCTATTTTTCCTATTTTTTATAGATGTGTTCATACCTGTAATAATTTGTCAGACAAATATAATGCTTAGTTGCATTAATGTTCTCCAGCCTGGTTAGCTATTCCATTAAGCATTTTGCATGTTTCCAGTTTTTCACTATTATAAATTGTACATAAGCCTCTTTGTTCAAAATGGCCCTTCCCTCCTCCCCCCCAGTTATTTCCTTGGGCTGTATTCCCAAGGTTAACAGCTCAAAAGCGATGGTCAATTTCATTGCTCTAGTTACATCTCCTGTTGTATCTCCCTATGTTGTTGCTTTCCATGAAGATTACATTCATTTGCATGGCCACTTGCCTGGCAGCATGCGCCCATCCTTGTTTTTACTCAGCTTGACCCGTTTGGTCTTTATTGTTTCATTTGTTTATGCTAATTTTATTAGAGTAAGTCGGTACTTCATGGTTATTTTAATTGGCATCATTTTAATTCTTTGGTTGAACTTCTCTCAAAGTGTTTATTTGGCACTAATATTTCCTCTTTGGGGAGAGAGCCCATTCATCAGCTCTTCATCTATAAAATGGGGAAAACAATACTTGCCCTCCTCACCTTATAGAACTGCTGTGAAAAAGCACTTTGTACACCTTAATGGACTATAGGAATGTGAGCTATTATTTCTTGACTTATACTTGTTAAGGAAGTGTATATATATGTATGTGTGTATAGACACACACACACACACACACACACACACACACACACATATATATATATATATATATATATATATATATATATATATATATATAATGGGTAATGATTTTGTTTAGTTTGCAACCATGTGATATTCAAAAATCTCTAATGTTTATGCCACTGAAAAGAAAAATTTTGCATTGAAAAGCAAGAGTAGTAAGGGGTGATGTGATGGGGAAAGGAAGAACTCAAGATCACATTTTTATCTTTTCTTAACAAGTTGTAAATTCAGTGACTGCTCTTTAAATAACAATTCACATTCTTAGAGTGCTTTTTGAGCCATATTTTATTAGTTATTTTTGGGATATAAACTGGTATTAGCTTGCCTTGAAAATTGAGACGTAGGCATATTACTACCATAAATCAATTTCAGGATTAAGCAACTTGGTTCCTCTGGGATAGGTCACTGCCTAAGCTTATTGAGTTTTGCAATGTTTGCTTATTGACATGTGTAGATTTATAATACTATCTTTGTTGATGTTGTAATTACCATAAAAACTATACTAAATCATGACATGGGTTCTTAGATGGGGAAGATGAATTAGAACAGTGACTCTCAAACTTTTCAGCATGGTAGAACCAATCCCTTGTAATATCCTTGAAAATGACAGTATTTTATGCCTTTTAACAAATATATGGCTTATTTTTTTTTTAAATAGACTTTGTTTCAGGATTCCTTGCAGCTCAGTTTATAAAACACTGGATTAGATAATTCTAATTCCTGTCTAGTTCTAAAAGACTCTGCTCTTAAGAGAAATGGACAATTTATAGTGATTATGCATGTGGTTCAGAATAATCAAGCTATTGTTCAACATTATTTTTCTTGTGTCTTTTTTTCATGCCTTATAGATGAATTGCCTGAAGAATTGCAGATCCTATCAGGCCAAAAAACCCCTATGGCTCTATAATACTTCTCTCAGGTTTTTCTTTAATACACCCATGCTTGCTGATGTTATCTTCAAAATCCAAGGTACATTATGTTTTTCAACTCCAAATGAGTTTATTTCTTGCTCCTTTTTTCTCTGTATCCTCATTTAGATATTTTTAGGGATATATATGATCAAAGATGACAAAGACTTGCAGGGAAAAATGTATTTTACTAAAATAATAAAAGCAAATAATACCTTCCTTACTGCCACTTTTTTTAAAACTTAAGTTATCAAGTAGGATTAATTTGCTGTGTTTTATTTTATTAAGCCAATAAAATTTTATTAAGCATTCACCGTAGGTCAGATATGGTGAGAGATGCTATGTATACATAGACAAAAATTCTTTTAAAAAATCCTTGGCCTCAAGGAACTTTACCACCTCTTGATGGAGGCAACATTTATACATGTATATGAAGTAAATAAAAGTTATTTCGGAGCAATGGGAGGGGTATTAGCAGCTGGAGGGTCTGGGGATCAGAAAAGGCCTCATGTAGAAAATGGCTTTGGATCTGAGCTTTGAAGGAAACTAAGGATTCTAAGGGCAGCTTCGGAGCACAGCAGATAGAGTGCGAGATCTTGAATTAGGAAGACCTGAGTTCAAAAGTGGCCCCATACACCTACTAGCTATATGACCCTGGGTAAGTCACTTAATTCCATTTGCGTCAGTTTCTTTGTCTGTAAAATGAGCTGGAGAAGGAAATGGTGAGCCTCTCTAGTATCTCTGCCAAGAAGACCCCAAATGGGGTCATGAAGAGTTGGACACATTTGAAACAACAGGACAACACTAACTCAAGATTCTTAGAGACAAGGGTGAGAAGAGTGCATTCCAAGGATGGAGCACCATCCTTGAGGCATAGAGATTGGAGGTGGAGAGTCCATGTGAGGCAAAAAGGCCTGTTTGATAGACTATAGAATATTTGAAGCAGAGTAATGTATAATATGGTTAGAGCCAGACGGTGAAGGACTTTAAATGCTAAACAAAAGAGTTCACATTTGATTCTGTAGGTAATGTCGAGTCATTCGAGTTTATTAAGCAGAAAATGCACTCCACTGAGTATGTGTATATGCATTTTGTGTACTTATATGTGCCCATATTTTCTCTGCTGATAGAATTCAAGCTCCTTGAGGTAGGATCACTTTCATTTTGTCTTTATATTCCTAAATGCCTAACATATATCAGGTTCTTAAGTATTCATTAATTAGTCAGCTGAGTGAGTAATCTGGTCAGGTCTGTGCTTTCAGAATATTAGTTTGACAGCTATGCAGAGAATGAATTGGGGAGGGAAGAAACGATAGAGAGACCAATTGAAAAGCTGTTTGCAGTAGTCTTGGAGAGATGATGAGAACTAGATGGCAACCACATGAGTAGTGAGAAGGGGACAGATGTGGGAGATATAGAGGTGATACTAACTCTTAGCAACTGATTTATGGGATGAGGGAGGTGGAATAGTAGAAGTCTACAAGGTTGTGAACTGGGATGAGTCGGAGGAGGTATACCCTCAGCTTCGATAGAGAACTTTGAAAGAGGAGCAAGCTTGAGGGAAAATGTCTCTTGTTCAATGTTCATTAATTTTTTTTTCCATTTGAAATTTCACTTATCTCACTTTGTTGCTCATTTTAATCAACTCTCTTCTTTTTCATTGAAAATAAATATCCATGACTAGGTTATTTGTGTGGTAATAAACATCACACAATAAATTGTTTTTTCTTATTCCTTGGGTGAGTAACATTTCCTTTATCTAATAAATTTTTATAACTATAACTCTTTAGTCTAATACATATATACACACATAAAGAGAGAACTTTGAAATTTTCCATAAATTGAAATATAATCATTAAAATTAAATTGAACAATTGAGAAAACATAAATTCAGGAAAGAAGATTAAAAATATTCATTACTATATGCCTAAGTTCAATTTTGAAATTCTGGTCAAATCAAATGTGTTTTTATGAAGATAGACCACAATGTAAATTTTATGTAAAGTGTATATATTGTAATTAATATAAGCCTTTAATTTTGGGAGCCACTCTCTAGAGACTTTAATTTTACCTTTAAGCTTTGTTATTTGCCAAGATAAAGAAAGATTTGGTGACTTTCCAGAATGCAGCTTTGCCAAGCTGTTGTCACCACTCTATATATAATGTGGGCCAAATGATACCAAAAATAATTCAGTAAGACCATCATTGAAGTAGTAACTCCTACAGAAAAGCAAGAAATGGACCACTAACCTCTAGCAGCCCCTTCCTCACTCACAGAAGCTTTTAATTGGCTCTCCCTAAATATAAGACATTGATCTTGTGCTTTATGGGCTTTACTTTGATAATCAGTGACTAAATAATCCACACTAAGACCTCTCCTGTACAATGAAGGTTGAGTCTCTTGCTTGTCTCATCCTAATATCCCAGAGACTTGATATTTAAGCAATCAGGGCTTTGAGTGAAAGAGAGAATGAGAGGGGCAGGGGCAGGGCATGTTTATGTGTGTGTGGTGAGGGAGGGGAATAGTCTTATTCATAGCTACAGATAATCAATGCACATGCTGTTCTGGGGATTAAGTCAGTATCTTGTGCTTATTTAAGGTTTGTCATTAAATTATCAGTTATATTCCATATATATCCATGTTATGACAACAAAACTTTTACATGTCATTTTCAGAAAGTTTATATTCCAGTAGAAAATGATGTAATAATCCAGCTTGTGCTATGAATAGAGAGACTTCTGTCTGGTAGTGATCTGTTTATTTTGCAGTTAGTGAAGAAGGGTCATTTTTTCCTAAAATCTTTTTTTCCTTATTGTCCTGATACTTACATTTATGCTGTTTCCTGAAATTAATTAATTTGAATATAATCTCTTCTTTTCTCCTCTCCACCAAATATATAAGTTATTATTGTGAGGTTAAAATATTTTGAAGAGGGAAAGGATTAAAGTTAGGAAAAGTCCTGACAGGCAAATATCTTATGTATCTTTATTTATAAGTCTTGCTTGAGAAGCCTTAAAGTGAAACACTATATATGAAGCTAAAATATAATATTCAGTTCATGAAATTAATTCCATAAATTAGTAACTTATAGGCAGTCAGGTGGTGCAGTGGATAGAGTGCCTCGCCTGGAGTCAAGAAGACTCTTCTTGCTTAGTTCAAATATGACCTATGAAGCACCAGTAGCTCCCTATTGCCAGACTCTTCTCTTTGTCATTTGAAGCCTTTCACAATCTGGGTCTAATCTACCTTTCCAAGGTAATTATGTGTTACTTATTATGCTATGGGACACTTACTAGCTGTGTCACCCCTGGAAAGTTACTTAACCCTGTTTACCTCAGTTTCCTCATCTTTAAAATGAGCTGGAAAAGGAAATGGCAAACCACTGCAGTGTCCTTGCCAAGAAGACCTCAAATGGGGTCTCAAAGAATCAGAAATGACTCTCATTTTATTAATGAAGACACTGAGGCTGCAGGAGGTTAGACAGCTAATTAATGGCACACAGTCCACAAGACTAGAACTCAAATCTCCTCATATTTAGTTCAGTCCTCTTTCCATTGTAATATCTTGAAGCTAATAAAGGAAGTAAGAGCAGGAACCAGCAGCTTGATTTCTCTTTCACTTATAGACACTGGCAGCCTCTGCCACTCACAGTGTCAGGGGAGACCACATGATGTAGTGGGAAAATCATTCATTACACCAGAAGTTGAGGCTTGGCGTCTAATCTTGACTGAGAAAGAATTGCTTTTATAGACATGAAGAAAAATCTCCAAATGTTTGACTCCATTGTATTTCCAAACAATATTATCACCTTGCTTCACCCAGAGTTTCACTTTTCAAATGTAGAAGAATATTGTTTCAAAACTCATTTCTCAATAAAGTTAATGGCTTGGCTTATTGAAGTGTTAGTACTTTTAAAATCCTTCTAAAAACAGTTCATCTTGAAAGCTCTGTTTAAACCTGCTCTGGTGGCTTAGTGAATTCCCTGCTCACCTACAGCCCCACTCCATATCTGTGCAGTAGGACTCTTAACTATTTATACCACAACAATAGGTCTTTGGACTTGTTTAAAAGGATGTATTTAATTTTTTTGGTTGTATTCCAGATAAATCCTTAAGTCCTAAGGATGTTTGTCTAATGCCATTGTGTGTTTGACAACACTTGACAACTCTGTGTACAAATAATACAGACATACAAGCTGAGACCACTAGAATGCTTTTCTAGAAAAAACTTAATTGAACTTGGCCGCACAGTCCTAAAGAGGGTAAGGAAAAGAAAGGGGAGAGGATGCTATTTGGGTACAGGTATGATAATTAAGTCACAACAGGGATTAAACTTACCCTGAAAAAAGAGTTCATATTTAAAGTTTTATGAGCTGGCATAGAAATTGCATATTCAGCCAGTAGGTGGTGGTCTCTGGACAGTTATACTTGCTAAAAAGACAATCATGAAAGTTGAGCTAGGACTCCCTTTTTGGCCTAAGAGTGTAGAACCATAATGGGGCTGGGTGATCAGAGATTTGTCCCAGGATACCAAACTTTAGATTTGTAGCTCTCGAACGCTAGAATAATTTATTAAAATGGAGAGCTACCAGCTGTCTCCACTCATGAAATACCCCAACATACCCTGTCCATGGTGTGGCAGCCTCCCCAACAGCATCTGAAGCTGTGTTTTCATAGGTATTTCCCCTGGCCTATTTGTACTCCTTGACTGGGTACAAAATTTAATATTTATAGCTCTGTAGGAGAATGTGGTGATGATGATGATGCGTCATATATAGAAAGTGCTTTAGGCTTGCAGAGTGGTATAAATTATTTCATTTGATCCTTGCTATTATTAACCCCATTTTACAAATAAGCAGTCTAGGGTATAGAGAGATTTTTTGACTTGCCCAGGGTCAAACAAGTAGTAAATATCAGAGGCAGAATTTGAACCCAGTCTTCTTGACTTAAGTATAGTGCTCTATCCATTATGTCATGCTGCCTCAGAAATTTGCACAGAAAAGAGTCCAATATATGGAAATATTCTACACTCGTGGATGTGGAGTAGTTTAGGGGGCAGCTCATGGCGTTCTTTCATGTCTTTGATGCTGGTAACTCATTTCCCCACACCAGCCCTAATCCTCAAGGTTGATAGCTTGGTTCTTCACTGCCTCTAGTGGAAGGTGCAATGGACATGTCCCATCATCCATCTGTTGAGTTCTCTCTTCTTGTGGTGGTGTAACCTGGAGGCCAGTGTCCTTTGCTCTCTCTGCCATAGTAGCTTTCAGGTGGCTCCTACAGAAAGATGACAAGACTTGATTAGTTTCTCAGATCCTTTTATACAGGATATTCCAAAAGTCTTAGTGCAGTTTTAAGTTGCTAAAGTTTGTTTTATTTTACTTTATTTAAAAATTGTTTATTTTTTTAACATTCATTTTTTTTGAGTTCCAAGTTTTCTCCTTCCCATGAGTCATTCATTCCCTCATCTATTGGGAAGGCTGGCAGTATGATACCCACTGGAATACCCTGTATTTTAAATGGGCTTAGGGTGGAACTAGGCTGTGATTTTTTCAAAGTGTAAAGGAGCTGAGTTTTTAAAGCAACCATTTCTCCCCAAGAGTAACTGTAGTACATCAGAGAAGAAATAAATTGAGGAAATGGCAGCCCTTCCGGAGTGCTGACCCCCAAAAAGGAGATGAGAAGAGGGAGAAAGCATTTATATAGCCATTTACTATTTCCTGGACTCTGTGCTAAGAGATATCTCCTTTGATCCTTCCAACATCCATGGGAGTGGGCTACTTTTATTAGTCTTATTTTGCATTTGAGGAAACTAAGGCAGGCTGACATTAAGTGACAGGCCAAATAGCCAGTGAGCATTTGAGGTTGAATTTGAACTCAGGTCTTCCCGACTCCAGGCCCAGAACTATCTACTGTGCCACCAACTCTTGTCGGTGACAACCCAGAACTTTTATCCGTGGGGTCAGGACTATTAACTAGGACTCCCGCAGGAAAAGCTGCTGGCCCATTGCTGACCTATCTCAGAGACATCTTTCACCCTTTTTTCATTGCCACTCACCAGTACTTCTTCAGATTAGCCAAATTTAGCCAAGAATATGTGGGTGGAGTAACCAGGAAGGAGTGGTGTCATTTCCTGTGGAAATACATGGTGTTGTTAGTTGGTTATAATTGTTAGTTTAGGTTAAAGGAAGGACCATTTTCTAAATGTCAAAATAATGTCAAGTTTCATACGTAAGTTTGGTGTTTCTATTTCCTGGTATTTATAAATTATTACCTAGTTGCTGACTTACAAATTGTTGTATTCAAAGTGCAGTTTGAAGTTTTATTTTCCAACTGAAGGAAATATATGAAGAAATATGAGGAATTATATTGGACATGACCCATAAAATCATCTTCTAAGATCAAGCCCAGACTGCTGAATGAATGACCTAGAGTACATATTGGTTTAATAATAGGCCATCTTAAGGTTTTAATTTATATTTTACTTAGCTTGTCAGACTACAAATCCTGTTTTCTGAATTTCCTAGGCTCTACTGTGCCAGCCCACAGAGCTGTCCTGGTTGCTCGTTGTAAGGTGATGGCTGCTATGTTTAATGGCAATTATCTTGAAGCCAATAGTGTGCTGGTTCCAGTTTATGGTGTTTCCAAAGAGACTTTTCTTTCCTTTCTAGAGTACCTGTATACAGACTCCTGCTGCCCAGGTAAGCAGTTTGATTCAATTCAATGTGGCAAATTTTACTAAGTATCTTCTCTGTATTCCAGGTAGTGTTAAGCACTCATGATCTCAAGATAAATGATTAACAATCCCTGCTGTCATGGAGTCTGCAGTCTGTGGGATGCTGGATCGTGGTTTTACTTATTTTCCTTCTTTTCATCTATTTTGATCAAAAATTCACTTTCAGTTAAATCTGTTTTCTTTTAAAATGTGTCAGAAGTTGAATTTACAGAAGTTTCTATGCAACTGTGAGAAGTTTTGGACTATATCAAATTTGTGTAATCACTTTGCATGGTCCGAGTTGAAGACCAATGACTGAGCATCCCCTATGGGGAGTATTTAAAACCCTATGAAGCTTTAAAATCCCTGTGGAGATGGAGTGGCCCAGGCCCCAGGATCTGGGGCTACCTAATGGGAGTTTATGACTCCTCCAGATTTGTAGGTGTTGATCTTGGGGAAGCTTCAGCTATCCAGAGTGGGGAGTGGTGGAGTGAGTGGATAGAGAACCTCTGATTTAGGGCTGACTTTTGATTGGAAGATCCCTAAAGGATCAGAAATTATTCTGTCCTATCCAACACCTTCTGCACCCTCGGGTTTTGGTATTGTTCTAAAGAAAAATTGGCCCTGGTTTAAACTAAATCTTCATAAGACACTTCCAGAGTCATTCAGGATACCCAGGGGAGTGCTAGAATTTCTTTGTCCTGATCTCTTTACGACATTTCTGGGATGGGAGCCAAAACCACAAGGCCTCCCTAGTTCTGGTTCCTTTGGCCCAAACTTGTGCCCTAGGGATGTTGTTTTCTCATCTGAAAAATGAAGGGTCGAACTAGTTGGCCCCATGACCCCTCTCACTCTAGATCTTTGATCATATGATTCTTGAAAAGCAAAGGTTTTATTAACACTGGATGAACTATGGCACACCTGCATTCACCATCCTACATGTTACAGTTATCTTGTTATTTTAGGCAGAGCTGTTCAAATCTTTAGACTTGAGACTTGTTCAGATATTTGAAGTAATAGAGAAGTTTGATTTCTTAGTAACTAAGTTGCACCTTGCAAGTAACAAAAATTGTCAGAAAAACAAAACAGAATGAAGCTCATTGAAGATTGGTACAAGTCCATGGAGCACCCAATGTGGTATATAGTAGGTGGAATACCGGACCTGGATTCAGGAAAATCTGGGTTCAGATCCCACCTGTGACTCTTGCTAATTATGTAGAATAATACCTGTTTTGAGGGCTCTGAGACGCAAATGAAGTAATGTTTGCAAAATGCTTTACAAATTTTAAAGCTCTATACAAATACCAGCAATTACTACTAGTCAGGCAGAGAAAAGCTATGAGTCAGAGAAAATAACCAAGTCATGCTTAATGCTGGGATACAAACAATACAAATATTGCGTGCAGTACCTGTAATGGTTTTCCCATTATGCTTAACATTAGTCAGATGCCTTTCAGAGTACTCTGGCTATTTATGTCATAGCCCACATAGCTAGAGGAATGTGAAGAACTTAAAAGAGGATTCAGAGGACCATAAAGATGGCGAAAAGACTGGAAGATCCTATGAGGATTTTTAAAGTTTAAACCAAACAAGCAATAATTTATTTAAAAAAAAAACAACTGGAGAGAAAATTCAGGTAAAGAAAATACTAATGTATGAATTGTTGACAATTTTCAACATAAGAAGACCTCACCCCCATAGAATGGTGACTGTATCATTTCCATTTCAGCCGAGCATAAAATAGGTCTCCACAGGGTGAAGGGCTGAGATCAGTAGCAGAGGAATTGTTGACAGGAAGGTGTATTAAAATAATGTTGGAGTGGGTTAGGACGATCAAGGAAGGAATCTTCTCAGAATATCTTTAAAAACAGTCTCTATTTTAAGCTTGCCCTTGCCTAATGGTAGGGAAATGTGTATGAGAAGGTTCTTCACAGTTTCTGACTTTATGATTTGCTCAACATGGTTTTGAAAAGCACCCATAAGTGATTTAACACGTGTAGCCAATATCAGATGGCTTACCGTCTTGGGGAGGGAGGGAGAAAAATGGGGAACTCAAAATCTTTCAGAAAATGAATGTTGAAAATTATCTTTACATATAATTGGAAAAAATAAAATACCTTTAAGTTTTTTAAAAAGCACATGTAAGATAATATTATTGACTTCTTTTTCTGATTTTTCTCTTTTTTTTTGCAGCCAGCATTCTGCAAGCTATGTCTCTATTGATTTGTGCTGAGATGTACCAAGTATCTCGACTTCAGCACATCTGTGAGCTTTACATCATTACGCAACTGCAGAGTATGCCCAGTAGGGAACTGGCAACGACTAGCCTCAGTGTGGTGGGCCTCCTGAAAAAAGCTAAGGTAATTTAATGATCACCTGTGTTTTCCTTACTTGTCAGTTGGGTATACAGATAACCACACTGCTTTTATTCTGTTAACACTTCTTTTCTCTAGGAAAGAAATTATAATCAGCCTCAGTAAAGGTGAGATTAATATTTGGTGTTCTGGAAGTAACTTTTATTGCAACATTCTTTTGTGATCTTTGTATTTTTGCTTTATTATATCTAGCATATACAATTATACATGAAAAGTTTCCATTTATATAGCCTCCTTTTAGAGATTAAGTATTCCTTATAGAGTAGACTCTTTTCTGGTAGGCTGCAGTGCTGATCTCTTCTTTGGCACATAGGTCTCAATAATACTTATACAGAATAGAAAGCCTGGAGCTGCTTGATTATGGATATATGACCACTCAACACTGTATATCATTTTGCATACTTACTGGGCTTGGTGTTTGGTCCTTCACATAAGGAGTTAATAGCATTCTTGATTGGCTGTGTTCCTTGGGCTCCTTAGCTCGGGGTCCTGAGTCGTGCTGATTTTCTCTCTTTTGCCAACTCTTCTTTCATAAATGGTCACATTTTAGTAAATGACTTGGGAGAAAATGCAGAATGAAGAAGTTACACTAAATAATCTCCAAAGTTGCTTCCAACTCTAACATTTTATAATTCTACATAGGACAAAAAAAAAGAAGGAAATATGACTGTTATTTGATAGTAAGGTACTTCCAAATTGTACCTTTTTTTTTTTAAAGCTCTTTTGAGTTTTTTCTTCAGGATTTCAGCTCCTCAGACCTAATTTAGTCTCATGCTTTGGCACTGATGATGTATTATTTGTTGAGTGATATGATCCTGGAAGATGTACAGAATAATTCCTGTCCTCCATAGACCCTTATGCTCTGAATTGGTTGATTAGGATGAACTGGGAAAGAAAAGACTGTTGAAGTCACTGTTGGCAGCACCGTGATGATTTCTGTCTTGTTCTCCCAAGTGCTGTCTCCTTCCCTCCAGTCAGAACCCATTTGAATTGTTCCTAAAATAATGAGAGTTTGTTCTGGAAATCTACTTTCAAATCACAGAACACACTTCTAGCTTAGAAGCAGGTGTGTTGGTGGGACATTTCTCAAAATCAAAGCCTGTACTTAATGTGATATTTTGTGGCTGTTCCAGAGACACGACCCCATTGCTTCTTTCCTCCCCAGTTCTCTATTTTCATATTCTTCTTTAATTTTTCATAGGAATTCTCTACTTGTCTCCAGGTTCCACCGGGGTTATTTTTTTCCCCCACCTTCCTCCTCCACTTTTGCCTCTGCTGGACAGGTGTTCGAATGCCTGATGATTTCCCCGGACTTTGTTTGTTTCATATGGCATTGGATTTTATAAATGTAGGCTACAGAATAGATAAGTTGTAAGCTGAGTATTTTTTGAATTCAAAGAACCTTTTTGGTTGTTTTTTTTACATTTCTTAGTTTTTGCTTTTTTCCCTTTTGGTTTTGACATTTACAACTTTTAGTTTAAGTCTGATTGAATGTCCTTGAAGACAACATTCAGATTCTCATATTGGAATGCATGATAGTGGTGCATATATTTCAATTTGTAAAGAATTGTTTTGCCTATTTTGTAGGATGTGGGACATAGTTTTTTTTTGACTTCAGGATCTGTTGAATCCTGCTAAAGGTGCTAACGACTGTGTGTCCGTGAGATGTTATTGTTTTGTTATCGATGTACAGAGGCAAAAAACACAGTCATAACAATGACACTTGCTGTTATAGCAGGTCTGTTTTCTGTTGTTTGACACATGGACTCATGAAAGCTTCATCTGTATCAAGACTGAGTTGAATCTGATCCCTGACGCACCTTGGCTATGCATCCTGAACACCGTGTCCTGAGTCATGTTAAATTTGTTCGTAGGACACAGCATTATTTTCTCCTGTATCTTTCCCTCATCCTAATAACATTGATGATCATCACATACAGTGTTGTTCTAATTCCCCTTTTTCTTGCAGTTTCACAACTCTGATTGCCTTTCAACCTGGCTCCTTCATTTTATTGCCACTAACTACCTCATCTTCAGCCAAAAGCCAGATTTTCAAGATCTTTCAGGTAGTTTGCCAATTCCTGTTTTAAAAAAGAAAACTTTGTAATGGGATCACAGTACTTAGATTTGAGGTGTAATTAACAGAAATGTACAATTGTTCTTGGGAAAATTCCTTTTAAACATGTTGCATTAAGGTAAACAGTTCAGCCTGTGCTAGGTAAGCAGGTTTCAAACCTGCTCAAAGCATTTGAGACAGAGCAATTTCCATTGTGATTTCATTGAAATATCTTACTTTGGTGTGTTTAGAAGGGAAGGAGAAATGTTCCCCCTTAGGATAGGAAGACCTTGTTTTGTGTGTGTCTGTTTTTAATCACCTCCCTGATTTTCACATATTCTCAATAGAGACAAGTGATTATATAGAAAGGAAGTAGTTTAGAAAAAAAAATTAGACTTTTACTGCTTTGAGCCAAAAGATGTATACAGCAAAAATTACGTACATGAGATCTGTCATGTACAAAGCAAAACAAAGAGTTAGTTTAAATATAAAAAATAAAAATAGGAAACTACATAGGGGAGCGAGATGGCTCAGTTGATAGAGTGCCTGAAGGGCTTGGAGTCAGAAGACCTGAGTCCAAATCTGCCCTCACACACTTGCTAGCTGTATGACCCTGGGCAAGTCACTTAACCCTGTTTGTCTCCGTGTCTTCATCTGTAAAACGAGCTGCAGAAGGAATGGCAAACCACTCTGGTGTTTTTGCCAAGAAAACCCCAAATGGACTCACAAAGAGTTGGATATGACTGAAACAGAAAGCAAATATAATAACTATTTATTTACATTTAGTAGTTCTTATTCTTCCATAGATGGGTCATATGACTCAACATGCCTGAAACAGAACTCACTGTCTTTCTGGCCACACCCACACCTCTGCCAAAATTCTCTATTGCTGTAGATGTCTAGTCTGCTGGTCTTTCAGATTGTAACTCCATCACCCCACATACCTATCATCTGCAAAATCTCGCCCTTCCTATCCCCATAACATCTCTGGAAGCCAGCTCCTCATGTCCACTCATGCCTTAGTGGAGGCCCTCGTCACTCTGACTTTAAAACAATTGCAGTGGTCTGCCTGCCTCAATTCTCCCCCCTCCCAATCCTTTCCCCACACAGCTGCCAAAGCTCAAATCTGATCGGGTCACTACCTATTCAGTAAACTCCAGTAGTTCCCTAGGATAAAATATAGACTCTGACTTTTAAAAGCCTTCACAACCTAGCCTCAACCTACCTTTCCAGCCTCATTATATATTACTCTCCTTGCTGACCTCTGGAGTCTAGCTAAACTGGCCTTTTTATTCCTCACCAACTGGTCTTCCATTTCCCATGTCCATGCCTTTGCCCTGGTCATCCTCCATGCTTGCAGTGTGCCCCCTTCCCCATCAACCCCACAAACTCTGCCTTCTTTCAAGGCACAGCTCAAGCACCACCTTCTACGTGAAGTCTTCTAGCACCTTCCTTCCTTGTCTTTAACTACCTTGTATGTATTTTGTCATTTTTTTTTGTATGACTCATATAAATACATGTTGTCTTTGCCAATAGAATGTATGTTTCCGGAGAGTATTTATTTCATTTTGGAGGAGGACTGGTTTGTATACCTAGCACCTAGTATAGTACCTACAGCATGGTGGGTGTTTGATGTGTGTTGATTAAGTGATTATTAGTTCTCAGCACAATGTAGTTTTTTTTTCTTGAGAAAAGAAAATTTTTTTTAAGTCAACAAATATCTATTGAAAACCTTTTCTGGGCAGAAAAAAAAGGCTACTTAAATATAATCCACACCTGTCCCTCCCAAAGGTAAGGAATGCTTCCATGAGCTGTCTGAGTGAAAAAGAAGTGGCCTGTCTTCCGGAGGCAAATAGAGAAAGCACTTAATTAGCATAGAGAACACCCTTATGTGTGCCCCTGGCTGGGCCACCCTTGATCCCTCCGTGTCTTTGATTCTTCATTTGTAAAACAGAAATAAAAACCTTACACAGGTGATTTACATGTTATTATCTCCCTGGAGGAAACTGAGGCAAGCGACTCACCCTAGAACAAATTGCTAATAAGTGGCAAGAGGCTGGATTGGAACTCATTGTTTTCCAAGCCCTGGACTCTATCCCATGTGTCACTACACACTGCCTCTACGTTTGAGGAATCCTTCCTTTTTATAATTTTATTCATATACTGTATTATAATTTGGCCAAATACAAACACAGAATATTTGCATTTTCCCTAACTCAGTAAGAAGATTTGCACCCTGATCACAGGATATTAGGAACAGTTTTTTCTTATCTCAGAAGAAGGAAGAAAACTCAAATTCCATTTCCCCTAAGGAGGTTTTGCTAGTTGAGATTTTAATGTCTATTTAAAGATATGAAAAGATCGCTGCAGAACCCCTTCAACTTAACTTTTGCTTTTCATTTTCCATAATCCTGTGTTTCCTTTTTTGCAAAACATTTATTCTGAAAAAACTACATTGATCACTGAAAACATTGACTATTTATTGTAAATTCTGTATTTTTAGAACTTACCCTAAGAAAATTACATGTGTGTGTGTCTGTGTGTGTTTGTTTCCTTACTCCAGTTTTTCATGCTGATTTGTTGACTCCCTACTCTCTAGCTGTCTCTTCCTTGCCAGTCTCCCTGATGCCTCAGAGAAACTTCCGCCCTGGCTCCTCTCCCCCTCCTGATCTGAGGCTGCCAATTTATGTCCTCAGTGATTAGTGTAATACTTGGCACAAAGTAAGTGTGCAGTAAATGCTTTTTCGTTCATTCAGTTCACTAATTTATAATAACATGTTTTGTTTCTCTGAGATATGTAGTTTAAGTGCAGAATAGATGGATTTCTACACCATTCATGAGAAAGTGGGACACGGCACAAAGAGTTCTCTTTTGTGTCCCCTCCACGATGACTGAAATCATAAAAGTGTCATGGGCTGGCCTTAAGGTGATCTCCTTTGTAAGACAGGTGGAGCCCAGTGGAAAGAGCATGTGACAGGGAATCAGAAGAATCAGCTGAAAAATATAGTCAAACAGTAACATCTGGGAGTGTCACAGCTAATTATGTAAAGAGATCTGTGTAGGGAACAGGTCATCCGATCCTGTGCTGCTCAGGCTTTCCTATTCTGCTGTATTTGGCCATGTTTTTTATTTGGGGATATTGTCTTCATATATTTAATCAACTATACTATTGTATTAGATCTTTTATGGCATTGGGAAAAAGCACTGCTAAGGAACAATTTTAAGTCCTATAAGAAGATATCTTCTTTTTTCTTTCAAACATTTTAAACCATTGAAAAGATAGTTAAAGTAGAATTTACACTTGACAAATGCTCCTGACTCACTTTGAACAGAGATGTCAATATTGCGTTTTTCCTTCTTTTAACAGGACTATCAGTACCTACATGCCAAACTTTCTGTATTTGAGTCATTTCAGTCATGTCCAACTCTTCATGACCACATTTGGGGTTTTTCTTTGGGGTTTTCCAGAGACACTGGAGGGGTTTACCGTTTCTTTCTTTAGCTCATTTTATAGATAAGGAAACTGAGGCAGACAGGGTTAAGTGATTTGCTCAGGGTCATACAGCTGCTAACTTACAGAGGGAAGTCTTCCTGGCTCCAGGCCCAAGCCTTTATCCCCTGAGCCACCTAGCTGCAAAATGCCAGAATAGAGTTCACATGTAAGAAAACAACCTGAAGGTCCTTCATGTTCAGTGAGTGACCCTGATTTTAAGACTATGAAACTGTTCATGTAATGGTGGCTCCAACCTAGCTCTCCCAGAATGAAATTGGCTATGCCATCCCTCCTTAAGAGCTCTAGGAGAAACTGGGAAATTAGGGGTGGCAAATGTTATCAATTCAAACCCTCATTTCAGTGGGTTCGCCCTACTGTAACTAGACACTGAGCAGTACACCAGTTTCACTTAATTAATTAACATCAATTAACTTTAACAAAGAGATTTTTATTTTGAAGATAAAGCAAGGACAGAAGTACAGATATTTTCTCCTCCCCTGCAAAAAACCCTTTCCCTTATACCACCTCTATTCTGGGGAGAGGAGAGTAAGCTCAGCCTACACTATTTCTGTATAGCATTCTCTACCTCTTCAGTCTCCCATCCCTAGCCCTCATATACACACACATATGAGCTTGTGTGTGTGTGTCTCTGTCTCTCATCTCTCTCTTTTCCTCCCCTGTTTCTCTATCCCTCCTTCCCTCTTCACAAGTTTACTTCCAAATGTGGCATGGCCAATGGGTAGATGATCCTTTATCTCTATTTCTGTTGGCTCTGGCTCTCACCCCTTACCACCTAGCTCCAAACAAATTGCAGCAGAGACTACAGCTCCAGACTCTGGGGGGGGCACTCTTCCTGAGCTTGGAAAGCATGCAAGGTCATCACCAATCTTTTTCACCCTAAACAAGAAAGAATAAATACAAAGAAGCAAAGATAGGGGCCCCTCATCATGGGCTACATGTTGCTTTTGAATTAGAAGGGCCTTTGCCCTTACAATCTCCCTGGAGACAGGCAGGAGAAAGGCCAACCAGGCTTTGGATAAGTAGGGCACCCAGACTTTCTCGTGTAGTTCTTGTTTTCTTCCCTCCCTATGATCCTCGTTATCCAGTCTATTTGCTATGCTCATACACTGGGTGTCTTCTATTTTTATTTGTTCCACATAGTTGCCAAGTCACAGAATATTTGCTCTGGAAGCTGTGGGATATTCTTCTTGCCAACACACATGGTCAGTGCTTGTGATAAGAACAATAAAGCTTGACGTGTAGCTAATATTCAATACTGATAACTGCCACAAAAAGAGAAGACACTTCCCACTTCAGTCCTCCATTTATTGTTTAGTCATTAGTCGTGTCTGACCCTTGAGGCCCATTTGGAGTTTTCTTGGCAAAGATACCGGAGTGATTTGCCATTTCCTTCTCCAGCTCATTTTACAGATGAGGAAACTGAGTCAAACAGGGTTAAATGACTTGCCCAGGGTCACACAGCTAGTAAATGCCTGAGGCTGGATTTGAACTTAGGTCTTCCTGACTCAAGGCCTGGTGCTCTACCCACTGTACCACCTAGCTGCCCTAAAATCTTCCATTTACAGTGGTTCAAAATGTTCAGAAGAAAAAATAGATCCCTTTATATAGTACTTAAATTATTTATTACAGGACTTAAGCTTAATTTCTTCCTAGTGCTAGGCTAATGACGGTCATGGTGGTGGGCTGACCATCTCCCTATTTAGCCTTGTATATAATGAATTTCTCCTTCCTCCCTCAGCTTCTCTATTTGAAAAACTATTTTCTTTTTCCTTTCAAAGCAACCTGGCAAAAAACCCCCAAAACCCAAAAACAATAGGAAGGGGAAATGGCCAAGGTCCAAACTCCCATGGCAGCCTCAGCTTGTCTCAGCCTCCCCAATCAAAGATGCTAACTCATTTGCCAAGAAGATCCAGGATAGAGTCTCTCTCTTTGCTCTATGAATTTTTATGTTGAATCAGTCATTGTCCTTTGTTCACCCTGAGCCCCTAGCCAAGAATTGCCTCGGTGATTGTAAAATTGCTCACTAGCCAAGCTCTAAGACAATAGTGGCTGATGAAATCTATTAATATATTTGAATATATGTAAATGTATGAGTGTGATAATGGCCCTAGTAAGAAGCATGACCCAATATAGTGAAAGAGGAAGTGCTGAGGCGTGTGGGAGCTGATGACCTGTATGCCTGCAGGGAACCCCCATCACTGTCCTTCCTGATAATACCACTGTTTAACTATCTTTGAACTCTCCCTGGAGTTCTACACCAGGGTCTGATTTAATGGTGGCCTTAGGATCCATTCACATACATACTAATATTCATGTCAGTGACCCTGTCCTTTTAGGAAACTTAGTTGTCACAGCAGGGAGGTGGCCTGCCCGTTTTCCAGTAACTATGTAAGCTATGATTTGAACCCAGGTTTCCTGTTTCCCTGTCACATGCTCTTTCCACTGTACTCCACATGCATTATAAATGAGATCACTTTAGGGCCAGCCCAAGATACTTTTATAATTTCAGTCATCTTGGAGGGGACACAAAACTGGTCTCCTTCTGGCTTAATTAAAGACACAGTTCTCATAGATTTGTTATTTACTTAAACCGCTAGTGTCAAACTCAAATAGAAACATCTTTGTGGGCAGCATATTAGAAAGCCACAAGTTAACATTATCTACATTGTGTTGTATTTTTATTTATTTTGTTAAACATTTCTCAGTTTTAATCTGGTTTGGGCCAGCAAGCTGGGAATTTGATACCGTTGACTTAGACCATATTTCTCACAGAAACAAGACATGTTATTGTGAATTAGTGAATTGAATAAATGAAAAAAAAAACATTTATTGTACACTTACTGTGTGCCAAGCACTGTTCTAATTGCTAAGGATATAAATTGGCCTCTTCAGATCAGGAGGTAGAGGTGCAGGGGGTAAATTTTTCTAAGGGCAGAAGTTTCTCTAAGGGGGGTTGGCAAGAAAGAGATAGCCAGAGAGTAGGGAACACCAAATCAGTGTGAAAAATAGGAGTAAGGAAAAATAAACAGATACATAATAGTGTCATTTTCTTGGGGCATGTTTCTTGGGCATAGCTTTTAGACATTTTTTTTTAAACATTTTCAGTCATCTCCAAAACAAATAAAAATAAAGTACATAAATAAAATCAAGACCACCCAGATTCAAACTTGACCCTGGCACTTAGTTCTGTGATCAAGTGGATGTCATATAACCTTTCATATAGAGGTCATGGCACCCAGCCTTGGCTTTAGAGCAAGGATCCAGATTGAGATCCTGACTTGGTCACCTCTCTTAACTTAACCTTAGACAGATCTCTGATCCTCTGTTTTCCTATCTGTAAAATGAAGGGATTTCAACTAGATGAATCTAGAATCTCTTTTACCTCTAAATTTGTGGCCTTCTGTTCTAAGACTTTGCGTTATTGATGAACATTCTTGCCCTGGTGAAAACTGTGAGGTCCAAAATTGTCCAATCTGCAAGAAAAAACACTGAGGCAGAGATCCCAGCCAGTAACGCTCTATTAAAGGGTCCCTGGTCCCCTTTAATGAAGTAGATCTCAGATCTGCCTTATGATCAGAGATATAACCTCCTTTCCCCAAGGTCTTACTTTTATGGGGTTTAATACCCAAATATGCAAAAGAGGCATGGTAAAATACAGAATCTCGTTGGATGATAGACCCTGCTTTTGACCCTTCATCATCGTGCATCAACATGAGTGGTCACAGGATGGGTAAGGCAGTGATTCTCTCCTATTACTGAGTGGTCATGAGATGCTCCCTTGTTCATATTGGACAAAAGAGGATGGTCCAGAGGTACAAAAATAAGTTGGAGGACTTGCCATATTACATTAGGACATCCCACCCACACTGAGTGTGGTCGTCAGCATTCCTGTGGTTAGGCAAACGGACTTTCTAATTACTAGTTCACAGCTCTGGGCCTAATATACAGAACTTAGAATCACTGTCCCCATGAAAGCATATCAGACTAATTAATACTGACTGGCATAAAGTAGAGGTCTAATTAATTATCTGTCATACATCAAAGTTCTCGATATTGTCATTACAGTATTGCTGTTGTTGGTGCCCAAGCAGAAGAAAACTGTGAATTTGCCTTCTAGGCAAATAGCATGGTTTTTTTAGCTTATATAGCCTTCTGATTTCTGTTGTAATCTAGATAAGGAAAAAGGGGCAGGTAGCGTGTATCTAAAATTTACAAGTGTCTGCAGATTACCAAGTTATCTATTGAAAGTGCAAGCAGGGGATAGATCTCTGGACTTGAAGTCAGGAAGTCCTAAGTTTGAGGGAATACTACCTTGGACACTTGATAGTTGTGTGACCCTGAGAAAGTCACTTAAACTCTCTCAGCCTCAGTTTCCCTATCTGTAAAATGGGATTATAATAGCACTTCACAGAATTGTGGGGCTAAAATGAGGAAATATGTGAAGCTCCTTCCAAACCTTAAAACAATTTCTATGTGATCATCATAAATTTGGACGAAATGTTGGTGTAAAAATTAGCCCATTTAAGAAATTAGCAGTATGTACTTCAATATTTGTTATGAAGGAAACTTTAAGCCCCTAAATTATGCATACTTAACTCATAAATTGGAAATTAAACTTTGACCTTTCTAAAAGGAACCTTCTTGAGCTGAAGGAAGTACTCATTGCTTAACAAAGAAGTGTGGATGTAGAATTGCCTCATGTAATAGTGGCATAAAGAATGATTTCCAGCATAAATTTCTGAGTTTTGTATCTTAAAGCAGCAGTTGAATGACCCCTGAAGGACAACTGTCTTTCTGCTGTCTCAAGGACTACTGTTTTCTTTTCAGCTTGGAGGCTGACCTAAGGTGATGGCTAAGATGTCATAACTCTGGAGATGCTTGGTTTCATTGCTGTTGCTTCAGCATTTGTAATACAAAAGTTGAGCTCCAGCCTTGGTGCACATGCCAATGACCTTAAGTTTGGTTCTGTTTTTTAATGTTAGTTTGTACTTTTTAGCCAGGTATGTACCTAGGAATTGAATCCACTCCCCATTAAACTTAAGTCAGTATTAATTCTTACCTACTAGTCTTATGGAACTTGGATCTGGAACCTGAAGTCCTTTATCTTAGGTCCTTGTGATTGATAGACCTCTCAGCATAGCTTTGTTTTTAGAAATGTCAGGCTTCATGTTTTGTTGTGTTTTGCTTTTAATTCTCTAGGGCAAATTGGAAAGCAGAAAAGGTTTGGCTTAGGTACCTTTCCACCTCTTCTCTTCAGGGACTTTTGAGTGTACCTGAATTTCCCCTTCTCCTATCATCCACCTGCCCCCATTTTCATTTAGTGTAGTCCCCTTGTCTTTGCCCTTCAGATAATCTGGCTGGCAGAGAGAGCCCAGGTTCTAGAGCCAGAGTTCACATTTTTTCTGCGTTGGGTGCTTTCTATGTGTGACCTTGGGCATGTTACCAAATTTTCCTAGGCCTCCCTTTGGTCTTGTCAAGTAATAGTTAGAATTGGAATGTTGCTTTAAGGTTTGCAAAGTGCTTTACAAATAACTCACTTGATTTAGAGAATAAGCCTAAGAGATAGATAGGTGCTGTTGTAATTATACCCATTATTTACAGATGAGGAAACTTGGGCAAACAGAGGTTAAGTAGCTTACCCAAAATCCTCTAAGAAGTAACTGCCTGAGGTGGTGTGAACTCTGGTCTTCCTGTCTCCAGCTCTCTAGCCACTGGGCAGAGCCACCTAACTGCCTATAAATGGGTCCAAGAAGGGCTTGGATTGGATGGCCTCTGGATCCCAAAGGCTCTACTACTTTGAGCCTGTTAAGTAGAATTCTCAAATCCAGATAAAAGTTACCCACAGTGAAGTGCAGTTCATTTACCCCTTCCCCTCCCTTTTGTTACTTCTTCTCTATTCCTTTCTCAGATGTTTTTCCTCCCTTTGTTCTACCAGTTTCTTTACTTCTTCCTTAGCACATTGCTCAGCACATAGAAGGCACTTAATAGACTTGTTGACTTCCTTGTCCCCTACCATTTTATTTGCCTTTAGAATAAAGAGCTCTAGACTAGAAATCAGGAGACCTAAATTCTAAATCCTAGCTCTGCCAAGTCCAATACAGGAAGTGGGTATGGAGGGTGAGGGAATGTCCCAGAATGTTCCCTGTGAAGTAACTCTCTAAGTGCAGCCTAGCCACTTGGGTCCCTTTTGTTTCCTGGGCCTTTGCAGAGGTGGTCCACGTGGAAGGTGTCACTGCCGTTGGGTCTTGCTTAGATTGTGTTTGTGTACTCCCCCCTTCCTTCAGCTTGTTTGCTGCTACTAAATAGGTTTCAACACATGATAAATTTGGTAAACTTAAGTGGGGCCAAATGAAGACAGTCTTCTCTTACCTAGGTTTCCAGTTTTAGTAGGTTAGATCAGAGAAGGTAAAGTCTTTTTAAAACTTGCCCTGGATCTACATTTCCAATAGAAACCTGTTGTTATTACACAGATTCAGTTCTTGAGGGTAAAGCATTGTCCTTTGAAATACAGGAACCTCTCAGCTATCCTTGATTCACTTAGACTCTGTGACATTATTACACTGTCTATGCTGTGCCCACATTGCTTTTGTACTTTATCATTGGCCCTTTCCCGGCTTCCTTCTTCTTGCTTCCCTAGTCCCAGATGTTTTTGAGTGTCAAAAAGCCTTCACAGGTAGCTTTTCTCTAGTGAGAGGCTCATCAGCCATTTTCTCCCTTTTTCTTCTTTTCCTAAGGGCTGGCTGGCAACATTAAATTTTACCAAAAGCCCACAAAAGAGCAGAAAGAACCAAAAGCAATATTAAGCTCCTCTACCAAGCACTATTTTATTTTTCTTTTGAAATTTCTTGTTAGAAGTGCAAAGTTAGCCAGGAAACAATTTTTACTTGCCCAGTTTTTATGACCTCCATGGTTTTCTAGAATTTCTCCATTCCTCCTTCTTTATATCTGGAAAGTGTTTTCCAAGAAGGGCATTCTTTATGACTGGGGTATTTGTTGTATGATATGTTTATAGGTTAGAAGGCTTGACTTGCAATCAAAAGCTCTGAGTTTGAATCTTGTACCACTCTACCACTTGCTGGCCAATCCATTTAATGTCTTAGAGACTCATGATTTCCCCATTTGTAAAATGGTGCGATAATATTGACATTGCATAACTTACAGATTTGCTATGTAGAAAAAAGCTTTATAAACCGAAAAATATTGCACGGCAGAGCTGTAGGCCTGTTAGCAGCATTAAATGAAAATTTCAATAGACTTAGAACTTGTACAAACTAAGGCAGACTTGAAGGATTAATATTTAAAACATGTTTGAAAGGAATTTTTGGAATCTTTGGTTGCATGTATGTTTTTTTGTTAAAATATTTTACATCTAATACTTTTTCCTCCCCAAAAAATTTTAGTGGAAGAACGCAGTTTTGTTGAGATGCACAGATGGCCATCCAACGTATATTTGAAACAACTTGCAGAATACAGGAAGTATGTTCACTCCCGGAAATGTCGTTGCATAGTAATGTAACTCGAAGATTATATTTCTGTTTGACTGTGAAGACTAGAAGATCTGTGGGTAGAAATTAATACCCATATGTTCAGCAAACAACCATATGGTACAGTGTGAGCTTGCTAGTTCTCTTTGAGATAACTACTCCTGTAGTCTTAAAAGGGATCCAAATACACTGTAGGCTAGAATAAGGTTTTATCTCAAGCCTAGAAAGCTGCTGTGCAGCTACTTCTTTTAAAACACTCTGTTGCTTCCATAATATTGTGAACTGGGTAAGAAATGTTTAATTTAGTTTTTGTAAAACCAATGGCATAGTATTAGTAAACATAAATTCCATTATATCTAATGGTCGTATTAAAGTAGGGGACGTTGAAAAAATCTTTGTGGCTATCTCTATAGTGGTAAATTTCATGAACGTCTGCCACCTTCCAGATTTGAGGCTGCCTTAAGAGCTGCCCCAATAAGGTACGCATATACCTGAGAAATGCAAGTGAAATGCCACTTACATTTACATTTGTGTCAAGTGATTTCCTTGAAGTGATCCTCTGGGATTTTCTTCTCAGCTACCCAACTTTTCTCCAACCCCTTCACCATCTCTTTGGGTCTCTGGTGCTTCTCACTAGATTTCTGATGGAGCAGGGAATGTAGCACTGTCTTTTGCTCAGATATTCCCTTTGTCAGAAGAATCATTGCAGTGATATTAAAGGAAAGGAAGGGGGCATGTTGGAGGGAAGTTTGCATGATAGGAGAATTACTTGACTTTTGGTAAGGTGCCACCTTCCAGGGTCCTGCTCTGCCAGAGCAGTCCAGGCCTTCCTTTGGCAGGGGTAAGTATGGGAGTACAATGACCTGTCAAAGTTTTACTTCATTTTTTTGTGTGTGCAAAGAACAGTATGTTATATGGCCAAATGTGTGATATTGATCAGAACGATACTAGGAAGGTAAAGGGGTTAAAGACATTTACAGGCAAAGGTACTTCCTAATATTTTCACTATAAACACTCAAGGGATTTTTAAAGACTAATTTTCTAAGCTTGAGATATGACAGGGCCCATATCTATGTGTAGCTCAGCACCAGGGCTCTGGTGATTAGACTCCTTTAAAAAAAAACCTAGACAAGATTGTGGGGCTGACTTGAAATGAGTCTCTGGAGAGTATTATTAAGACTCTTTCACAAGAGTATTCAGAAAAAACCAAGTAGTTCCAAGAAAGGAATGCAAGTCACAGGAAAGTCTTAGGACCCACATCCACTGAAACTTGCAGCAGGAGGGAGGGAAGGAGGGAGGAAGGAAGGGCTGTTTCACTTCTTTATTAAATGTATCAATAGATGTGTTGATAAAACTCACAAGTTTGAAAAGATCCCGATTGCTTTATATTGGTGGGCACATTTCTATCTTCTACAGTCTTTCTTTTAACTTTCTTCTCTATAAATCAAGAAGAGACCTCTGAATACTTGTCAAGGAAAATTTGAGTATAAAATTTAGCAAAATGGCAAAAATCCATCCTTTAGATGCCTAGGATGTACTATTTCCCAGCAGATATCTAACCAGCAAACTGGATCTTAGTTGGGCAGCTTGGGGGAAATGATTGGGACTCCTTTTGGGGTCATTTTTTCATTGAAATCCCATGAGTTAACCCACCAATGATAAATTCTGTTTGGTAAGGATTAATTTAGAAATGTAGATGATAGATGTTTTTAGGCAAGAGCAGTATTTCCTTCTCCCTCATAGAAATGTCTTTATTTTAAATTCTAAGTCAGTGGCTTTAAACTTAAGACAATAAAAACTGTGTATGTTGGTTAATAGACAAAATAAAATTGTTCTTGGACAATCTTATTATTTAAATTGAACAGAAACATCTATTTAATTTGTGTTTGATCTTGAGCAGAAAGTTGAACTTGAAAGTGAATTATTGGTGTTGAGCATGGGTTTATTATGAAAATGCTGTACCCCCATCTTGTTTGACTATGATTCATAAATCCAAATGTGATATGCTCTAGAACCCATCATATCAGTAACCAGCTTAGTTTTTAATTAGCTGTAAGCTTCAAATCCCTTTCGACTGTTTCAGATGAAAATTTTGGAAGTTCTTAAAAAGTTGGGAATAAAGCACAAGAAAATGTATTTGAAAATGCCTGTAAAATATCTGGAAGGACATGAGTGTTATTCAAAGTAAGTTCTAGCTTGTGTGTTTGTGTACATGTATGCATGTGTTTGTATGTATGACAGAGTTATCTCATTAAATAGGTGCTTTGAGCTAATCTCTGCTTCTTTTAGGATATATTTAACAACCATTTTAATTAGAGAATACTGTATACAGGAAGACCAAGGTCTTTTCTTTCTGTTCCAGGCCCATTCTGTTTAACTCTTTGTGCACTCCTTACTACATTTTGTTCATACAGTAAAGAGATTAAACTTGAAATACAGAATTTTTAGTAATAGCATCAGCATAAGATACTTGATCCTAACCAGCAGGGTGATTTTGTATTGGTATTGGAAGATGTTTGAAGAATGCAGTAACTTTACCTTCCAGGTCAGATTTAATATTTCAGTTGTAGCTGAATACATACACACTGAACTCATAGTATATTAGGTTAAAATGTTTTTAAAAGAGTTACTTTTATTTCATTAAGGCATGCATTGAATTTAAACTTTTAATAATTTCACAAACAGAACAGTATGTTTGTCTTTTAATATAGCCTGGCTTGAATTTATATGTTTTTAGCTTTAGTATTTAACATTTTGTAACAAATAAAATTTTTTTTAAAAAAAATTAATTGGCTATATATACTCCGTTATTTTACCTTGGTTGTTTGGAAGTCGAGATGAACAGTGTGTTCATGCTTACTGATCTTTATGTTATTTTTAAATTTTTCATTCAATGACAATGTGCTTTCTCTCCATCCCATCCTTCTTTCTCCAAGTTAGAAAAGAAAAAGAGGAAAAAAAAATTTGTTATAAACATGTATATCAAGGAAAACAAATTCCCCCATTGATCATGTTTAAAAAAAATGTCTCAGTCTGTATTTGGAGTCTTTCATCTCTCTGACAGGAGATGGACAGCCTGTTTTCTCATGATCGGAGGTCTAAGTCTTTCAGAGTTGTTCTGACATTTATTTTAGATACAAGTAGTAAACATGGGAATGCCTTTCATTGCTACTTGTTTGTATCATAGTTTAGTATTTCATTTAGTGTTTCGTATTTCTCAGCAACTACTTAAGGAAGCCTATTCACTGAATGGGTGTATTCCACTCAAAGTGAGAATGTTATAATACCTTAGCCTAAAGGGACCAGGGTCTCCCATTGCATCCTGGGTTATCTCTAGTCATCCTGATGAATATCAGGCCACTGGATCCAGATGACTCTGGAGGAGAAAGTGAGGCTGGTGACTTTGCACAGTTCTCCCTCAATCAAGTCAAAGTCAACTGTAAGTCATGTCATCATCTTGATGTCATGGTCCTCTTCGAATGAAGGACAAACACAGCAACAGTCATAGACCATCTCCTCAGTATACCACATATGATAGTCATTTATCCCCTGACCTATTTATATATGTATTGGACCCATTTGACTTTCTGGTGATGACTTTCAGACAATAGGTCTAAAGATTATTTAACTCCATATTAAACATTCTATTTCATCTTTAAAGTACTTACTCCGTGCCTTGTTTGGTGAGGTGTTTAGTTGTGTGGAACTGAATTGAATTGATCCAAAAAAAAGGACTGGCTGGGAATGCCTGGAAGTAATTCTTTAGTGTTTTAAGTCAGTGCAAAACTAAATGAGTAGCATGAAGTGTACTTCTATGTGTCAAATATGATAGTTCTTATAACTCAGAAACTCCTCATAGTAAAGTTTAGTTGCGCTGCCTGAACTATCAGTGTATGCTGAACAGCAGCAGACAAGGTGAGTGATGGTGGTGGTATCAGCAATACGGATGTGAAGTTGTGACATTCCTTGCGAGTATCACACTAACTCTAACAAAGGTGGAGCTACACAATTGTTGGGTTTTTTGTTTTTCTGTTTTTATTTTTGTTGTTGTTTCAAAACCAGACACAAATACGAACTTCTTCCCAGAGTCAGGACTGAGGTAGTTTGGTTTTTTTTTTTTGAAAGAGAAGCACACGATTTAGGGCTGTAGAAGCATGGTCTTTATAGCTGGAAGAGTTAGAATGGAAGAAGTATAGTACCAATTGGATAATGAAAGTTGTAAAGGAAGGCTCAGACTAAGTGCCCTGGAGTGAGAACTAATGCCTGAGTTAGGGGGTGAGGGATTAGGACAGGCTTTGGAGGAGATTATATTTATGTTGTGCTTTGAAAAAAATATATATAAGGAAATGGAAATGAGCAAAGAGTGTTTTCTAGCCATGAGGAACAGTTTGCATTAAAGCACAGAAATGGGAGATGAGATACCAAGTTGGGAGACTAACTGGCTAGTAGTATAATTTGGCCGGTACTTGGGAAGTCTGGGAAAGTAGGTTGGAGTAATATTGTGGTATGTATCCAGTGTCAAGTTAGAGAAGTCTATATTTTATCCTAGAGGCAATAGAGAACCACCAAATATTTTGGAGTAGAAAAATGACATGGTTAGAGAAGCTACGTGGCGTAGTGGTGAGAGAGTAGACCTTGAAGTCAAGTAGATCTAAATTCAGACCCATTCCTGATACGTACAGGCCACATGAATGGCAATCCACATAATAGCCCAGTGCCCTAAGCTACTCTCAAAGATGCTAAGCTGCAGAACAGTTGCTGATCTACATTGGTAGAGAGAGGCTTTCTTACAGGAAAATCCCTTTACCCACAAGATCATATTTCCAGGAACACCCTCCCCCCCCAAAAAAAAAAACACCCTTGCTATCATAATTGTGCTTAGTTTTGGTGAATTATTGGCTGTTATGTGAGGGGACAGGCAGGATACTGCAATAGAAGCATGGGGAAAGGAAGGTTTAAACTAAGGTAGTAACCATAAGTAGAGGAGAATGAGTGAGGATGGAATTGATAGCATTTGGCAATCAACTGGATATAGACAGACAAGGAGGAAGAGGAAGGGAAGATTCAGAGATGACTTGAGAATTACTAATCAGGGAAGCTGGAATATCAAGGGTGACCTCAACAGAAAGAGAGAAGTTTGGATGGAAGGGTGAGTCCACCTGGGAAGATGGTGAGCTGGGGTTTGGACATAATGAGTTAGAAGCATCAGTAGGGTCACAGATTTGTAGCTGGGAGGCACCTTAAAGAGCACCCAAGTCATCTCCCTCATTTTACAGATGAGGACATTGAGACCAGAAAACTTAAGGGACTTGTCTAAGATCACACTGGTCCTGAGTATTGTAGAAAGAATCAGAACCCAGATCATCTGACTCCAAATCCAGTTCTTTCCACTGTCCATCAGGTATAGGAGTATTATTCAGAAGAAAGAACAGGGGTGTGTATGTGTGGGTGTGGGTGTGTATATGTATATATAATATATATGTGTGTATACCATGGGTGGGGAACAAATCCTCAAGGTGTTACATGTGACCCTCTAGGTCTTCAAGTGTGGGCCTTGGAATATTGTGAAATTTTGATTCAGTCACGTGTCCTCAGGCTGCAGGTTCCCCATCCCTGGTGTATACCTTTGGGATTCATCTGCATTGAGGTGATCATTTAAACCATAAAGATTATAAGATCATGAAGAGAGAGAGGGAAATGAGAAAGGAAGAACCTAGAGAGGAAAGGGAGAGTATAGCCTTGGAGGGAAAGGAGACTGAGAATTTGTGGTCAGAGATGTAGAAAGAAAACCAGTGTTGTCATGGAAACCATGGAAGGAGAGAGTATACAGAAGGGACCTACTAGTCCAAAGTTGAACTGTTAAGATCTTGAGAAAGCAGAAATGTTGAGGATAAAGTCCTCAGGCTTAGCAGTTGAGACAATCAGTACATTTTGAGAGAAGAGAGGTCAGAAGACCAGATTAGAAAGGGTAAGGAGTGAAAAAGTGGTTAAGACAGTGGAGGAAATGAGTTTGTGAAAGAGAAGAGAAATATTGGATGGTAGTTCAAGGGGATGGCAGGGTCAAGTTCAGGCTTTTTAAGAATGGGAGAAGCATGAACCTGTTTGTGGGAAGGGGATAACATAGATATAAGGAGATATGTAAGTAGAAGGGAACTAGTATATAGGGAGATATTCAAGATGAGAGAAAGAGTAAAGGATAGGTCAAGTTCATAGAGGAGATGGGAACTGATGGGCTTAAGGGTACAAGTAGCCCAGGCAAAGGGAATCAGTGAATCAAACATTAAATACCTACTGTGTTCTAGGCACTGTGCAAAGTGCTAAGGTTAAAAAAAAAAGAGGCAAAAAACAGGCTCTGCCCTCAAGGAGCTCACAATCTAATGGGGGAGATAAAGAGCAAATATATACAAATAAGCTACATAAGAGATAAACAGGAAATAATAAAAGGAAGTTACTAGAATTGAGAAGGGTTGAGACAGGCTTCTCCGTAGAAGATGAGATTTTAGTTGGGACTTAAAGGAAGCCAAGGAAGTTAGTAGGGTTGAAGAAGAACGTTCCAGGCATTAGAGACAACTGGAGAAAATGCTGAGAAGCAAGGAATGAACTAGCAAGGAGGCTGGTGTCGCTGGGTCATAAAGCACAAGGCAGAGAGTAAGGTGTAAGAACACTAGAAAAATAGGAAGGGACTAGGTTATGAAGGGCTTTGAATGCCAAGCAGGGTTTTTTTTCTTTTCATTTTTTCATTTTTTCATTTTATCCTTAAGATGATAGGGGGCCACTGAAGTTTACTGATCAGGGAGGAGACATGATTGGAGCAGAGCTTTAGGAAAACCACTTTGGTGATTAACTGAAGGGTGAATTGGATTGGGGAGAGACATGAGGTGGGGAGGACCACTTTCAGGCTATAGCAATACTCCAGGCATGGGGTGATAAAAACCTATGATATAGAGAACTTTCAGTGTCAGAGGAGAGAATGGGGTATATTTGAGAGACGTTACAAAGGTGAAACTGTTAAGCCTTGGCAATAGATTGGATGTGGAGTGTGACAGATAGTGAATAGAGGGTGACTCCTTGCTAATATGTCTGGAAGACTAGAAGGATGGCATTGCCTTTTACAGTAATAGTAAAGTGGGGGCAATATTAAGGGAGCAAGATAATGAATTTCTTTTTGGACATGTTTAAAGCTGTCAATTGGACATCCAGTTTGAGATATCTGAAAGGCAGCTGGAGATGCAAGCTTGGAGGTTATCAAAGTGGCAGCTAGGTGGCTCAGTGGATAGTGTTGTGCCTGGAGTCAGGAAGACCTGACTTCGAATCAGGCCTTAGATACTTACTAGCTGTGTGACCTTGGTCAAGTCACTTAACCTCCATTTGCCTTAATCCACCGAAGAAGGAAATGACGAACCAGTCCAGTATCTTTGCCAAGAAAATCTCAAAAACAGTATGATCCATAGGGTCACACTGAAGAATCGGATACAACTGAACAACTGAATGACTGAACAAGAGAGGTTGGGACAGGATAGCTAGATTTGAGAATCAGCATAGAGATAGTTGTTAAATTTGTGGGAGCTAATGAGACCACCAAGTGCAGTAGTATGGAGAGAGAAGAGGTCCCAGGAGAAAACCTTGTGGGACCCCTACAAGTTGGCATGATCTGAAAGAAGATCCAGCAAAGGAGGCAGGGAAAACATCAGATAGGCAGAAGGAGAACCAGTTGAGAGTGGTGTCCCAAAGAAGAGAGAGTAGACCACATACCTCATCCTCTGAGATGGGGGCAAAGGAAGAAAGTTGAGGAGTAAAGATGTTTTGAGATACAGAAAAGGAAAAGAGGAGAAAATTCATAATACCTGGGAATTTTTTTTAGTGTAAGAAAGGAGACAAGATCTACTAAGAAAGATGGTTAGGGATTCTTAAAGATCTAGGAGAAGATTTAGGAATTTAGTTTACTTTTTTGTATTTGCTAGAAGAAGCCTGTTTTTTTTTTTTGTTTACAGTGTTTTGTTCTTAACATTATAAGCCAATAGCCTCAAATGAACTTGGCAGCTCCTCCTTTGTTCTAGGATCTAATGAAAAGTGGCCCTTCTGAGTAAAACCAACACCTCTTCTGGTTTTTTTGATTCCACACCTTCCTTCTTCCTTTCTTTGATGACTCTACCATCATCCCATATCTGCTAGACCGTTCTGTTGTGCCCTCTGTAATGCTTGGTGCATAGTTAACCAACTTCTTTTCATCTTCAACCTTATCTTTTCTTACTCCTATATTTGACACTCACTGAGACCTGACTCCCTCCTGACACAATTTCCTGTCAACCCTTCCCAACACTGTCTACACTTTCTTTCTCATCCTCCTACTCACTACTTTTTGCTCCCTATTTCCAGAATCTCCCTCTACCACCACCACTCAGTAACCTCTCCCAAGCTGCACTGAGGGCTCAGAGTGACACAGTTTTAGGATCTAGGAATTCCTGCCCAGATACTGCCCCAGGTACACAGCTTCAGGCTCTAGGCTGCTTTGAATTGCCCCCTTTGTTGGAGCTGTGAGGCTACTGTGTCCACTGCACTTTCTGGCTGAATCCCTTTCCTAGTGCTTGCAGGCTTCTGCCTCTTCCCCCTAACCCACTCCCCTCACTTGGTCTGGCTAAATACTTCCTGTATTTTCTCCTTAACTTTCTTAATCACTTTTTAATGTGGTGCCCTTTGTTGGAGTAGCTGCAAGAGAACTGGACACTTCTGCTCCCTTTGCCATCTTGAGAAACTTTCCCTCCTTGTGTTGTCAGTGAATTCACCCCAACCCCTGCTCTCATACGAGGAACCTCAACTAACATGTTGATGTTCCTTCAAGTATTCTAACTTCCTGGTTCTTCAGTCCAGTCAGTTCCCTTGATCTACTCCTCCACTTTAGCTCCACCATACACATGGTGTATGAGATGCTCATGCCCTTTATCTTGCTACCACCCACAAATATTTCTTGTTTATGAATGTCAGAATTCCATTATCTGATTGTAATTTCGTATTATTCCATCTTTCCTTATGCTGTTTGACCCATCATCCTATTCTTTGTTCTCCCCAGAAACCAGTTTCTTTAACCTTCAGCTCTTTACCATGTCATTACTTCTATCTGGCTATATTTCCCTCCTTTCCCAAGCTCAACTCCGTGGCGAACCTGTCCTGAAACTATGCTGATTGTTTCCACGATGAATTTATGTTATCTGATCTCAATTGGAACCTCCAGGGTAATTGTCTTCTCTCATTGATTCTCTATTTCATTCACCCCACTGGCTGTTCCAAACCTTTTCTCTCTCCTCAAGCCTTTCACAGTACCCCCTAAAATCCATGCCCTCAGTGAAGAGCTCCCTCCTCTCTCCATATGTTTATTTCATATCTGTTTGACATCATCCTGGAATGTTCACTCTCCTCACTTTACCTATTCAGATCTTGCAAGACTGAAGCACATGTAGCACATACTTGTTGAATTTAGTTGGATTGTTGACTTGAAATACAGGTCAAATACCCTAAACTGAACATTAAGTTTTAGAAGTGTGCCAGATATTTGTTTACTAGGAGAGTCTCTTCATCTCTAGGACAAAATATTCTAAGCATGAAATAAATAAATGATGACCTCTGAGGATAGTATATGCTAGCCTGTTTCCCATGTTCATATGTAAGAAAAACAGCAGGCTGTCAACACACTGTTAAAGTAAATGAACAAGGAGTTCACAATTCAGAGCTTAGTCAAGGTTGGCCAATCACACTGGTGGCCTGATTGATTTCTTTGTTTATACTTTCAAAACTGCTACTGAACCCTGTCACAGTAGAAAACAGGTAAGAAGCTGTGTGTCCGGACTATCTTCTGATGGCACAATTATGGCAACTTGTAAATGAACTGTAAGTTAAGGTCATCACTGAAAACTCACCAGGCCTAGCTTTCATCCACTGTGCTTTGCCCTATGGTAAGAACAGATAAAGGTACCCTGCTGTGGGATGAATGGGGTACTTAGGGAAGCCTAGCACCTTTGGTAGGAGGGCCTGCTGATTCCTTTTCAGGACTGCCCATCCACCTTTGGTGTCCATCTGTCATCCAACTCTCACCTGAGAAACTAGTAAGCCCAGTGGCCATATCCCAGTAAATTATCAGATGACTAAACTAGGTTGGGGGTAACTGATGGGCTTCAAACCCTTGATGAGTTAGGGGAGTGTCTGCTCCAAGCATGTGAAGACTTTCCCCAGTGCAATGAGTGGATGAAGTAAGTGTTGTGGAGAACTTGTGGTTTGCCCTTTGTTTCTCAAAGAGGACCATGACATCAGGAAGATGATGCCATGACTTACAAGTGATTTAAGGAAGGGAGAGCTGTGTAAAGTAACCAGCTTCACATTCTTCCCTGGAGCCATTTGGGTCCAGTGGCCAGATATAGATCAGGACAACTAGAGATGCTCCAGGATGCCATGGTGGACCTTGGTCTTTTCAAGCTAAGATTTCTAACAAGTCTCAGTTTGAATGCATAGATCTTGGTGGGACATAGAAGACACAAAGTCTTCCACTGCAGCACAGACCATCAACAGTCATCTTGACTTTTGTCACTGGACTTTGATGACTTTGGAAGAGAGTGAGGCCAGTGACTTTGTGCAGCTCTGCCTCTAAATCCAGTCCCCCATAAATCAAGACATCACCCCATGATGTATCGGTCCCCTTTGAAAGCAAAGGATTAACAACACCACCGCCATGCTGCTGAGATGCATGGAGGGTCAGACTGGGTAGAAGAAAGGGAAGTTCTATGCAAAACGTGGCAATTAAGGGTAGTTTAACCAGGTGACTCCAGGCTACAAAAGACCTCACCCCTGGTAGCCAAAATGGAGGAAGAAGAGCGGGAGACTAGAGGAAATAAGGAGACCTGTCTGGAGATGGGAAGCAGTAAGTCTTGAGACAAAATGATAGGGTCAAGAATAATATTAAATGCCTGCTGTGTACCCGCACCTGTGCTAAATGCTTGTTACAGATATCATCTCATTCCATCCTTACAACAGCCTTGGGAGGGAAGTGCTGTGATATCCTCATTTTGTACTAAAGGACCTGGAGGCTAATGAAGGTTAAGTGATTGGCCCAGGGTCACACAGCTAGCCTATTTCAGAAGCTGTTGGCCCCAAGGCTAGTCCGGCTTCCAGTATGGTGTTATGTCTCTCAAGAGAAAAGTGATGATAAGATCAAATACAGCTGCTCTTTGGAGAGAAAAAGAAACTGAGGGGTAGAACAAGCTACTGAGTGTACTATGGGCTCATTAAGGCTCAAAGTAGAGGAGTGATCCAGGACCACATGTTAGCAAGAAGTGTGATTTGATTTGGGGCATGGGATGCAACCATGTGAAGGCAAGGAAGGCATTATTCAGGGTCAAGAAATTGCAATCCAGAACAGTGCAATGTCTTATTCAGACAGAAAGTTCGGTGAGGTGAGTTACAAACACGGGTTATATACATGCAGAAGTGGGGGAGGGAAGGTGGCTAGGAAGTTAGATGGAACAGCTACTCACAAGTTATTTATTGCAGGGTGTTAGCCTTTCTTAGAAAACCACAGGATTGGTTTAAGCCCCTTCTAGCCAACAAAGGCAGGTTGCTGACCATACCACAAACTGGGGTCACTTGTAGAGTCATCTGAATAGCCAAACTGTAGGAAGGGAGGGGGTTTCAGAAGTGTCCTTGGAGCTATCTCTGTCCAGGAGAAGGGGTGGTGAAAAACAGCTATCCATAGCAGAGATTCCCAGTTTACCTTGGGAGTAAAGGATGATTAGAAATTGGCAGAACAGGGTAGGGGTCCCAGAGTGTCCTGGGGAGTGACACTATGAACAGTTTAGAATTGGCCAATGTAGTGATACTCTGATGTATTCTAAGGGTAACCTTGAGGGAATGTATATATGGGGGGAAGGGGAAGAGGTCATTCTCTGATGCTATTGGCTTGAACCCCCATTCTGGTATGCTCCTCCTAATGTTAGTCATTAAGTGATTAGTGCCCCACTTCCATTTAGCCAATTACCATCAATTAGCTTTTGCTGAGAAGATATAGTAGGAAGTATAAAATATTTCCCCCACCTCCCAACACTTGGAACCATACTCTCTACTATACCACCTCAGTCCCAGAGGAGAGTAGACTAAGATTTAATGTGGTTTCTAGACAGTACTGACCTCACCAGCTTCACTTCCAAAAACAGCATGGCCAATGGATGGCTGAGTTTGAATCTCTTCTATTGCTGGGCTGGATGCTCAGGACATCATCACCTTCTGGCTTCCAACAAGTCCTAGCTGGAGCTCCAGATTCTAGAATTTTGGTGGCTCCATCTCTCTTGACCATTTGACAGTACAAGGTCATAGATACCTCCAATCTCCTTCATCTAAAAGCAGGAAAGAATAGATAAAACAGAGATAGAAGCAACGACTGCATCATGCACTCAACCGACCACATTGTAGTGGTCATGTTGGGAAGCTAAGGGACTGAGACTTCTCTCCTCCCTGAGGTCTTTCAGCCTTTTTGGCTTTTTCACAGGAACACATAGAGAAGACCACCCTCACTCTGACCGGTAAGTATCATCTGAGTAAACCCAGTTCTGGTTACATAGTCCATCTGTATCTTCATCACCTCATGGCCAGAAGGGAATCAAAATATGTGCGCTCTAAATTGAGATATGGAGCACATCAACTCCATGTCATCACACCTTTCTGGAAGTAAGCATCCTCATCTCCTCCATATGAGCTTGCCTAACATGCTTATAAGGACTGGGCTCATTGACCAGTCCCTCATCTGCCCGAATCAAGTCTGCCTGTTTCTCTTTGGCAGCAGCAGGTTTGCCTTCATTGCTGGTCAGCTGCAGTTCACTTGGAAATTATGAGATTTCATTGCTTCTCCTAACAAGGAAAATACTTTGAGTAACATAGGCACTATTGGTTTTCACAGTAAGATTTCTTGGTTTGGCTATTTATTCATTCAGTTCAATGCAATGCAATCTAATAAGACTTCTTAAATGCTTATGATATTCAAGGCACTATCCTAGATGCTGAGGTACAAAGGCAAAACAGAAAGAGGAAGAGAGAAAGATTGATCTGAGGAAGAGGAGAAAACAAATACAAAGGAAATACTGATGGGGGCCAGATCTGAACCCCTAAAAGGAAAATACCATTTCTTTGAAAACAACCCAGTCCCTGAAATTACCTATACATTTCAGTAGCCCAAATCACTGGTCCTCTGCCCAAGGTATCCGGCCCACCCCCGCCAACCTTGATGACTTAATTAGCTTACTTGACACTCCTTAATCTCACCTAGACCCCTTTCTCTATTACCTCTTGCCCACCCCAGGCTACTCGGCACTCCTAGATCCCATCCAGATCTTCCCAGTCTTCAGTATAAAAGTATCCATTTTATCCTCATCGAATGCTCAGATTTCTTAAGAATCTGGTCTGCTTGTATTGGCATCATAACTAGGGCAGACCCACTAGGAGTCTGGCCTGCTTCTATTGGTGTTACAATAGACTCACTGACAAGGTTGAGGGGTGTTCGTGGACCCCCAAAATACTGACAGTCCGGGTCGTGCTTGAATGAATTCTACTCAAGCCTTCTTAAAGCCAAAGAAAACAAAGTTCATTAAAGATTCGCCAAATTGGGTTGGCTCTTAAGGAGCCTAAGCATTTGTAACACTTGTATTCACAAGCGGGCCAGATAGAATCCCAGCTAGACAGAGTCTGAGCTGGATTGCATCTGAGCGCCTTCACGGAGGCAAGGTGGGACTAAATACAGAAAAGGGTATAGGAGGGATCTAGCGGGTGGTCTGGTAGTCCAGGGTGATGGGAGGAGGGATTTAGGAAGGGTCTAGAGAAGAAGTCCAAGGAGGGTCAAAGACTGGAAACAGCTGGAGGCTATCAGGAGATATCAGACAATGGAGGGTTTGGGTGGGAAGTAGGTGGGGCAATCCAAAGATCTTCATAGGGTCTGTATGGGAATGGATACAGATCTTGATGGGAGTGGTTGGCTGCCTGGGGAATGGGGTTTTGATGGGATGAAGGGTG
>CM053769.1:677312307-677341727 GCA_028658325.1 Potorous gilbertii | reverse complement strand
AGCAAGTATTTCCTTAACTGGAATATGATTGGATCTCTGTCTCCTGTGAATATTTCTTTGCCTTCAAATTTGATTGATTTATTATTCATCCCCAAACAAACCACTTACTAAACACATATTCAATGCCAGGCCCTTTCTAAGTGCTAGAGAAAAAAACTAGATGAATACGCTGGTTCCTGCCTTCAGGGAGCTCACAGACTAGTACAATAAATAAACATGGAAATGTACAAGTATTTGACATTTATCTTCTGCCTAGACCAGAAGTTCTCAAAGTTTTCACTTTGAAAACTTTACACTATTGAAAGGAAAATAATTTATTTGGGCTTTCATCCTGATTAAAGAAGTAAAACTCAGAACAAAGAAAATTAAAAGGAGTTTATTTTAAACACATCAAGGTAGCATCTAGTTAGTGAGCTGACCACTGAATGTCAGCAATGGCTTCAAAGTAGGACTAGTTTCATATAGGTCAAAGTCAGCCCCTCAGTTCCTTCCCAAGGTTAGCAAGAATGTAACCATTTGAAGATAGGGGTACCAAGGTCACAGATGGGGGGAAAGGTGACTTGGCTACTTGATAACTATCAGAGTGATGCCTCCTCCAATACCAATTGAAAAGTAGGAGTTGGTATAATGAGCCACTGAATCAACAATTTACTCTTAAAGAACTTTTGTATATATATCAAATATTTACCTACATGAAAAATTATAATGGATAAAATCTCAAAATGCTTATTAATCTATTTAAGATAAAAAACATATTACATGTTAACCCAAATAACATTTTTGTAAAAAGTAACCATTTTCTCAAATAAGTGAGAAGTATGGAATTATTTTACATATTTTGCAAATCTCTTTAATTTCTGGCTTAAAAGAAAATAATTGGAGTCCCATTACCTGTATCTGTTTTCAGTCTGTTCCAATATATTGTTTTCATTGAAGTAAATGTAGAAAATCTGTGAGCACACAGATGCACTTGGGAAAGGGAAGACTATTTTTTTTAATTTAACTAATTTATTTGTTTTCAGTTTTTAGCAATCACTTTCATAAGTTTTAAATTTTCTCCCTCTTCCTCCCCCCTCCCTCCCCAAGATGGCATGCAATCTTATATGATTTCTACATTTACATTCTTATTAAACACATTTTCATGTTAGTCATGTTGCATAGAAGAATTAAAAAGAATGGGAAAAACCATTAGAAAAATCAAACCAAATCAAAACATAACACAAGAAAAAATAGTCTGCTTCATTCTGCATTCCAGTTCCATGGTTCTTTCTCTGGATGTGGATGACTTTTTGCCTCAAGTCCTTTGGGAATGTTTTAGTTCGTTGCATTGCAGTGAAAGGCTAAGTCTATCAGAAACAGTCCTCGCACACTGTGGCTGTTACTGTGTATAATGTTCTCCTGGTTCTGCTCATTTCATTCAGCATTCAGGGAAGAGTATTTTAATAAGCGAATAATGTTGTTACTTAGTCATTGGCTAAGGGTACAGAATTAATTTGGCATTTCCTTCTCCAGCTCATGGTATAGATGTGAAAACAAAGTGCCTTGCCTATAATCAGCTTACGGTCTGACCATGCTTACTCTGAGGCCACATTTGAACTGAGGAAGCTGAGTCCATCTGACTCAAGGCATGGCACTCCATCCACTGCACCATGTAGCAGCCCAAATAATGACTTAGTATTGTTGAGAGTAAATTTGTGGGAGAAATAACTATTTTTTTGTCCTATTTTTGTTATATTTCTTGCCTTTTCTCTGGGAAGCTTCTTTGACAGCTACTAAATGTCTCCCTCAGTATTTCCCTTTCTTCAATCACTTTACATTATAAAGGAAAGCTCTTAGGACTTTGAATAGTTCCAGGAACTCACTCACTTCTCCTAATCCTCTCCTGTAAGGCAGGTAGTAGGAGCTAGATAAATGTTAATTAACTTATTGAAAAAGAAGATACTGAGATACTGGTCCTTTTCTTGGACTGGTGTGTAAATAGCTATGCTAAAAGCAATTCTAATCATTTAAGCATTCTTTGAATTTTCTTTTCTTGCCTGATCCTTATCTTACAGAAAAACGTTTTGTAAGTCACTGTTACTCTCTTGGGGTCACATAGCTCTGGAGGAGAGAATGTATGGGTGTATATATACGTGTGTGCTCTGGAGGAGAGTATGTATGGGTGTATATATACATGTGAAATGTACATACCCATTATTTACTGATGGGCTTTGTCACACTCCTGACTGGATGGCTTATTCATGCTGTGGTGTTAGAAATAACCAAGAATTTAGGAACCACAATGCTAAAGCAACATCTTACATCATGTGCCACAGGAAACTAAAAATTGACCCTTCAATTGGATATTAAAGATCATACTATAAAATAATTAGAACTATATACCACCTTTTGCACCTATGAGTAGGGCTAGATTCTCACCTAAACAAGAGATCTAGTGCCACTTATATAAATTAAAATAGATCATTTTAATCGTTTTGATGAGGTTTGTGGGTGAGGGGTTGGACCCCAAAATACCGACAGTCCGGGTCGTGCTCGAATGAATTCGACTCAAGCCTTCTTAAAGCCAAAGAAAACAAAGTTTATTAGGGATTCGCCTAATTGGGTTGGCTCTTAAGGAGCCTAAGCATTTGTAACACTTGTATTCACAAGCGGGCCAGATAGAATCCCAGCTAGACAGAGTCTGAGCTGGATTGAATCTGAGCGACTTCATGGAGGCAAGATGGAACTAAATACAGAAAAGAGTATAGGAGGGATCTGGGGGGGGTGATCTGGTAGTCCAGGGTGATGGGAGGAGGGGTTTAGGAAGGGTCTTGAGAAATCCAAGGAGGGTCAAAGGCTGGAAACACCTGGAGGGGGGTATCACGAGACAGACTAGGGGGCGCCTAGGTGGGAAGCAGGTGGGGCAACCGAGAGATCTTGATAAGGGCAGTATGGGAATGGATACAGATCTTGATGGCAGCCTGGGGAATGGGGTTTTGATGGGATCCAGGGTGGGGAGTGCAGGAGACCTGAAATGATAATGAAAAGCCCAAGGGCTTCCTGAGACTGCCCAAACAAATGGGAAGATTAGATTTGAGTAAGAAAGGCCAGATTAAGTGGGGAGATTTAAGGAGAGCTCAAGGAGGTTCCCAGAGTCTGAACCCCATCAGTTTGCTAGGTTTTGAAAGAAATTTCCAAAATGTGGAGTTTTCCTTCTGATGTTGATTCTTTTTTCTTTTTATTAAGGTTCAACTTTTTAAGAAACAGGAAAGGCATTGGATTTAATCCAGTGTTTTGGTTCCACAAACCCTTTTACACAGATGACTGTCCTGTCTTCATGTTCTTTTAAGGTTAAAGGATCTGTAGAATGAAGCTAGGTTAAACCAGTTTTGTAAGTCTTTAGAATTTTTTTCAAACGTATTGAAGAGTTACTTAGTTCTACCTGTCTTTTTTAAGAGGGACCCTCCAGCCTTTTCCTGTTACAATCAATTTTATCAATCAACTTTCTCATTTGCATGGCTGCTCCAGACTCAGAAATTTTCTTGGACTTCCTCTTCCCTACTTCCACCAGTACTATTTTTAACTTTTGCCTTTCTGGTCATTAGTAGCAAAATTACTTCCAAACTCATAGAAAAATGACTTCCAGCTTCCCCTTTGAGTTGGGTTTGATACTTATTTTTGATAAAAGTACAAATTTCAATAGAATCAGATCTTTTCCCTATAACGTGAACTCTCTTTGGTATGAATTGGGCAGATTCATGTGCACACACAAATGTACATGACCTTCTTGATGCCACAGGGGATGACATGCTGGACATGGGAATCAGGATGAGCAGAGTTCAAAGCTTTCCATACCTCCTTTGCTATCTGTGGACCCTGGGCAAATCACTTAATGATTAAGGCAACGACCTTCAAGGGTGGTTGTGAGAAACAAACTGAGATAATACACTCAAAAGGGGCTTTGCAAAACTCAAGGCCCTATATAAATGTTGAAGTGTAGGGGTGCTTAGGATGCCAAGATACCAACACACTGAGTCCTCCCCAAATGAATTCAAGCCTTCTTTCAGCCAAAGAAAAACAAAGCTTATTAAAAAACCACAGTATTGGCCAGACTCTTAAGGAATATGAGTATTTGTATCTCTAACGCCAGGGGACAGATTGAATCTGAGCACCCTCATGGAGGCAAGATGGATCTTATATAGAGAAAGACTGTGGGAGGGATCTAGGAACGGCCAAGTAGTCTGGGGTGACTAGACTAATTTAGGGAGGATCTCGATGGGAGCGTCTCCAAGGAACCAAGAGAATGGGATTAAGGGTGGGAAGTAGTTGAAAGCTACCAGGAAATTACAGACAATGGAGGGCTAGGCTGGATTAAGGGTAACAGATTTGGGCATGAAAAACCAGATCAAGTGGGAAGATTCAAGGAAAGTTCAGGGGGCTCCCAGAGCCTATACCCCATCATTAATACTGTCTATTATCATTTTCGGCAGCTAGGTGGAGCACTGAACAGAGCACCAGTCCTGGAATCAGAAAGTTCAAATCCAGCCTTAGACATTTCCTAGCTGTGTGATCCTGGGCAAGTCACTTAACCTTGTTTGTCTCAATTTCTTCATCTGTAAAATGAAACTGGAGAAGGAAATGGCAATCTTTGCCAAAGAAACCCCAGAGGGGGTTGTGAAGAGTCTGACACAGCTGAAAAACAAATCATTGTTACAAAACTCATAGTGCTTTCCTCTTGGAACTAAATGGAATTACAAAAAAGCCTCAAAGTAAACCAACCAACCAGCATTATAGTAGGGTGCTTAAAAGACTACACCTTGAAATGCAGGTGAAGGACTACTGAAATATTGCATTGTTCTAAAGGAAAGGATTAAGTACAGTGCTCCCCTAGCAGAGGGGACCTTTCTTGGTAGGATTGCAAATGACATAATTGATTTCCTATGGATAAATATAGACTTTCAGTTAGTTTTGTATAAATACCAGGGTAGTATTATGCCAACTTAAGCTTATGTAGTATAAAAGGCTAGAATAATAATGAGACTTGCAAATAATTGAGAAAAAGAAATCAGAAAAAACTGCTCCACAACTTTATCTGGTTAATGAAAAAAGAGAGAAGGATGAACTTTGTTTTCCTTTCACATGAAAAGCTATGACATAAACAGTTTTTAAACTCCCTTAACTTCACTCCTAGATCACCCAATTATGCTAGAAAAAAAAAAGTATAAGGGATAGAATCTTGGCTTAAAAAAAAGAAATCCAAGGAAAGTCCTTGCCCTCTTGGTGATAATCTAAGACAGTGATGAGATACATACACAGAGAACGATAATACATGGTATTATGTGATGAGAGGCAGAGTGGTAGGGATAGCAAACTGACCTTAAAACCAGGAAGATCTGGGTTTAAGTCTTGCTTCTGATCGGGCTCATTCTTGTCACTGGGAGTTAGTCCTGGGAAAATGTTACATTAATTATTATTAAATAAAGATGGAAATAGTTGTTGGTTGGAGCCTTCCTTTGCAAGTTCAAATTTCACTGGAATAATCTGATGCAGAAGTGACATTCTCCATTTTCTCCTTTTGTTATTGTTTTGGGCTGAACCTGTGATTTTATTGGAGTCAGGTAAGGCCAAGCAAAGTAGCATCTTATGCTGCTTTTGTTTTACTAAGAGTGCCTCTGATTAAATAATGTAATTAAAGATTTTCCCCACACATTGATGGGAAGCTTGATTAGGTGAGCTGTTTTGTAGGATGGTCCCAAGTACCTTTTGTTTTTTCTATTGAGGCACTGGGTCAGGGGGTCATGCCCTCTGGCTCTGAAAAGTGTATTAATACTCTCAAGGTGAGATTTTACTTTGGAGTTTACTGGCCAGAAGTTTGTGTTTGGTCAGAGAAGGGCTCTAGGAAGCTGCTTAGGAACCCCCCACCTTGGAAAACCCAGATGTTGGTGCTTCCCTCTCTGATACCTATGGTGAGACAGTTGAACCTGTCTGTTGAATTGTAATGCATGTACTGATTATGGTAAGACAGAAAAAGCCATGTCTGTTGATCTTTGATTTCTCTGTATTTTCTCTGAAGTTCAGAGAAAAAAACAGAGAAAAAGTTGACTTCTTCCCCAGAACTAACTGAATGATATATGTGCTTGATTAAAGTGATCACTGACCTCTCAAAAGTTGCCTGTGTATGTCAGGGTGCTTACTGTTGTTACAAGTAATCAAGTTCTAGTGCAGAATTTCCCCTCCCAGATCAACACCTTCTTTGCAAGTTGTATTCTGAGAATGACTTGCCCAGGAGTCACACACCAGAGGTAGGATTTGAATAAATCTTCTTGAGTGAGGCTGGCTCTCTCTGCTCCACCACACTGCCATTCATTGTCAATTTATTGGTCAAAGTTGGGAGAGCAGGTTCAGATATGAAAGAATTCACTTAGACCTTCTCTGTATCCATTGGGAGCTTTATTTTACGTGAAAAAACATTACAGGTTTCCTAACAAGAAAGCTATGTGAGACTCAAGTATTTGGGGGAGTTAATGCTTATATAAAGGTTTCAGCATGGTAATGTAGTTTTAGAAGTTAAAGATCAGGGACAGGATGAGAAAGATGGATGACAGAATAGGAGACACAAGATAAGGGAGGCAGGGGAAATTTTGTAACCCAGGATGGGGGGAGACAAGGCTAGAATAAGAAGGAAGTTTTATGGTTTAAGGATTTGAGGACAAGGCAGGAGAACACAGGTTAAAGATTAAAGAATTCTGGGGAACACAGCATAAGGGAGACAAAAGCATTTCTTTTTGTACAGATTCAAGATAAGGGAGGAAAAGACTTTAGGGTGTATTCATGTTACAGAATAAATTAGGGGCTTCACAAAGTCAATCCTTAATATCATTTTTAACTCTTAAACCACTGTTTGTATCATCAATTTCAATTTGTGTCTGACTCTTCAGACCCTATTTGGGATTTTCTTGCAAAGAAACTAGACTGGTTTGCTGTTTTCTTTTCCAATTCATTTTACAAATGAGGAACTGAGACAAATAAGGTTAAGTGACTTGCCCAGGGTCACATAGCTAATGAGTGTTTGGGGCTAGATTTGAACTTAGGAAGATTATTCTTCCTGACTCCAAAGCTGGTGCCCTATCTATTGTACCATCTAGTTGTCCTGTGGTTGATTCTCAGTACTAGAACCCAGATCTCATGAGATATAACAGGCTTTCATGTTGGATGTCTTCCCATGTATGTGGGAAGGCTGGATGGTGTATTTCTCCTAGAGTGTTTGTGATAGTGTCTTGAATGGAGTAGGCTCTTAAGATATACATGTTCATGGATTAAATGGTTTCTTTGGGTCTTTGTCCGGTCATCTCAATTTACTCTAGGATCAGATGTGTATCTTGGCTCCAAGTATGTTCTACCTGTCTTTTTTAAGAGGGACCCTCCAGCCTTTTCCTGTTACAATCAATTTTATCAAAACTCTGTGGGAGGTTGAATGGTCAATAGCTCCACATCATTAACATTTGACTTAAGAAGTAAGATCATGGCTTTAGAATCCTGAGGGATTTTTGACAGTATCTTGTCCAAGCACTTCATTTAAAGATGAAACTGAAGCCCGATGGAGTTGTTGCTTGTCCAAGGTGATTCAAGTTTCTGCTCATCTGATACTCCTCTTGCCCTATGGCTAGCCAACATCAACCTCTTATTGTCCTGCTCTCTACATCACTCCAGGTTATTGGCCACTCCTCAGTCACATCTAGGCCTTCTCACAGTCTTTGGTCCTTGTCAAGGTCCATCTTGCCCCCATTAAATTGCTCAGATTTTTAAAATCTGTCCTGCTTGTCAATACAAGCATCACGAAAGCATGGATTCTTAAAATCTCACCCACCCCAACTGGTGTTTTAATAAACCTTGTCTCTGACTGAAAGAAGGGTTGAGCTGAATTCTTTTGAGGAAGAACCTTTTGCCTTTGAATTTTGAGGTTCCCAGCACCCCTAGACTCAACAATACTATCCTGTTATATCACCCTGCCCAAATTTTTATGCTTATCTTCCACTAACCCATGGGACCCTCTCTTATCCTCCTCAGTATAACCAGAGAGCAGTTTTCTGCTCCACACCTTTAGTGTTTATACAGTATTTATAGTGATAATACTTATCACCCAGGTTACTTCCCTCTTCCATGGCCTCTGTATTTACTTTATTACCTCAGACACAAAGAGGGTTGATTTTATTTTAGAACTCTCCATCACCTGAAACTATTTTTCCCCAAAATCCTGAACTCAGAAATTTTCTTCTCTTACCATACCCTCCTGTGCTTCCACCTGGCCCTCTACCTTGAACTTCAGAACTACCTTTACCCTTATCTCCAATTCCTCCCTTTCCGCCCACTCCACCATCTGTGTCCTGGCCTCTCTTGACAATGTTAGAAACATCCTCACTTTAAACATTGTTGTGAATTCAGGAAAGCTTTTATTAATTTTTATGTTCATTCCTCCTGAATGAATGGGTCATTCCTAATGGACTGCTACATTTGTTCAGACTAATGCAAGCCTTTTTACGCTATTCCCAATTTAAATTTCCCACCTTGCTCTCCTTTGGCTAGCATTCTGGGGTTTTCATCCCAGCCCACATGGGCCATATTCCTCATTTTCTTTATAAAATGACATGATAGAAATTCTTTTTAAAGGAATTCCCTTAATTGATGTACAGTCTTTCTGGTGTAGACCTGAAAGTTTGATTAAGAAGGTAAACAGGCTAAGTGATATCTTAATTGAATAGGTGGTAAATACAATAAGAGAGCTGACAAAGTGTCAGTTGAAATTACGCCCCAAGATATCTATTTTCTTTACCATTAACAAACCATAACATAGTATGTATCCATAAAATATTAAGAAAAAGTCCCATTATTCAAGCTGGTGTACCAGGTTAAGGATCTCAGAAAGAATGCTCTTGTTAACTGCATCTGACCTAGGTGATTAGTTCAGGCTCTGGCCCCTATTAAGGTCCAAAAATGATATTAAATGATTATCACTGGTATTACAAATATTATATATTTTCTGAGGAAACATAAGTTCAATTCATCTCTTACAACAGCCTTAACTGTGTTGACCATTCCAGGAACCTTTTAAATCCCTCTATTTTTTTCATCCTTCATTTCCAGCCTTGGATTAATACTAATGCCCCCCTAACCTATCTGCCACTACTCTGGCAAGGTCTTTTAGAACACTGATAGGAGCAATATCTGCTTTACATAAACTGAGATGGTTTCCCTTGAAGGAGATAAGGAGGTGATTCAGGGGAAGGGGTTGACCTTAGGAACCAGAGATAGATCCATGACCATTTTTTTCTTATTGCCAAAGGTAAAAAAAGCCCAGCCTATGGGGAGCTGGCGAACCAAAGGATTAGTAGGATTTCCACTGGCCTATGGAAAATCTTTCTGTTTCAGGGCTGTTGCCATGGTGAATGCAGAGGTGGAGGGTAATTGTATTGTTTTCATTTTCTTTGTACAAGCAACATTATTTTTCTTGATTTTTGTTTTTGGCCATGGATGTTTTATTGTATTTCACCCCCAAATTCTGAATTATTGGACTAGACTGGCCCAGTCCACTGGACCCATTATAAAAATCATGCTTCTTAGCCTTAAAATGAGTCTCACCATTGCACAGTGATTCCTTCATTCATCTCCAGTTGACTGCCTTTCAGACTTTCCATAGCAGCAGTTCCAAACATTCTCTTTTCTTCTTAGGCTTCTACTCTATACCATCTCCTCTTTCTGCAGAGAACCTGTTTGATAAGATAAAGGCCACATGATTGGAGCTTCTGCCATATCTCAAAACTTTTCTATATCTTCCCCTCTTTTCTTTCAAACTTAGAGGATGAGGTGGTCCTCTTTGCAAAGGCTAATCCATCCATTCGGACCCTTAACCTAACTCCTTCTTGTCGCCTCTTGTACCTTGCTGTAACAATCAGTTTCTTCATCTTACTTTTAACCTCTTTCTCTCTATAGGCTCTTTCCCCTCTGCCTACAAATACTTCCAGGTCTCTTCCATTCTTAAGAAACCAAAACACCCAATGTGCTTTTTTCCCTACCACCCTCTTAAGCTACTGACCCATGACTGTCTCTCATTGTTTAACTTCTAGAAAGAACATTCTTTACTTCATTTGGAGCCCTTCTCTTTAGTGTTTTCATTTACTTCTCTGACTTCCTATGAATTTTTGTGACTAGCCCCAACCTCTCCCTAGAGCTCCTGTTCTTCATTTCTAATTACCCAGTGGAAATCCCCACATCAGTGTCACGTCAGCATCTCAAACTCAACACATGGAAAGAGAAACTACTTCTATTACCCTAAAAACCTGCCCCTCCTCACAAATTCCTTTTTTTTTTTTGTGGAGGGCACAATTCATATCTGAAATCTGTGAGTTGCCTGTGACTCTTCCCTCTTTCACACTACCCACATTCAGTCACCAAGTTTACTGTGCCACCCTCTTACCTCCTCTTTCCCATTTTAGGCCCTCATTACCTCTGCCCTGTACTATTGTAATCACTTCCTACCTAGTTCTCCTGTTTCTAGTCTCTTCTTTCTCCAGTTTGTCCTTTTTCACATACTCATCAAATTAAACTTCCTAAAGCACTTAAGTGACTGCCATTCCTTTGCCCAAAAAATTCCAACTTTTAAGAGAAAATAGGAACTCCTTGGGAGAGTCATTTAAGGTCTTTCACAATCAAATTAGCTAAGGGTTTATATTTTATTAATCTTCCCCCCTCCTCACATTTTCCTTCTGATAATTATCTTCTAGTTTAATCAACTCATTATATTGCTTAAAACAAAAACCTATTAGATACTATTTTTGTCTTTGGGTTTTTTTACTTTGTTACTTTTAATTTTTAAAGTTATATTCATTGTTCTTTTTCTCCTTTTTGTTGATGATCCTTTTAACAATACAATATTTTTCCCTGAGAACTGCATCTCAAGTTAGTATGTTGTCCCATTGTTGAAAAATTAGATAAATTTTATAAAATCCAACTTACTTTTCTAATATCATCTATAGATTGGAAGCTCCTTGTGGCCAAGAACTGACATTTAAAAATACCTTTTGTATTCTCAAAGAATGGATAAAAAAACATTTTCAGAGGTCAAGGCTTTGGACCAAATGCTGTTTTGGTGCTGAATAAATGAGGGGAAAAAGAAAAACAATTCCGTTCTCAAAGAACTCCCATTATAGAGGGGAGGACTCGCACAGATATAAAAGGAAAATGATCTACTGTTAGCTTTTCCCAGATCTTATCCTACCTTCCCTCAGCTTCCAGCATTTACCTAGGCCACACTTGGAAGGCCCTCCTTTCACATGGGACCTTGGAAGTTCCTTTTCCTCCAAGAACCTTTCCCTGAATCACCCTCCTTCCTCAACTGAAAGTGATCATTGCTTCTCACATTTTTTTAGAACACTATTCAGATTTCTCTTTCATCATCATCACGTTTGTTTTATACTCTGTGTTGTAGCTTCCATTAGATAATAAACTTGTGGAGGTAAGAGTCTATGGCATTCTTCATTAATTAATTACAAGCTCTTAGCAGTGTCTTTCACTTAAATACTTAATGCATGTTTGCTGAATTGAATTCACACTGTAGTATAAAAACACTATTTAATCAAGTTTTTTTCTCTTGGGCCACATATGGGGTTAGGAAAGGGAAAGATACGAGGAAATAATACAATTTCAATTTCAGTCTGTATGTCATTAGTATCTCACCATGCATTGACTTTATTAGCAAATTGATCTTTACACCTCTCCCCTGTCAGTATAGGCAGAGACGGGAGAAAGTGGGATGGGAGAGAGATGGAGAGAGACAGAGGGAGAATATCAAGGTAAGACTTGGTGGCAGGGGTTCTTAACCTGGAGTTCACCAACTTTTTTTTACAAATAATTTGATTACTGTATTTCTATAATACATTTCTTTTGTAAGCCTGTGTATTTTGTTTCTTTTTTAAAGCAATCCGTAGACATCATCAGTCTCATGAGAATTTTTACTTTCCTTTTATTCATTTTTATTAGATCAGGGTCATTTCTCTTAGGTTATTGAACTGTCTGAAATCTGTTTTCATGGAATGTGAAACTTTACTCAAGACCTCAAACATTCCTTAAATAAAAAGCTGAAAGAGGAACCAAGACTTCCTGAAGTAATTGGACTTGCCTTGAGAAAGGATTCCAATTGGCTCAGATTCTGGGAAGCATATAAACCTTCCCTCTCAACTCCCCCATAGTGGACCCTTTAAATATAGTTTAATTTGTAATTATACTTAGTTTACCTATAGCCTATTTAACTATGTTTCTTTTGGGGCTATTTGAGATTATGATACTGTTTAACTTTTAAAACTTAACAGGATGTATGAGATAGCTGTTTGTCAAAAATTATTTTTCTAACATAATTTTTGTCTATAAAAGTCTGTGGACTCCTAATCTTTCTTTGGGGATTTTCTTCCTCCTGAACCTGTGCTTAGTCGTAATAAAATAAAATATAATAAATAATAATTATTATTAATAAAAATAATAAAAAATAAAGAATAGGTTTTTACCTTTGTAATTTCTGCATTGGGATAGGTTTATTCAGCAGGAACCCACCACATGAACTCAGTGGGAGTTATTTTTTCCCATAATACCACAGTGCCATAGGTGTCCATATCACTCACACTCACACACACACACACACACACACACACACACAGACACACACACACAAAGATGAAGAATCTGACAGAGGGGGAGTTAGACAACAGCTTTTGCATCAGTTAAAATTTATCATCAACATTAAGTTATACATCATTTGCATAGACTGGTTTCTAATATCCATGTAGTGTGACATCAGTCACAACATCATGTAGACTGTTGTTCATCAAAGAGGACCAGTGACATGAGGGTGATGTCTTAATTGTGAAGTGGATTTAAGTGAGGCAAAGCTGCACAAATGTTCTACATACACGGAATACAGTGGAAGGGCTGGCCACCAGGGCCTCCTTTGTGCTGTTGCCCTCCATATCAAGTGCTCCATGTCCACTTGATTAAGGTGAATAATGAAAAATGCTATTTCCAAATTAAACCTGGGGGGAAAAAAGATTCCGGTATGCAAAGGCTTTCCAGCACCATCACTAGGCAAGAAAGACAGCCAAGCTGTAAAAACACCAGAAGAATGCAAAGCTAGTGAGGGGGTGAAAAAAAATCTTTTCCCCTCCAGACTTTCCAAATGCAAAGAAACACTTGGCATTAAATGTCAGTGTGAGCTGTGACTTTATAAAACTTGCATTTTCATTGGTCTTCCTCTGCTGCCTTGGCTCCCCACCCCCTCAGCTCAGCCCAAAGCCCCAGAGGAGTCACTGAAAGCCAGGAAATATCAAATAGTTTTAAAGAGAACCGCTGTTAACTGGCCAGCATTTTATTTTACTTTTTTGAATTTTATTAGTTCGTCTGGGATTTGGCTCAAGTTCAGTCTGTACCTTCTTCTTTTGGTATGTTTGCTGTGAAAAGACAACACATTTTAGAATTATGTAGATGATTGCCTTTAAAAATACCTAATAAGCTAGACTAGTCAAATATATCACATGACCTACTATTAACTATTGTGAAGTAAATACTAGAGATTTTCAGTAAGTTTCAGACTCCCAGGTCTCAAAGTGAATGAAAATCAGTGTTAGGGGGTCTAGATTTCAGGTTGCATCTGCAAATAGGATGCAGAGCTCTTAATCACTAGGTGGCTACTGTTAGCAGTTGCATATTCCTTACAGACAACTTTGTGTATGAGGAAAAGCTGTCATGTAAATGGTCTGTGAGGGAGGTAAATGGCTGGTACAGACTAACTGAAAGGAATGATGATGAAATTATTTGTGCCCTGGTTTTCATTTCTATCTTAAGACTATGAGCTTGCTGGAGGTTGGATTATTGTTAATTTCTTTATGTTTATTCTTACTCCACTATTGGATGAGTTTTCTAAACTTTCTCTGACCCATAGTTCTTTTTCCACTTCCATGTTGTACTGGTTTTAAGAGGCATTATTCAATAGTATTTAACCAAGACAATGTTCTCAATTAATATCTTTTATTTCATGATTATTAAAGAAAAAACAAAACCCAAGGCCATGATTTTAGTTGGTACCCACTGAAATTATACATGACTTCAGTTGTTTATAATTCTAAATTATACATTTCATTCACCCTTCTATATTTTATATTATGGCCATGATTTCAAGAACCTGATAGGAACTTAACCTAGAACAAAAAGTTCTAGGAAATGAAACCACTTCCTGAGAATTGTGACTAGTATCAGTGCTTGCTAATGTTCAAACAAAAGCAAAAATTTAAGTTGAAGGAGTTTCAATTTCCAAAAAGACCTGTCGCTACTAAAATAAGGTTGTCAGAATTTCTGACCATTTCATTTACAAGACTGATTTGCTCCCAACACTCAGTTCATCTGTGAAGCCAGTGGGATAGAACAGATGGCCTCTTAGATCCCTTCTTCCAACCCTAACTCTAGGATCCTATGTAAAGCTAGCCTGGGAATGCTAGTAGAGGGAAAAGAATTGTGAGGAACAAGACAAAGAACTTTCAAGAATATCCTTCAACCTGTCACTTAAATCTTGGAGGCCTCTTCCAGCTCCCAAACTATAAATCTCTGATTTTAAACTCATTCAATCCCAAATCAAAACCTGGTAAAAGTTTTTAGAAGTTAGAACATTAAACCAGAATAAAATCAAGTATGTCTATCCACTGAGGTCACAAGATGAGGACTGAAAAAAATAGTGAACTGGAGTAAGGTCCTCTGAAGTTCTCCCACAGAATTTGGGGTAAGCTGATATTTTTATTTTATTTTATTTTAATTATTTTTAATATTGAGTTGGCTAAGAAGTTATAAGATACTGGCTCATTTGGGAATGTAAAAGTAACATCTTCAGAAGGAAAAGAAAAAACTCTGGTTTAACATTTTAGAAATTTTTTTAAAAAGTTGTTCTTGCAGGATAGGAGGTGCTGAAAGAGAGGCAAAATTGGTGTGTTCCAGTAAAACATCATAGAAGATTCCATTTTCCAAGTGCCCTGCAGTAGAATAAAGAAAAAAGATTATTTTTGAAAAGATAACTTTTCTCCTCTGTCTTTTCCCCCTCTTCTCCAGAATATTAATGCATGAGATTCAAACATGATCTGTCATAGAAGGTAACTCCAAAAAATGCTATCAAAACACTGTCTATGTGATAACCAAGAAGAAAATGTTAGTTCTTTAGTCCCCTTTTGTCATTTGCAAAGTGAGCAAAAACTCCATGACCTTGGCGGTCCCTTCCAGCTCTGAACATTATATAGCCTCAGAAAATATAAAAAGCTGAATGGGGAGGATACAGTATATGCATGTATGTGCATATATGTATATACATATGCATGTAATGTACATACACATGTTATATATGTACACACATTTCTAGACATACCTGTGTGAATCTATGTCAATAGACATATGTCTGTGTATACAGATAGATGAAATAATATACATCCTTTATAGACAATGTTGTTCAGTTGGGTTTATTGCCCTGAGGCTGGATTTGAACTGAGTTCTTCCTGAATCTAGGTCCAGTGCTTCATCTACCATGCCTCCTACCTGCCCCGGATAGAGACAATACATATTGTCTACATGTGTGTAGGAAAAGAGAAAGAGACACAGAGAGACAGAGACACTAACTCTCAGGCAGACTGGGAGCTTGCTTGCCACACAGGAAGATGGAAAGAGTGCAAAGAAAACCAAGTCATACAGATTTGAATAGCCAGTTCATGTGACTCTTCAAGAAATTCAGATTTTCTCTCTGTAGGCGTTCTGGGGTCCACAAACTTAAAACATTTTATAACTGTATTCTAACATAACTGGTTTCTGATTTTTTGTTTTGTTTTGCATTTAGAATCATTAGAGAAGGGGTCCTTAGGCTTCTTCATCAGGCTGTCAGAATCTATGACACAATAAAGGTTAAAAGATCCTCCCCCACCCCCACGACTTGCTCCAGAGTCTGGGGTGGGGCTGGGGGAGGTGAAAAGGGTTGTGGGACAGCAGGAGAACAGTGGTTTCAAAGTCGGGGAATCTGGTTCCAAATTCCACTTTTAATGCTGACCACCTGTGAGAACTTGGGAATGTTAACTGAATAGTCAATTGCAGTTTCTTCAGCTGTCAAATAAGGGGGTTGGAATATAGTTTCTGAAATGCTTTCCATTAGTGTTGTGAGGAAAACACAGCAAAAATAAGTATGACAAGTCCTCAAACAAATCTAAGTCATAAGTGGAGAAATAAAGTGTCATTCATTGAGATGACAAGGGTAGCAAACCTGCCGCCCTGGAGGATATCCCACCAGCAGACTCACCCTAAAAGGCTCTTATACTTTTAGGACAAAAGGAGGAAGAAGGCACATTAGGTAGCAAATCCTGGTGCTAGCCACCCTTGGCAATCCAAGCAAGGAAAACCATGTCATTCTGGTTGTTTTCTCTTCAGGCCATGAATCCCAAAGGAAGGGGGCACTTTGGAAACTGGTCTAGCTAAAGCTGGCTTTGTTTACTGGGTAAGTTTCCAGGGTGGGACTTAGAGTCCACTAGATTACACCTAGAACCACACCTGTCTTAAGGGTAGGAATTTAAGGACATGATTGGAATTCCAATATTGCTAGGACCATTAAGAGGTAGTGACAGTTAATATTACATTTGGTAATAACCATTTTCTGTCATTATGTTAATTACACTAACAATTTTCTGTCATGTGACTTGTCCAAGGCTGCAGGTGTTCATGTAGGAGCAGATGTATGTAGGATTTGTACCTAGCACCCTGACTCAAATCCAAAGTTCTTTCTACTCTTAGCAGTGCTAAGTAAAAGAAACTCTAATTATTAATGTTTTGACTCAGTAATATTTTATAGTATTTTGCAGTCCCCTTTAGGAATTCTTGGTAATGCCTTTGTTTTGTTTCTCTCATCTAGTCATCAGTGACTTAATTGGTGTCAGTTCCTTTTTAAAAATTATTTCATTTTGAGACTTTTGGCTTTAAGTGACTTGATCAGGGTCCCCCTGGTAGTGAAAGTGTCTGAGGTCACATTTGAACTGTAGTCATCCTCAGTCCAGGGCCAGTGCTGTCTGCACTTCAACCCCCGAGCTGCCCCGCACTCCTCCCTCATGAAAAGCTCTTCAGCTCTATTCCCGAATTATTCCGCTTCCCTAAGTCTAAGTACAATGTTCTCACGATCACCCACAACTAGCTTCACATTGTAGCCCTAAAGCCACATAGAGTAAAACTGTAGAGTCAGAACATTTGGGCTTTTTTTTTTGGAGACTCTTAATAGCCTTATTTGCCTAAGGATGGCAGAAGAGCCAGGGGCTATGCCATGAAGCAGGTTATGAGATCAAAACTTCTTTCTGAGTTCAAACCAGTTTCCTATCTGCCTCACTTGGCTACCTCCACCTTTTTCAAGCTGCCTTAGGCCAGAAGTAGTTACTATGCCCCAAAGGATTTCTAGCTAGACACCAGCTACTACCACTAGACCACTCTGTTTCTTCCCCCCAGCTCTCTTTCCAGTTCAGGAATCATCATCAATACTGTTATTGCAATTTTTCAGGTTGTGTTACTAGTCTACAGTGGCTACACTCACCAGTCCCCAATATGTTTAATTTCCTGAGGTGGGAAATGAGCCCATCTAACAAGACCCCAACTGTGAGAAACATGCTCACCTCAAATAAGGAACAATACCTGTTGGGAAATCAGGAAAGCTTTTAGTAATCTTTAGGTTCATTTCCCTTGAATGAATGAGTTACTTCCAAGTGAGGTTCCCAAGAAGACTGCATTATGTTCAGGATAATGGAGGCTTCTTAGACTGCTCCAAAATGGACCTCCTGCCCCACTATCCATTACCACATGACTTCATGTTCTCTCTGATAGGCTTTCCCTCAAACACCTCATCAAGTCTGTGCACAAGTTTCTGTCCTCTAACATGATTGTACTAGGTCACAAATCTGATCACCCAAAGCTGTGGAAAGAGAACTTCTCCCCTTCCACACTCCAATTGGAATAGAAACTCCTTCAGGGCAAGAACTGTCTGGCTATTAGTTCTTGGCACACAAGTTCATTCATTCAACCAATTTCTGTCTCTGAGATCCTTGTGGATAGGTGTCTTTTTACAGCTCCCCTCTGGTCTTTAAAAACCACTGGTCTTGGAGTCAACTGAATGGGGGACAGTACAATTAGATGGCACAGTGGATGGAGTCCCAGGCCTGAAATCAGGAAGACTCATCTTCCCAAGTTCAAATCTGGCCTTAGATACTTACTAGCTTAGATACTTACTACACTTAGCCTGTTTGCTCCAGTTTCCTCATCTGCAAAATAAGCTGGAGAAGAAAATGGAAAACCCCACATGGGGTTATGAAGAACTGGATGCGAGCAAACAACAAAAAAATGAGTAACAAAATATAACCCCATTTACTAGGTAAATAAGGGTAAGGCAAAATGATAGTCCCAGGATGACTCACTCGCTGTGGACAAGTTCCAGATGACTAATATCCCTGAATATATTTCATACACATATGTTTAAACTACACTCATAGATGGTTGAACATCTTTCCCCCTTAACCAGGAAGATTGCACAAGGCACAATAAACAAGACAAAGAATTCCTATTCTCTTAAGCTTTCCAAGAACCTTATCGCTCCTCTGATGATTGGCACTTACTGGAAATTACTGTAACACTCCAATTTGTCGAAGCTTTTGTAGCAACTGGCCATTCTGTTGCAGGGCTAAGAGATCTGAACATCCACCAATGCAATCCTTACCAATAAATACCCGAGGCACCTAAAGTAAAATAAAAAGCACAAACAGAAAATGTTTAATTATGAGTAGATTAAAAGAAATCACATTTTCTGATTAGTCCTATTATTTCTCCATGACCAAAGAACTCTTATTACAGCAAACATCTGTATGTGTGTGTGTGTGTACACACACACACACACACACCCACACACACACACACAGGTGAGGAAGGGGATAGGGTGCTGGGCCTGGAGTCAGGTAGACATCTTCCAGAGTTCAAATCTAGTCTCGGCTTCTTAATAGCTATGTTACCCTGGGCAAGTCATTTAACCATGCTTGCCTTAGTTTTCTCATTTGTAAAATGATCTGGAGAAAGAAATGGCAAACCACTCCAGTATCTCTGTCAAGAAAACCACAAATAGGGTCACGAAGAATTGGATAAGACAGAAAAACAACTGAATCACAGCAGCATATACTTGTATATGTATATGCATACACATATGTGTGTTTGTCTATAGGTAGATAAATACTTATAGTCTGTAGCAAAAGCAACTTTCTGCATGTGGCAAACGTGAGAATTTTTGGTTTAAATTTCGTTTTAGTATAATACATATATTTACATATATATATATATATGTAAAACCCTCGATTCTAACCCTAAATATATATATATATACATATATATGTATATATATATGTATATATATATACATATATATATATACGTATATATATATGTATATATATATAATCTTTCAAAGTGACTGTATCATGCAAGGAGGAAAAAGTGTTAGATGTGATCAAAGGCTAATGGAATTGTACTAAATATAAAGAAGTATCGATGAGGGTTTTGTTTACCATGTTTCAAGTAGCCTGTTACTGTTGCTTAGCAACTCATGAAAAACCACTGCAACAAAGTTTCCCTCTAAAGAGACATTAAAAAGTAATTCCATTCTAGTAATCTCTCATTCTTAGATGTCTGAGCCAAACATGATTAATTTAGCATGTTCTTTTATAACTTTGGGAGGGGGCTGGACTTGTAGAGGGAAAATTCAAGGCCACAAGTAGCTGGCCCTGGGAGAGCAAGTCCCTGTCTTTGGAGCAGTCTACACACACACACACACACACACACACACACACACACACACAAACAAACACACACCCTTCCCCCCCACCCCTCTCCAACAAGAAAACTCCGTATTTTATATTTACAGCTATTTGAGAACCATTTCCTCAGGAGTAAAACAAGGTTAATGATAAACAGTATAACTAGTTATCTCAAAGGGCTATGCCTGTAATTCTGCCAGCCTAGGAAACTTCTGGTATGAAAACTCCCTTTTCCAAGCTAGATGCAAATAATTATGTCTTAGCAAATAAATCCTAAGGAGTTGACTAAACCAACTGAGAGACTGAGAGATTTTCCTATGTGATTGTATGTGTGTCAGAGGTCTTCCTCACTCCCAGGTTAGCACTCTGCTTCCTATACCGGGTAGTCTGTCTGGATAGATGCATATATGCACCTAGAAAACTGCTCACAATCAGTTGAGAAGTGCCCATTAGTCTCCCATTTAAACCAATGAATATTATATGGCAAAAACTAGCATAACAGATAAAATTAGGGTAAACTGAGGCACAAAATTCCAAGTATGATCAATTTATTTGTAAAGCACAAATTTACCAATAAATAGAATCTCAGCTTCCCCAGCTAAGCTAAGACACCACCACCCCTTCCCCTGAGTGAGGCAGACAGCTCTTTTTTAATGATCTTGAAGAGTACAGAATAAAGAATGAGCCTTCATAGCTGGAAAACAAGTTTGGTTAAAAAGTGCTCAATATCATGAATGCCAAAATCAACATGATTGGTTGCAGAGCTGAGGCAGGGGAGACAATATTGAAAATTTGGTTGAAAATTGGGAGTGAGGGGCTAACCACAACACCAAACCTCTCTCTTATGAGTAAGAATTGTTCACTGTTTGAGTCCATCTGAAAGGCTAGGGGTAATGAACCAGATTTCTTTGCATAACAAACCAGAGATCCTGGAAGTGTAAAGATAACTAGAATAGACTCCCTGGTGTCCATCTTCATCCCTGGAGGTTAACAGATTTCTCTCAAGCAAGAATAGTTGTGACCAGCAGGAAAACTACATTTCTAAACTTAGTTCAGTCCTAATAAATACCTGGGGGTAGACAGTACACATAAGGCCTCAACTCAGACACTAGCCCTGTAACAAATGTGAACATGGATGATTTCATGGCTGCCTTGGAGCCAAGTCCCTGTCATAAGTTTCATTTTAAATAGAGAGGGCTTTTTAAATAATAAAAGAACATGGGAGCTTCCTAACTGGAGGTGGTAGTAACCTTCTCATTGGAGGGTGTTAACTACAAAGCAGATGGTCAAGCAAGAAAGAAATAAACACAGCATGGGTAATGGCTCCTACAATGGAGGCTAGTCCCACAATCTCACAGTTGAAAGAACTCAAAGTTTCGGTTGTTGTGGTTGGTTATGTTTTTTTTTTAAGAAAACTTCTTTCAGATATTATAGTCATTTTCCAATATCTATCCCCCACAGAATCCTACCTTGTAAGAAAAGAAAATAGGTTCATGAAAATCATACCAAAGAAGGGAAGATGCTGACGTCCTAGGCACTTATCTTATCTCTCAACTGGTGGCTCACCCCACCCTGCCTTCCTGAGAAGAGGAAAAAAGATGTATTCTCTTGAATCAGCCTGTGTCACCAACATTATCTGGATTTCATCAGTTGCCTTTCATTTACATTGTTATAATAACGATGTATATTCCCAAGAAATCACCTTAATACTTGTGTCAACTGACATGAGAATTTCTTATGATTTTAATTACTTTTGCTATAATTTCTCCTCTCAGTGTAAATGTACTTTAAATACAAAGCATTACAAGTAGATTTAATATTACTCTGAAATATAAATTTTCATCTATTCGTATGAGCAGATGCAGTTTCATCTGTTGCAGCTTGGTCTTTTTAAGGTAGTCTAAGATTCTGGTCCTTCTACGGAGGAGAGAGAAACAGAAAGGCAAAAGAAAGAGGAAGTGGAAAAATGAATTCTTCTGGAAGAAAGAGCAGAATGAAACAAGGGTTGGAGAGTGAAGTCTCAGGGACTGAGATTCAGCAGTATCTTGGACCTTAAATGCCTGTTTTCTCATTAAAACTCTGGTTATGACAGGAGGAGGGGAAAAGAGAGGAAGAAAGAGAAATGGGACAAAAGACAAGGTTAAAAACAAAAAGCTGACTTCCCCAAAAAGTAAAAAGAGAAAAAAGTAGTTTACTTCCAATATTCTGTCCTTTGGATCTCTCCATCTGTTCTAGTGCCTTCTCCCCACTTATACTACAAACAGCCTCCTTAGTTGGGGTGCTCACACATCTCTCCTTCACTATTGCTGGGATTTCCTTATTCTCCCTACCTTTGACCCAACTCTTCTCTTATCCATCTTCCACATAGCTGCCAAATGATATTCCTAAAAACTGATCAGTCTGTCTGACTGTGTCACTCTCCACTCAAATTGTCTCTAGTATAAAACACAACTCCGGAGTGCCCTCACATTCCTCCCTCCACCCCCATTCTCCACATTCCAGTCACACTGTTCTAGATTCTCCATAGAAGACATTCTCTCTCTCCTCCCACCTCTCCGCAGGCTTCAGTCCAGTACCTTAGGATAGTCTTTCCCTGACCCAGATCAGTGCTACTTCCTACAGGACACTTTTCCTGACCTCCCACCCAAGATCTGGTTCTTCTCAGTTCCAGCAGTGAGTAGAGAAGAACCCTCAAAGTTCATAATGTGATTCAGTAATATTTTTGTTGTCGGTGTATGATCAAATTACATCTGCTCATTTCTAAGAGCGACAGTTTGTTCATTCTACAACTCACTTGTCTTCACACAATTATCTAGATTCAAAACTGGAAACTCCCTGATGAGGAAATTCCTTCTATACAAGATAGGTAGGCAGCTTCTCTGTAATTTACAAGGAGTTGCTCAGGGTTAGACAGTCATTTGGTCAAAAGTGGGATTTGAATATTGGTTTTCCTGGCTTTCATCTGCCTCTTACTATCAAACAGTAACACTGCTAAAAAGGCTTGGCTTATACTTTACTTGCCTTTTACCAGGGGTAGGGAACCTGTGTCCTCAAGACCACGTGTGGCCCTCTAGGTCCAAACTCTGATTCAGTCCAAGGGCTGCACTTGAGGACCTAAAGGGCCACATGTAGCCTCAAGGCTGCAAGTTCCAAAATCCAAGATCTCTTGAGAGCGTTTGTCACTCATTACATATGCAGATCTGGAGTCAGCGCCTAAGCAAGGCAGCCTGTCATGAAGAAAGCACTTTTCTTTATCTTGTGTAACCCTACATCTTTTTGTAACTCAGACTTTGGAAGCTGGTCATATCTTTCAGCTGCATGAAGCAAAAGCTTCCTCCAGACATTGAATGAAAAACCAAGCCAAGTAGTTTCTGGGACAGAGTTGGCACACACTTCTGAAGTGGGCTTGTGGAAACAAAGTCAAAAGTGTGCCAGAACTGTTACTTATTACATCCTGGAAGCAGAAAGGCTAATTTAATCCACAGTGTTCACCTTTAACCCATAATCCATTCCAAGCAAGCCAGGTTGACTGATTGGCTTCTCTTCCAGGCTTGCAGAAAGGGCTCTGGAAACAGGAGGCTTCTATGTGAATATCACCAGTGACAGGGAGCTCACTGCTTTACACAGCAGCAAGTACACCTCCTCTTTAAATGTTCACTTCCTGTTCGGAATGTTGAAATTTCTCCTAAATGTGATTTCCTTTAAAAACAACAGCAACAAACAGATTGACAGCTACTGTGCTCCCCCTGTGTTTGTGACTGGATTCGTGATTATTTTTTCATAAATTATGGCTGGGTCACAAGCCCCCTTCCCCCCACATTCACACATGGTAAGTGGAAGACTCAAATCCAAGTCATCTTCATTCACTAAGTGCCATAATGTTTAGTTTTGTTTTCACCCTGTCCCTTTTTGGGCATTTCCTTCATACTGTGACCTGTCTTTATCTAGATGTCAGCCCATACAGCAGATCTCTTAGTCTCTTCCTTTTGGTGTTGTGTTCTCCATCTGGGAGTTAACGACAAACCAGAATGAAACAACTGAACCTTTTTTGGGCAATCTAAGTGTAAATGAGAACAGAGGAAAGAACACACCGCAGTGAAAGAGCAGAAACTTGCCTCTCTTTACAATTTCCTTGCTCTCTACTTTTCCGGATTCTGCCCCTACCCAGAAGCATTATAAGCTGAAGCAATGGTTCACTAGCAAAAATGACTCAAAATAACCTCTGAATTTCCCTCAACAGAAACCTCTGGAGTCAGTGTGACTGCCCAAGTAACTTTGAACCTGACCAGGACTGCATGCCATGCCTTTTCAGCTATCTCCTTTCTTTTCTCTTGGGTTTGAGAGGTCTGGTAGCTGGATTCCAAGTTAGCCATTCAAGCAGGACAGTGAGACTGAATAACTCCTTTCCTTCCTTAGTAACAGACAGCCCAGAATCAAGATGTCCCAGCAGTTTATCAGTTAGTTGAGGCTTTAACGTAGTTATTTTCCCCCTTTTCCTTTTCCTGGTATACAGACAAGGAACAAAAAATCCCTGACTGTAAAGAGAAAAACACCAACACACCCACTCAACCAACGTCCCTCCAACACTCCCCAAATACAAATACTCACGGTTCTGGCCCCTGTTAGCTGTTGCAAATAATCTTGGATCGCATTTGTATCCTTGTGGGCTGTTATGTCGACAAATTCCAAGGACTCCTGTTTAATAGGCAGCTGCTTGAGAAGCTCCATAGTCTTTCTGCAGTAAGGGCAGGTGGGCTTGATGAAGACCACCACCCTATCAGTTTTGATTTTGCTGTTCACAAACTGCTGAGCCATCTTTAACACCTTTGGGATCTCCTAAAGAGTAAAGCTCTAAGCTGGGCAATGCTTGGGGCTTTATTTAACTGTCCTGCTGCTCTTAAAAGAAACCACCCTGGGAGGAGGAGTTTGCATTGACCAAGTCCTGTCTTTTTTTTTTTTTTTTAAAGAGACAGTGTCCCAAGGTGGGAATCGCATCTCACAGACATCCTTGTATGACTCACCCTTCACAGATGGAAATGAATGCATAATTGTGATCCTTTGCACAATTTTGTCATGTGTCAGCGGTACCTTTCATGGGTCTGATGCTATGGGTGTCATCATGAAACACCTTCCGGGAAAAGATCGGGGTGACTGGGCAGGAACGATACATCAAGCTGGCAACAGAGCTCCAAGGTGGCCTTGTCTTGTTGCTTGTTTGAATAAGTGCCTCTTTTGGTGTCTGTTAGAGACACTTAAAAGAGGCAGTGTAGTGTAGAGGACTAGGACCTGTCCAGGACCAGGATGCTGCAGGTTCAGTTACCACCCCTGACACATACTGCTCATATTCCTTAATCTCTCCGTGTCCTAAGCACATGTCTAAGACGAGAGGTTGCCAGGGTTGGTAGAGGGAAGTTTCCTCATCTGTGAATGCCCCATCGACTAATGAAATCCAGATGGTCCAGTCCCTGTCTTCTCTTAGTGGCATTATTCCACAAAAATAAAGTCTCAGGAATCAATTTGGTGGTGACTCTTTAAAGAAAGAATGTGAAATGATGTGTGGACTCATGCCAAAAGAAGACTCGAAACAGTGACCAACATGTGAGTAAAGGACTGAATTAGGTCTATCTGCATAATACTAAGGCCGGGCATTGTTACTTTTTGCCATAGCTCTGCCTCTAAGTTGGCCCCAAGTCTTATACTCAGCGTCTAAACCTGCCCACTACCCCTTGTGCGTCCTCCTACCAGAGCCATATGTAGGGCACAGAGTAGGCTTGTTTGAAATCTTTGGTTTTAGTTCCTGAATGTGATAAGTCAGTGAAGACTTCTCAGGGACCTAGGCCTAAAGTAAAGTAGACATAATGCCTGAATTTCAATTTATCAAAAATCATATGATATGGGGAAACTGGAAGTTGTGAAACCATCGATGTCACCCCTCTTCCCAGTTTCACTGACTCCCATTTCCTTATTTCTGAAAATAAGATTGCTCACTGGGGATCTTGACCAAAAGGGTAAGGGGGGGTTTTGTGGTTTTCTGCTATATAATCTTGCATCTGCTTCTGTAAAATGCTTCCCTTCCTCCAATCTGCTTGGAGGAGAGTGAAGTCCGGTTCTTGCAAGAACTGAAAAAAGGATTTTCTGTTTGTACTTTGAGATGCCTCTGAGTAGACAATTTGAGTAGGGGTCTCACCATCCCACACAGTTCCTAACCCTACTGCTTCCTCTACTCTTTTCAATTTGATTCAATTTAAGTAAATATATATTTATTCATCATAAGGAAAAACTCCAAGATAATCAGAACTGCCTCCCAAAATAGAGTGACTGGCTTTTACTGGTGGTAGTAAGTTCCTTATCGCTATGATGTGGATACAAATGGTACCATGAGGATTAATATTAAGGGTTGCTTTGTCAGTACCTTGTGAGGCCCCTCCTGAGCCTAAGGGTGCCCCATAGTGTCTTCCCCTTATGTTGAAATACCATGAAACTTCCTCCTTATCCTGAACCACAGAATTTCTTGTCTCCTTCCTCCTGGGTCATAAAATTTCCTGTCTTCCTAATCTTATCCTTGTAGAAACAAACCCCTGTCCCCACGTAAATTGTTAGTCCTTCTTCCAGGGCTAGCCCCCTGCTTTTGCTTCAATAAAACTCCTTTTGGTTAGGAGAAAGTCATCTAGGTGAATTCTTTCACACCTGAACCAGCTCTACCAACTCTAAACTTCCTCAGCTAGAGGCTTCAGATGGAATTTGGCTGTAGAAGGGACTAAGTAGTCTCTGAGGTGGTTTACATTTCCAAGATTCTATTGATTTATTAAATAAGCAATACAATCTGACCAGTTAGGCTGCCTTTTTTCTTTTCCTTTTGTCTTTTAAAAAATACAGTTTATTATATGGAATAGTTTCAGGGAGGGAGAGGAACAAGGAATGCTGGGAAAAGACAATGGTGATAAAAACTTGTTTAAAATAAGCAATACAATTAATAAAAGAAAATATTTTCAAGGTAAAGTTTCTTCTCATTGGGAAATGTTGCTTTGAAAAGAAACATCTAAAAGAGCTGCAGAACCCAGAAAATCCCTGTCAAGGCAGAGTGGCTGCCTCTGACACATTTTAATTGAGAAAGCAAGGAAATTAATTCTAGGAAGTGGCTTTCTGTGCTTCTTATTATTGTGATTTCTTTTGCCACCAAAATTCCTAAATTAAAACTCAACTCATAAGATGAGAACACAGTTCCAAGATGCCAGTTCACTCTCAGGCACCTGTGACCATGGTAGAGATACTACTGAGAAAAGGGTGGTGTAAGGATTAAGACAGTGGAATCTGCTTTTTTAATCAGTTTACAATTCTCCACAAACTCAAAATTTACTTGGAATAGGGACTATCTAGGGAAAGTTGCAAAGTCAGCAATGTTTCTAGTGGCTCTTTCCCCCTTCTCTTTTCTCAAGCTCTTTTATTCACATTCACATAAGCCCCCTCCAGGATTACCACGGTTGGATCTTATTCCTTTCATCCATTAACATTTGTCTACCAGGTGTTCCATTCCCTAAGGATCAACCCCAGTTAGGGCAAGTAGAAGTTATTAGGTTAATTTGTAAATTAATATATTCTAATTAGCTGCTATTACCCCTCCCAGGTGACACATTACCTTTATCTCATAGTTACAAAGCAAAAGGTCTCTAAGGAGTGACTTTAATGGCTGGTATTCAGGCAGGCCTGGTGAAGTTATTTCAGGACAGAGGCATTGCATAAGATCATAGATCTAGAGTCAGAGTTCATAAATCCCAGCCCCTCATTCATAGTTGAGGAAACTGAGGCTCACCATGTAGGTGGATACCTTTACTAAGGCCAGCTTAGACTCCAGGGATTCTACAAGTGAGGACTGGATCCTGCTGGGACCTCAGGTTTCAACACCATCCACTCCATCCCTTTAATCCTCCTCTCCCCCATCATTAGTTCCAGCCCTAGACTTGGATTTCATCCCAGGTTCTCCCTTTTCATCCACTTTCCAGTACAACACCACACACACACACACACACACACACACACACACACACACACACAAATACACATGAAAAATGATTAAATAATGACAAAAATTGTCAATAACAAACGTAACAGTTGCCAAGTCCTTTAAATGATCCTAGTAACATCAGAATTTCAGTAATGTCCTTACATTTCTACTCTTAAGATATTTCCTCTTGATTAGGTTGAGCTGAACCACATCATACACACTTCTTTATAAAGGAATCTACTGGATCTCAGCTTCTATGTCCTTGCACCCTCCTTTGGGATTCATGGCATGAAAGGCAAAACAGCTAGAATCAAGTGGTTTTCCTTGCCAGGATTGCTAAGGGTGACTGGAGTCTCATGACCAGACCTTGCTACCTCCTCCCTGCTTTCTCTTAAAAGTATAAGAATGTTTTCCTGTGAGTCCACTGGGGGATATTCTCCAGGGTGGCAAGTTTGCTTCCCTATTATCTCAATTAAAGACTTTTTATTCCTTTACCTAGGAGTTTGGTTGGAGGGTAGAAACACTACATGTAGCTCAGCAGATCTGTTTCTTCCTATGCATTCCCAGGTTTCCTTGCAAACATGTTCATATCTCATACTTTGTTCTGCAGGACAAAAAAATTCCAACTAGATGGGTCATTGTTAAGAGGCACATTAATATCTTGAAACACACCCAATATTGCGCAAAGGTGAGGCTGATAAGCCATGCACATACTCATAAGAAGCCATAATTTCTGATTCCTGGAACACAGGCACTGCACTGGGGAGTCAAAAGAGGTGGCTTTGGCATCACCTGTCCATGTGAGTATACCATTTCACTGTCTGCTTTCCATACCTGTAAAATGAGAGAATCAGACTAAATGGTCTCTATGGCTCTTGTCAGTTCTAACATTCTTTAATTCTATAAGTGATGTTCAGAGAGCAGGAAATTCTCTAATAAGGTGAGTTTTTTGATTTGGTTGTTTTACTTGTGTCTGACTCTTTGTGACCTCATGTGTGGTTTTCTTGGCAAAGATACTGGAGTAGTTTGCCATTTCCTTCTCTAGCTCATTTTACAGACCAGGAAATGGAGGCAAGCAGAATTACTAGTGTCACACAGCTAGGAAGTGTCTGAGGCCTGATTTGAACTTAGGAAGATGAGTCTTCCTGATTCCAGTTCTGGCACTCTTATCCTATGACACCTCACTGCCCCAAAGTTAACTAGCATTTAAGTGCCTACTATGTGCAGACAATATGCTAAGCAATGGAGATATAAAGAGAGGAACTGAAAGTCTAATGAGGGGGACAACATGCAAAAAAAAATATATAAACTATATACGGATAAATTAATCTCAGAGAGAGAGCACTAAGATTGTGGAGGACTATTTAAGAATTCTTATAAAAGGTGGGACTTTAGTTGATACTTGAAAGACCATATTATCCCCTGAAGTATTATACTCAGTTTTGCTGGGTAGGTGATTCTTGGTTTTAGACCTAGTTCCTTTGACTTCTGGAATATTTTGTTCCACGCCCTTCGATCCCTTAATGTAGAAGCTGCTAGATCTTGTGTTA
>CM053769.1:677295243-677311807 GCA_028658325.1 Potorous gilbertii | reverse complement strand
TCAATATTGCAATTCAATATTCAATATGGATTCAATATTTATTTTGCCCTCTGGTTCTAGAATATTAGGGCAATTTTCCTTGATAGTTTCTTGAAAGATGGTGTCTAGGTTCTTTTTTTGATCATGGCTTTCAGGTAGTCTCATAATTTTTAAATTGTCTCTCCTGGATCTATTTTCCAGGTCAGTTGTTTCTCCAATGAGATATTTCACATTATCTTCTATTTTTTTCATTCTTTTGGTTTGGTTCTGTAATTTCTTGGTTTCTCATAAAGTCATTAGCTTCCATCTGCTCCATTCTAATTTTTAAAGAACTATTTTCTTCAGAGAGCTTTTGAACCTCCTTTTCCATTTGGCTAATTCTGCTTTTTAAAACATTCTTCTCCTCGTTGACTTTTTGGACCTGTTTTGCCAATTGAGTTAACCTATTTTTAATGGTGTAATTTTCTTCAGCATTTTTGGGGTCTCCTTTAGCAAGCTGTTGACTTGCTTTATATGATTTTCTTGCATCACTCTCATTTCTCTTCCCAATTTTTCCTCCACCTCTCTTACTTGATTTTCAAAATCCTTTTTGACCTCTTCCATGGCCTGAGACAATTGCATATTTATTTTGAAGGTTTTGGATGCAGAAGCCTTGACTTTTAGGTCTTCCTCTGATAGTATGCATTGTTCTTCTGCATCTGAAAGGGTTGAAGAGAATACCTGTTCACCAAGAAAGTAGCCTTCTGTAGTCTTATTTTTCCCCCCTTTTTTGGGCATTTTCCCAGTCAGTTACTTGATTTTTGAGTCCTTTGTCAAGAGGAGGGTATACTCTGGAGATCTGTAAATTCTCAGTTCCTCCAAGGTGACACAATCAAGGGAGAGGAGTTTACTCCTCTCCTGGCCTGCACTGTGGTCTAGCAGCAACCATTAGCACTCTTCTACCCAGGATCTGTGAGTAGGATTACCGCTCCAGAGCCTCCACCATCTCCACTAGGTCAGCAATCCTCCTCACGCTAGGGCCACCACTCAGGACTGAGACTTAGATCAGCCACTCAATTCCCCCAGGGTCTTTAGGTCGAGGGCTCCAAAAATGGATGTTTCTGTTGCAGTGGCTGCTGCTGGCCAGTCTAGACCACGTTCCCTTCTCACCCAGGTGATGGAGCTTTCTCACTGACTTTTGAGGGTGTCTTTGGCGTTCGTGGGTTGAGCAGTCTGGGAACTGTTGCTGCCACTGGTACCCTGAAGCCTGTTCTGATCCTGTCCCTGCTGCACCACACGGCCCATGCTGGACTGCACTCTGCTCCAAACCTGGTGCGATGGACCATTCCTGACAACTTTCCAGACTGTCTTGGGCTGGAAATCTCTTTCATTCTGTTTTGTAGCTTTTGCTGCTCTAGAATTTGTTTAGAGTCATTCTTTACAGATATTTTATGGGGTATAGGGGGGAAATTCTACAGGTCCATCTTTCTACTCCACCATCTTGGCTCCACCCCCACCCTCTTGTTCTAATGCTTCAGGACAATTTTCTTTAATTATTTCTTGTATTATTGTATCAAGATTCTTTTTTTGATCATAACTTTCAGTTAGTCCAATTATTTTTATCTTTTTCTTGATCCGTTCCCCAAATCTGTTGTTTTTCTTATGTTTCACTTTCTCTTCTATTTTTTCATTGTTCATATTTTGGTTAATTATTTCTTGATCTGTTGTAATTTCACTGGCTTCACTTTGCCCAATTCTAATTTTCAAGGTGTCATTTTCTTCCTTAACATTCTGGATTTCCTTTTCTAATGGGTTGACTTCTTTTCATAATCTTCTTGTTTTTCTTGGATTATCCTTATTTTTTCTTTACTTTTTCCTCCATCCATGTCATTTGGTTTTTGAACTCTTTTTAAAGATCTTTTAAGAATTCTTTTTGGGCAAGTGACCATCTGTCATTATTCTTGGGCATTTCATTACTTCAACATCCTCCTCTGAAGATGAACCCTGGTCATCTCTATTCCCATAATAGCTTTCTATGGTTTGATCCTTTCTCCTTTGCCAGTGCATTTTGTATGGTAATAGGTTAATTTTTGTAAGTACCTCTAGCCTAGGGGCATGGGAAATGATGACTCTTGCTCCAGATCTTCAGTTCTCCTCTCCTGCGTGGAACCAAAGCCAAATTTCCAACCTCCTATAAGTTCCCACAGCCAGAGGCTTTCTGCCCCACTGTGTTTGCACTCAATCTGTGCTGGATCCTTCTCACCCCCACCACTCTTCACAGCACAGCTGGGTCTGGAATTCCTTATCCTCGGATGTTCTCTCAATCTTCTCACACTCAAATGTCCAACTCCCCTTACTATCCCAGGGATGAAAATCCCTATGGCGGGGGCCAAGGCTGCTTCTCAAACCAACTAACCCCAAGGCTTGCCACTTGTTTAATCAGCTTGCTGTTTTTTGTTAATGGAAGCTAACCTGGAGGTGTTTACTTTTCACCAGGACCAAACCTTGTCCTGGAATTTTTCTTCAGATCTTCTTGAATTGTCCCAGGAAGAACTGGGTTGTGCCCCTATTCTTATTTATCTTCACCCACACTTTGTTCTCCCTAAGATACTATTTTAACTCTTTTGTGGGGGGAATTCTTGAGAGTTTAGAATTTTCTGACCTCTGCCATCTTCCCAGAATCCTCCCATACTTTTCTTACTGATACATTTTCAAAGTAAATATCCCTTTGTAAAAGCACATTGATTTTAAGCAGTTAAATAGATCTGAGGCACTAGCTACTGGAACATAACGGCAAGGAGAACAGCACCCGTGGGAGCCTGGGCCAACAATGCCAGAGAAGAGTACAGTCCCCTAGGGCAGAAGTCAGGCATACACTCCCAAGTCTACCCCAAACCAGAATAAAATGTAGTTCCTATCTGATTTGAATATATTATTATGCATTAATTATATATACTAACTAATGTATTAACAAAATAAAAATCTATAAACAAGTTTCATTTTCTAAGTTAATATGCAGCCCCCAGGGATCCTTATGTATAGTATAGTGACTCCCATTTCCATTCAAGCTTGACATCACTGTTCTACAATACTCCTGGAAACCTAAGAGAAGATATAACTGCTTGGCTCTGGGATGGGGGCCAGATTCTATTGACACTTTCTCCTTTTTTCTTTTCTTTTTGCCTTAGCAAATTCTGATAAGAGATGGAGCCTTTTGGTCTTTTACCTTGATGAAACTTCCTCATTCTGAATCAAATTGAGGGCCACCACATTATAAAAAAAAAAATGTTTTTGCAAGTAATTTTCCTAAAAGAAAACCTAAGTTCACATGAATTAAAATCAGCATCATTGCCTGATAAAGGAGAGTCAGTCTCAGTCTCAAAGGTAACAGGTTCTCGCCACCAAGACTATCTTTAGCAGCCAGTAGATTAAGAAGGAAAAGGCAATGTGTGCAGAAGCTCTCCACTATGGAGGAAAAGAAATTTCCTGTGCCAGCATACTTCCTCCACACAGCTAGTCCTCCTCTGAAGGAAGCCCTATCCTCTCAGGAGAACAGGGCAGCCACAAAAGACTGACCTCACCCAGTCAGGCACAAGCTTCAAACATTCTGATGAAAGGCTTTTGTTTGAGAACGCTATACATGGAGTTGTGCTTAGTCTCCCTATTGGCTTCTGTTTCTGTTTATTGCTTAAATTCTTGAAAGTATTCAATTCTAATGTTGTAAAACTGGCTGTAAAGACTAGTGCAAATTCTCTGAGGGCAAGAACTACAGCCCTTACTGTTTGATGCATGGTACCCTGAACACAGTAGACATTTAATAAGCTTTACTAATAAATGTGGCAGCTAGGTGGTGCAGTCCATAGAGTGACAGGCCTGGGTGTGAAGAAGACTCATCTTCCTGAGTTCAAATCTGACCTCAAGACACTTAGCTGTGTAACCTTGAGCAAGTCATTTAACCCTGTTTCCTCATTTGTAAAATGAACTGGAGAAGAAAATGGCAAATCACTCCGGTATCTTTGCCAAGAAAACCCCAAAAAGGGTCACCAAATGTTGGACACGACTGAAAAACAAATGAATGACAACTAGCAAAATGTAAATACTTTCCTATCAAACATAAATTGCATAGGCCCATTAACCACAGAGCTTATGTACCTGTTTTCTCACAGAGACTCAAATGGGGACTAAATTACTCTTTATTAAGACAAAGAAAACTTTATATGTGGCTAAGTGGGAGAGTGAATGAAATACTGGGCCTGGAGTCAGGAAGATCTAAGTTCAAATCCAGCTTCACATACTTACTAGGGCAAATCACTTAAACTCTGTTTGCCTCAATTTCCTCATTTGTAAAATCAGGATAACAATATCACCTACCTCCCAGGGCTGTTGTGAGGATCAACCGAGATCATATTTGCAAAGTACCTGACATATGTAAATGCTATGAATGTTATTGACATTATCATTGTGACATGGGTACAATGGCGTTACTATATGGCTGTTTTGAACCACGACATAGTGGTAACCTTTCCAAAGGACAAAACTGTTGTGGAAACATATAATAATCATGACTGGTGTTTATATGATGCTCTAAGGTTGGCAACATTCTTTACAAATATCATCTAATTCTGTCCACCCAGCAAACTTGGGACCACGTAACTAAACCAAGGAAAGGGTAAACAGGATAGGTCTTCCTTATGTCCTAAACTGACCTTTCCTTTAAATGGGTCAAACATGCCCCAATGACCATCAAAGCCCATATCAAATTAAAAATGCAGAAGTTACAGTTTTGAATGAAACCCTTAGAGGGAGTTGGAGGATAAATTATAAAGATGCTAGCCAAAGGAAAACAGACTAGAAGAGGCAAAGAAGGGAGGTAAGTATAGTGCATATAGCGCTAAATTCTCTTTCTTTCCTCTACACTTTCTGTGTTCTCTGATGCATAGAGCCAGGTAAAGCCGTCCAACTTCTCTCTTATTCTCTGTCTGCTTGGCTGCCTGTCAGGCTCTATCTTGGTGTCTGTCTCTGTCTCTTCTTGGGTCCATGTCAAGGTACAGCTAGGCCTAAGAAACAGATTGATTTGTAATCAAATTCCACCTTATATACATAAAATCTTGTGAGTCTTTAGGACTGCCATTAAGAATGATAGCTTAAAAAAAAAGTATGTCCTCAACTTTTTAGAAGTGATTTTTGATGGATTTGCATATTTGTACTAGTTAGAAATTTCCCTGAAAGTCTACATGTGTACAAATCCTTGGGAAACATGTCTCTTTTTTTTTTCAGCAAAGTAGTTTCTCTTAAGTCTACTCAGTATCCTCATGTATGTTCATCCTTCGTTGCCAAAGATCATGTCATCAGAGAAATAATGACAAGACTTGCACTTGACTTTGTTTTGAGGGAGGGAGGGCTGTGCAGGTCACCAGCCTCACTTCTTCTCCAGAGCCATCTGAATCCAGTGGCTATCAGGATGACTGGAGATGAGCGAGGATGAGGTAATTGGGGTTAAGTGACTTGCCCAAGGTCACACAGCTAGTGAGTGTCAAGTGTCTGAGGTGAGACTTGAACTCAGGTCCTCGTGACCCCTGCACTGGTGCTCTATCCACTACACCACCTAGCTGCCTGCAGTATCCTCTTAGGCATTTCCTAAAGACCCCAAAAATGTTGCCTGGGAAGGGGAGTCCACTATACACCCAAATCCCTTCCAGGCGCCATGTTCCTAACAAGGATCAATTGAGTGTGGGGCCCTTATTTCACCTCATCTCCTCCACCTGTGTGCCCTTTCCTCTTCTTCTGTCTCTCTCTCTCTCTCCATCACTGTGGGTAGGATCCAAGAATCCTCACTCTATTTGATCACTCAGATCCCCTCCCAGCTTCCCAGTTGTGGTGGGCAAGACCTATCTCTCTGTGGTTACAGAGAATGTGGCTGCTCTTACAATTTGGATCAACCTAGGAGTCAACAGCTATAATTCTGATAAAATGGAGGATCACAGTGCTTTGCTATCTACTCTGCTATCACATCCTGAGGCCCTCTGAACCTTACTATCTAAACTGCCACTATGCCCTCCAGGTCCCCAAGCACTGCTAATGAAGCCTAAAGAAATCTGGTCCCTGCCATCTATGCTAACACTGTATGCCATGTCTCCCAGGCCTTTATATCTGTCCTGCAATTGAATTATCTTAAATGAGTTTCTTCCCCCAATTAGAATGTGAGCTCCTTAAGAGCAGCCAGTCAATCAAGTAACTAGGATTTATTAAGCCCTACTATGTGCCAGGCATTGTACTGGGCATTGGGGATACAAAAAAGGCCAAAAAAAATCCCTGCTTTCAAGGAGTGAGCAAGACCTTACCTTTTCTCTTTTATCTACCAGTACTACCCCCGCTCAGCACAATGCTTGTAAGTGCTTAATAAATGCTTTTTTGTTCATTAATTCTATGAAATTAATGCTTACCAGATAACCCTGAGATATTAAAATGCTTTTAGGATATCCAAGAAAAAAATTTTTCAAGAATCAGAAAAAAATGAATTATATTGCATTCTGTATATTTTGTTGTAGTATAAATTTTTGTAAACTGATTATCCTCATATTCTTATATTTCCAACTAAACCAAACCTATCCCCTACCCCAGTCATTTTGGATAAATGGGAGCTCATCACTATCAGTAATGAACAGAGTGCTGGACATGAAGTCAGGAGATTAAAAGCCTGTTCAGTCACCTAATTGTTATGTAATGTTGGAAAAATTATTTAACTTCTTTTGCCTCAGTTTTCTTATCTGTAAAATGGGGGTAATAGTATCACCTACCTCCCAAGGTTTTGTGAGAATCTAATGAGATATTTGTAAATTGCTTATTATAGTAACTAGTCCCTAGTAGATACTATACAAATGCTAACTGTTACTATAGTTATTATTTTCACTCTTGTTCATCCTTCACTCTCAAAGAGGACCGATGACCTCAAGAGAGTAATGTCTTGCTGCAAGTGAATCGGATTTAAATGAGGCAGAGCTGTGCAAAGTCATCAGCCCTACTCTTTCTTCCAGTTATTGGAGTCCAGTGGCAAAACATAGATCAAGACAACTGGCAATGCCGCAGGATGTAGTGGGAGAACTTGGCCTTTTTAGGCTAAGGTCTTTTCCAGGTATCAGTTTGTCTGAGTCCACTATACACCCAAATCCCTTCCAGGCACCATGTTCCTAACAAGGATCAATTGAGTGTGGGGCCCTTATTTCACCTCATCTCCTCCACCTGTGTGCCCTTTCCTCTTCTTCGGTCTCTCTCTCTCTCTGGCTCATCCATTCAGTGATTAAAGTCTAGGTTAAAACTGAGGCAAAAGATGACCTGGTTTGCCTTCACAAAAGAATCAGTCAAGGAGGGGAAGATCCCCAGAGTTTCTAGCCAGAACAGAAACAATTACCACTGACACTCACTTAGAGCCATTAAAACCCAAACAATGAGCAAGTAAGGTTTAGAGTGGGACTATTATTGGATTAATAAGTGCCATCTTCCCTTATAGGAATGTAAACAGTATGCCCATATTGAATAACAAGGGTTTTTTTCCCCTGTTTATCTTTTTATGCCTCTCTTGAGGCTTGTGTTTGAAGATCAAATTTTCTATTGAGCTCTGGTCTGTTCATTAGGAAGATCTGGAATTCCCTTATTTCATTGAATGTCTATCTCCTTGCCTGAAATATTATGCTCAGCTTTTCTGGGTAATTGATTCTTTGTTGTAGTCCCATCTCCTTTGCCTTACAGAATATCATATTCCAGTTCCTTTGATCTTTTAATGTAGAAGCTGCAAGGTGCTGTGTGATCCTGATTGCAGTTCCTCGATATTTGAATGATTTCTTTCTGGCAGCCTGTAGTATTTTCTCCTTCATTTGATAGTTCTGGAATTTGGCAACAGTGTTCCTTGGTGTTTTTAGTTTGGGATCCCTTTCAGGAAGTGAATAGTGGATTCTTTCAATGACTATTTCGCTCTCTGGATCTAGGACTTCTGGTCAGTTTTCCTTGATTTCTTGGAAGATATTGTCCAGGCTCTTTTTTTTCATCATGACTTTCTGGTAGACCAATAATTCTTAGATTTTCTCTCTTGGATCTATTTTCCAGGTCAGTTGTTTTTCCAGTTAGATATTTTACATTTTCTTCTATCTTTTCATTCTTTTGATTGATTCTTGATGTCTCATAGAGTCATTAGCTTCTACTTGCCCAATTCTAATTTTTATCAAATTGTTTTCTCCAGTTAACTTTTGCATCACCTTTTCCATCTGTCCAACTGATCCTTTTAAAGAGTTATTTTCTCCAGTTAGTTTTTGTACTTCCTTTTCCATTTGTCCAGTTTTCCTTTTTAAGGAGCTGTTCTCTTCAGTGAATTCCTTGCTTCATATTTTTTAAAATCATTGGCCATTTTTTCTTCTATTCTCTAATTTGGCTTTTAAAATCCTTCTTCAGCTCTTCCAAGAGTGCTCTTTGTGCCTGTGACCAGTTCATATTCCTTTCTGAAGTTTCAGATGGGAGGACAGTCTCAATCTTTGGTATTCATGTTTTAGTCCTTGTCCATATAGAAAGATTCTATAGTCTTTTCTTTTTAGCTTTGCTTCTTACTCATGATGATGATCACTCTTTTCCTGACTTTTAAAGTAGATCTCTCCTTCTAGGGCACAAGAGACTGTCCCACAGTTCTTGTGCCTTGAACTTGAGGCTTTGTGTGTTGTGGCCTCTGGTTCTTTCAGCTAGAAGCTAAAGTGCTGTAGCTTACCTAGTGCTGAACTGGTTGGTATGAGAAAGCAGAGGCCAGGTGAAGTCTTTCTGGGTTTCTCTGGAGTTGTCCTGGAGTTAACTGTGTTAAGTGTCAGGGAGGAGTGGTTTAGCTACAGCAAGTCTTCTCTGCTGAGCTAGAGCATAGGCAAACTCAGCAGTTGGTGATCCCATCTGTGCTAGTGTCTTCCTGATGCCCCTGGGGTTCTGAGGTATCCCTGGGGCCCTGGTGTTGGTGGTTGTGGGGCTCCACTCCTCTGGGGCTCAGGATCTCATTCCAGGTTGCTGAAGTGAGGCTGTCTGGGGCAGCTCTGGTTCTGCACTGGTCCCCTTCAGCCACAGCAAGAGGGACCCTCCTTAGCAATCTTCCTATCCTCATGTGCTAAGAGACTGTTTGCCCCTTTTGCTGATTTCACTGTTCCAGGATTTTCCTGGGAAGATATTTTATGGATCTTTCAAGGTCAACAAGGGGAGGGAGAGAGTATTTACCAATCACTCCAACATCCTGGCTCCTGGAAGTTCAAGTAGATGACTTACAGACATTTAATCTGGGGGCTGATAGTCTCAGGAGCAGCCACTGCAGATACCTGGGGCTCTGTGACTCCCACTCACTTGGTTCTACTGGGCTCCCATCCTGGGCTGATGCCAAGATTCCACAGTGAAACCACTGCCGCAGAGCTCCCAGGGCTTCCTGCTGGGCTCTACACTGGCAGAGATGCACTGGTACAGCCTATGCACTATGTGCTGTGTGCTGGGACCTATTATTGGTCAAGCTGTGAAAGTCAGAGGGGATTTGGGGTTAAAAGTCAAGAAGCTCCATTTGAATCTCAGTGGGCTTTATCAAAGCCTGTTTTTCCAGAATTATATTTCAAGAAATCATAAATGAAAACTACATGGGGTAAGAGTTAATTGTCCCATTTTTTAAAAAATGATAGAATAAATAAGTAGTGAAGATGAAAGAATTTAGCTCCCAAATCCCAAGATAACTTGCAAAGTAGAAGTGATCAAAATTTATATTCCTTTGGTCGGAGCATCCACATGTAAGGGTATGACTCCCCACATGTACAGAGGAATCAGAGGAGGACCCAGAGGTGGAGGTGGGGGAGAATTTTTATTGTCTTTACTTCAGCTTCAACCACCTCCAAGAAACAGGCATGCCCCATCTCTTTGCCTCTAGGTGTTGTTATGATGTACAACCACAAAATCCAAGCACAGTCAGTATTCATAAAATAATGCCATGTCAGAGAAAGAAGGGACCTTGACAATCATCCACCTCCACCCTCTCATTTTACAAATGAGCTTTATTTGTGGGTTTGAAAGATTTACTATGAAAGGCAGATATTCAAAGTTTTCCAGTCTTGCTTCATTGGGTTAAGACAGTCCCCTTGCTCACAGATTAACCCTGGGTTTGCCATGAGCCAGGGTAGATGTGACTTCTTCAGAGCCAGCTGAGTTGTTGGGAACAGTATTCCTAAGCCCCCTTAACTGACCAGACGCCAGCAGTTGGGCCTGTATACAGGGGAAGTGTCCATGGTCAGTGGGCATGTTGCCCCTCACCCTTGCTCCTTGTCCTCACAGGGGCTCTTGAAATGGAAAAATGGTCCCATATAATCCCCTCTGACCTTCCTCCTGTTTTATTTAAGGCTTAATTTTGAACCTTTTGAAAGGACACAAGTAAAAAGAAAATCTATAAATTAATATTTTTAGAAAATTGTTTAAAAGTATAATGGTATAGAGGCTAAAAAGAATAAGTCCTAGTATCAGGAGGTGTGATTCCTCAGTTGTAAAATGAAGAGTTAGGTTATAATCCTATAATCCCATGACACAACCTCAGCTACTAGCTATATGACTCTGGACAAGTCACTTTATTGCTGTCTGTCTAGGTTTCCTCATCTGTAAAATAGGTATAACAATGGCACTTAATGTCCCAGGGTTGTTGTGAAGACAGAATGAGATATTCTTAAGGGGCTTCGTACAGTGCCCAGCACATAGTAGGTGTTTAACAAATGCTTGTTTCCTCCCTCCTTTCATAGCTCTGAAACTATATGTGTGACCTTGGGTAAGTCATTTAACCTCTAAAAGCTTCAGTTTATTCATCTATAAACATGGAGATAATGCTTGCCTACCTCACGAGGTTGTTATAATGAAGGTGCTTGGTAAACCTTAAAACACTATATAAATGAGTTGTTTTTATTATAATGATAACCTAATGTTAGTATTCCTATAAAAAAGGTTGTATCCCATAGCTCCTTCTACAGTCTAGTTCACTACACTTGTTTCCCTTGCCAGAGGTTGTTACAAACATAGGCAGGGTCATCAGTTCCTCCCATTTTCAAGATCTGCTTTGCCAGATTCCACCCATGCCTGATAGTATAGACTTCCACCATGTACACACTTAGATACCTTGGGTTCCACATGTATTCTTGGTCTTTACAAGGGCATATATTCTGTAGCCAGCCCTACTGTAATGTGACATGTGACTGTCTTTGCTTACCCTACATCCCAGGAGCACCTACTCAAGTTCCCTAGGTGCCCCTCTCTGGACCCTATTCAGGCAATATCCCCTCAAATGGAGAGTTATCTCCTGACTTTCCTGGCTGTCCCCAAAGCCTAGAATGTTCTCCTTCCTCATGTCTGCCTCCTGGCTTCCCTGTGCTCCCTGACATCCATCTCCTTCTCTCCTCTTGTGTGCTCACCAGCCTACATCAAACCCTCGTCCTTTTTTATCTGGACCTGAAGAGATTCCTCATCAGCCTCTGCTTTCTCTCCCTTCCTACCATTTTCCCTTGTCGCTAATGCATCCTCCATTCAAATTGATATTTCTAAGGCCCAGGTTTGACCATATCAAACAATTAGCAAGCATGTAAAAGAATGATCCAAATTAGTAATTCGGACAGAAATCCAAATCAAAACAATTCTGAGGTTTCATTGTACACTCATACAATTGACAAAGATGTATATATAAAACTTAAAAGCAGGCAGAGAAAAGAGCACCAGATCATCCCCTTAAATCTTTTCTATGTACATTCAGTTGCAAGCCACCTTTTCCTGATTCATTGAATCCTTCTGGCTCTTTATCTAATGACAAGGTTTTTCATCAACATATAATACTAACCTTGAATCAACATGACCAAAACCAGGTTCCCAAATTCCACATGTTAGGCTGTCAGTAGGCAGAGATTATCTATGCATGCTCTTCATAACTCATCAGCAAGGACAAATACAAGTAGTCTCTAAGGATTTGGATGTCATTGACCAGTCATTTTGTTATACTCCCCTCGAATTCATTTTAGGAACAGTAGATGATGCAATGGATGGAGTGCTAGGCTTGGAGTCAGGAAGAGTCTTTGTGAGTTCAAATCCAGTCTCAGACACTTACTAGCTGTGTGACCCTGGGCAAGTCACTTAACCCTATGTGCCTTAGTTCTTAATCTGTAAAATGAGTTGGAGAAAGAAATAGCAAACTACTCCAGTATCTTTGCCGAGAAAACCCCAAACAAGGTCATGGAGAATTGGACACAACTGAATCTTCTATCCCCTCCCTTTCTCGTACCTCACTTCCATTTTTTTAAAAAAATTGCTATCCTCTGTAAATTGGATAAGGAGCATTTTGAAGTTATTATTCATATCCTCAATTCAGAAAAGTTCTCTAAGGTCCAGAGGAAGTTTAAGCATTGTCCTTAATACTTTCCACAGTTTATTGTACTAAAGAATCGCAGGAAAGTCTAAGTGCTGTGACCCATATACTGATCCAGAATTACAGAGAGCAATGCTAGTCACCTCCAAATAAAATTATGAAATTCAACAAACAACATTTTACAGGTTACTATCAACAGAGGTTACTGTTGGCTGAGTACTGAAAATCAAGCTTCCTATCTCAGAAGAAAAAGTTTGTCCCTACAGAATTCCCAGAAAATATTGGACTCTCTCTGAAAGGTTTAGGGATCTTGAGTCACCTAGAAATTACTTCCCTTCAGGTTGGAATTGTCCTGGTTGAAAACTGCCATACTTGGAGATGCAAATGAAGATTTGGACACATCTTCTCTCCAAGTCTCTCTTCTCACCCAAGGCACACCACTAGAAGTCTGCACAAAAATTGCCTCTGGCTCCCTGTAGAGCACAGAAGTATTCCCAAAGTATCCCTACTTCTTCAAGAGTAATCTTAATGGAATTTTTAAATCTCTCAATAAGAATAGGCTCAGTTATTTAAAAAAAAAAAAAGGAAATAGAGTTAGATAAGTTCTGACCCTGTTTGGAGGGTCCTATCTTTCCAGGTTGCACTCTAGATTCTCCCAGATTTTCACTATCATGCCCAAGGAAACACTCTATCCTAGAAATTCCAGCCTCAGAATTCACACATTGTAACTAGTCTCCTCCCCAGAGATTTTTCCTTCTGATTGAATGGTTCTTCCAGAGCCCACATTTCAAGGAGCAGGCTGGCTATGTCTCATTCCTTCTCTGACTGGCACTTCTGGTTTTCCTGGATTTTCTCCACCATGCTTCTGTGCTGGCCAAATTTATCTTCCCCCATCCCCTTTTTTAGCTTCCTTTTACACATTATTCTTGAGGGCTGGGACGGTCTTTCTTTCTGTTTATACAATATTTGTATTCTTAGTGCTTAGTATGGCGCCTGGAACATTGCAAGTGCCTAATAAATGCCTGTTGACTAAATGGAGTTCACAAAAGAGACTAAGCACTTTGAAGTTTATTACCATTCAAAAATGAGACAAGATCTAGCACAGTGTAATGCATCCTAGGCTGACTGCTTCAGTGAATAAATCCAGAACACATTGCAAAACAGCAAACTTAAACCATAAAAATGAGTAGGCTTGCAAAATAAACAGAATAAATATGCTCATAGAGCAACTAACAAAAAACCATTCATAATACCAATGAAAAGTAAATAGGCATAACTAGAAATAATAAAAACAGAAGTATACTCCAATATACAGTGACCAACTCAATATCAATAATTCTATAGCAGATGCTATATAAATGTCATTGCAAAAGTAAATCCTCTAAGTTCGTGCGGCAGGTTAACTGTAACCAAAATTCATTTACCACAATGCAGAAATTGTCAAGGTAAAAACTTAGATTTCCTTGTTACTCTGAGGCTTAGATTCAGGTCTCAGAGAGAACAATAAATCCAAACCATCATTAGGATTATGGCAAGGACTTTTATAAACAAAATTACATCAGAGTGACAGAGAAATCATTTTTTTACATATTGCAATATTGTACTTTCCACTTAGGTCATAAAAGTTAAAGACAAGACAGACTCATAATAACATGCTTTCTTCAATGTCATAAAAATTGAACAAACTTAAATAATCATAGTTTTATATATTCCCTAAGGAAACAAATCTTGTTAAACAAACTCTGTAAGGAAACTAAGGTTATAAACTACGTTTAGATCTCTCTCTCTCTCTCTTTCTCTCTCACTCATACACACACACACACACACACACACACACACACACACACACACACACACACACACACACGCACACACTCACTTTAAAGAGGGAGAAGGGATTTACATGTTACCAAGGAAAGGAGGGCAGTTGAAAATCGTCTGGCTTCTTATCTAAGCAATACTGAAAGTCCCAAGTAAATTTTCACATCCCATGAGACAGATTTTCTTTTGGTGAGATCAATATATTAACAGAAGACAGGTTTTCAGTTAACCAAAAGTTGCGCAAGGAATGAAAGGAAATAAAAAATTCCATTTATGTAAAGCATTCTAATGATCAAAGGTTTATGATGAGATTCAAATAGAGTGATCAATGGGAAGCCTCAAGTACTGCTTAAAGTCACTGTTAGGAGCCTGAGATTCAAGTAGGCTGGACAATGAAATATTGAAACTAATAGGTGCCCCTCTGCCCCAAGGTAAACAATGGAATAGATAATGCCAGAAACTCCCTGGTTACCTCATGGGCCCACTCTTTACTCTGTAAGAATCCCTAGCCTCTCCTGGCTAGTAGGAATCTTCCTTAAGTGGAAAGCATTTCCCTTAAGCTGGGGTCTCCCTTGATAGGAGTATCCCTTAAGGACTCATCTCCCTTAAACGGCTTTGGGGGGGTGGGGTGCCAACCCTTTTAAGGTGGGGATCTCCCTTTAGCTGCCTCTCCCTTAATGGATAAAGGAATCTGCTTAGTGTATTGCGTTACCCCAGTAAATCCCAACACTTGATTTGGAGATAGCCTGAGAGAATTCTTTCAAGACGACTTTATTATACACCATCAGTTATAGAACTGAAGCTCATCAGTTATTGAAAAGTTTGATGTGTAGAGTCAATGTGTCTTAAAACTGACTGTTACAATTAGAATCTAAAATAAAAGAGGAAAAAATGCTCATTTTCCCTTAGTAAAACTTGAAAATTAGGGTATCCCAAACTGAGAGTCTCTGATAGAAAATCACTCTAGTTCATCCTCGTAAATTCAAAGAGCCTAAATTTAACGCAGATGAGCCCTATTCAGGCAAAACCAGGTAAACTTGATTCTGAGACAGCATGGTATAGTGAAAAGAACTTGGAATCAGGAAGACCTGAGTTCAAATCTGTCTCTGACACCTAAAGTCACTTAATCCCCCTATGCCTTAGTTCTGGAGGATGTGGACTCAGTGATCTCAGATCCCTTCCAACTTTCAATCTGTGGAAAGATCAATGACAAAACAATCAAAACTGAATGCTGTGAAATTAGAATGGCCAAGAAGCCATGCTAGAAGACACTTCCCTCCTCTGTTTCTTTTCAAAGCTGGAGGACTATATGGACAGAATACTATATATAATGTCAATTTTCCAATATGTCGGTTAGTTTTGCTAAACTTTTTCTCCTTTAAAAATTTCTTTTAATCATTTATGACATGGGGGGGAGTGGAAATACAAATGAAAAAAGAAGGTCTTTTTTTTTAAAGCAGAAGTTAACAGTAAGAAATATTTTTTAAATGGTTTCATGCTAATAAAAAATGGAAAAGTTTCAATGTGGAAGATATTAAATAAGAAAGACCTATAAGCAATTGTACAGAATAGCATAGTGTTCAGTAAACCCAAGTAGGTCCATTTCTGGGGTAAGGACTCTCCTTTAACCCAAACTTTTGGACATAATAGTAGTAATATAAATGGTTAGCAATGTTTGTGCGTTACGGTCTGCAGACTGATTTGCAAAAGTAATATGTTATCTTCACATCTACTCGGTTAGGTAAGGCCTATTATTAATCCATATTTTACAGATAAGAAAACTGAGGCAGATGAAGGTTAAAAGACTTGCCTAAGGTGACACAGGTACACAATGTCTGAGCCTAAATTTAGACTCAGGTCTTCCTGATTTCAGGTCAAGTATTCTGTCCCCTGTGTTACCTAACTACCTCTAAAATGGGTGAACTGGAAAATAATCTGGCAGGAATTAGATTTGGTATCAGAATAGAATAGGTTTTTAAAATTTCTTATTCTTATCTTTTGCTTTTTTAAAAAAAACAATTACCTCTCTCTTCCATTTGTATCCCTGATCCCCCCCAAAGCCGTATATGATCAAAAGAAGTTTTTAAAGAACAAAAACAATTCAGCAAAATTAATCAATACATTGAAAAAAAAATCTGCTTTACAACATACTTTAGGATCATAGATTTTGAGTTGGAAGGGACATTGGAGGCCATGAGTACAACCCTTTTTTTTTGTTTGTTTGTTTTTTTTGTTTTTTTGTTTTTTTTAGGAATATTTTTTTTTATTAAATAAATTTATTTAACTTTTTACATTCATTTTCACAAGATTTTGGGTTCCAAAATTTTCTCCCCCTTTGTCCCCCCACCCCTCCCCGATACACTGGACATTCTAATTACCCATATCACCAATCTGCCCTCT
>CM053769.1:677094314-677294743 GCA_028658325.1 Potorous gilbertii | reverse complement strand
TTGCCCTAATATTCTAGAACCAGAGGGCAAAATAAATATTGAATCCATATTGAATATTGCAAGCAGCTAGAAAGAAACAATTCAAGTACTGTGGAAATACAATCAGGATAATACAAGATCTAGCAGCTTCTACGTTAAGGGATTGAAGGGCATGGAATATGATATTCCAGAAGTCAGAGGAACTAGGAATAAAACCAAGAATTACCTACCCAGCAAAACTGAGTAAAATACTTCAGGGGAAAAAACGGTATTTCAATGAAATAGAGGACTTTTAAGCATTCTTGATGAAAAAACCAGAGCTGAAAAGAAAATTTGACTTTCAAACACAAGAATCAAGAGAAGCATGAAAAGGTAAACAGCAAAGAGAAATCATAAGGGACTTACCAAAGTTGAACTATTTACATTCCTACATGGAAAGACAATATTTGTAACTCTTGAAACTTTTTTCAGTATCTAGGTAGTTGGTGGGATTACACACACACACACACACACACACAAACACACACACACACACAGAACACAGGGTGAATTGAATAGGATGGGATCATACCTTAAAATGATGAAATTAAGGGGTGAGAGAGAAATATGTTGGGAGGAGAAAGGGAGAAATAGAATGGGGCAAATTATCTCTCATAAAAGAGGTAAGTAAAAGACTTTTCAGTGGAGGGAAAAAGGGGAGAGGTGAGAGAAAACACATGAAGCTTACTCTCATCACATTTGACTAAAGGAAAGAATAAAATGCACACTCATTTTGGTATGAAAACCTATCTTACAATACAGGAAAGTGCAGGAGAAGGGAATAAGCAGGGTGGGGAGGATGATGGAAGGGCGGGCAGTGGGAGGAGGGAGCAATTAGAAGTCAACACTCTTGGGGAGGGATAGGATCAAAAGAGAGAATAGAAGAAATAAGGGGCAGGATAGGATGGAGGGAAATATAGTTAGTCTTCCCCACATGACTGTTATGGAAGTCAATTGCAAAACTACACAGATGTGGCCTATATTGAATTGCTTGCCTTCCCAAAGGGAATGGGTGGGGAGGGAGGGATGAAGAGAAAGTTTTAGGAACAACTGTTGAGTATTGTTCTTGAAACTAGGAAATAAGAAATACAAAAGAAATTTATCTTGACCTACAGGACAAAAGAGAAGATGGGGACAAGGGAAGGGAGGGATGTTAGAAGGGAGGACAGATTGTGATAGGGGTAATTAGAACACTCAGCATTATGGGGTGGGGGGAGGGGAGAAATGGGGAGAAAATTTGGAACCCAAAATTTTGTGAAAATGAATGTTGAAAACTTAAATAAATAAAAAAATAATTAGGTAACTCATAAGTAAGATTGGGGAAAACCTGAGTATGATATGAATTTAAAAAGTAAAACCATTTAGGAATAGCTAAAAATAGTAATTATTTTATACAAATGAAAGAACTGATTCAGAGGAATTAGATGGGGAGGAGAGCTGGTAATCTACTTTCATTGGGTTTAAGAGGGAACAATACATATACATTTAGAAAAGTATAAAAGTCTTCTTAATTCAGAAGAAATAAAATGGTAGGGTCATAGGGAAGGGGGAGAGTACAAAGGAGAGATTTTTAGAGGGGAGGGAGAGGGAATAGGTAAAAGGGGGGCATAGAGGGGTGTTTACATTTATGGGAATGGGAAGATAGGAGAGGGATCCTTGGAGGGGGTTAGGCATGTAATAGGAGGGCAAGATAGTGAGTAGAAGTTAAGTAAAAGAGGCAAGAGGGATAGGAAACAAGAGATATGCTTAAGCAAAAAAACCCCTAAAAATCAGGAGTAGAATATGTTTGGGAAAGTATATATCTATATGTGTATATATATACATATATATGTATATGTGCATATATATCTATATCTATAACTATAGAGAAACATATCTAAACTTTATTGTAGCCTTCTGGAGGAATGGGAGAGGGGAACAAACAAGGGGAGGCTAAGTAATGCAGTGAGTAGAGCACTAACTCTGGATTCAGGAAGACCTGAGTTCAAATCCAACCTCAGACACTTGACACACTTACTAGTTGTGTGACCTTGGGCAAGTCACTTAACCCCAATTGCCGTGCCTTCCCCCACTCCAAAAAAGAGAAGAAAAGTATGAATATTTCTCCTTAAGCCTTGAAAGCATTCTATCCTTCATCCCATTTCTCTGGAGAGGATTAGTCAGTTCCTACTTAGCATTGGTTTCACCAAGTTCATATCCAAACAAGGCATGACTGCCAGATGAGTCTTTGTCTCAGTTACCACTGGGCTGGGTCCTGAACATCAATCATGAAGTTTACTCTTTGATTATCAGGCCATGGATTCAGCTTGCTGCAAAACCTGAACTCTTGAAAGCCAGATGCCTCAGGCAGACAAAGAATCAGGTTTATATTCATAGACCAAATGTCAGCCTCAATGGGAGGGGGCCCAGACCTCTTCCCTTATAAAATTATCTCTTACTGAATGCTGTCAGTGAAGCAGTCAAAGAGCAAAGCAGCCAAAAAGAATTGGTGAGGTTTACTCAGACTTTTTTGAATGACTTAGAAGTCAATAAAAGAGCCTCTTGTTCACAACAACATGGTTGGCTAACTATAACCAGAATGTCTATTGATGCCATACCATTTGTCCAGGACATTTCCATTATAGTTATCAATACTATTCCCAAAGCAGGTTCCTCAGTCATTACCATATGGGGAATTTAAATCTGCCAAGAGCATTGATGCCCTCTGCGCATGTATCAGTCTCCATTACAGAGAGAAGGAAGGAAGGAAGACAAGAAGGAAGAATGAAAAAAGAGAGGGAAGGAAGGAAAGAAGAAAAGAAAAAAGGATAAAGGGCTGGGAGAGAATATAGAAATATTTCACTGAATTTAATGGTTTTGATGCTATACTATTAGTACTAATTATCATACTTTGATGTATATCTAAAAACAAAAGTATAGGCAAAAGTATAAACATTTATATTAGAGACCAACTTTTACACTATGTGAAGGACCTTCATTGACCACCAATGATTCCCAAATCATGCTTAGAGAATTTCTATCAGAATGGATTGACTTATTTTTTTGTTTTTTTAGTAATTAATTAATTTTTAGTTTTCAGCATTCACTTCCACAATATTTTGAGCTTCAACTTTTTTCCTCATCTCTCCCCTACCCTCATCCCAGGAGGGTGTGCATTCTGATTACCCATTTCCCTAATCTGCCCTCCCTTCTATCACCCCCCCTTCTCTTATCCCCTTCCCCTTCTATTTTTCTGTAGGGCAAGATAGATTTCAAGACCCCATTTTCTGTACATCTTATTTTCCAGTTGCATGTAAAAACAATTTTTTTACATTAGTTTTTAAAACTTTGAATTCCAAATTTTCTTCCCTCCTTCCTCCCCACCCACTCTCATTAAGAAGGCAAGCTATTTGATATAGGTTATACATGTGTAATCACGCAAAACACTTCTATAACAGTTATGTTGTGAAAAACTAAGTATATTTCCCTCCATTTTATCCCATCCCCATTTATTCTATTCTCTCCTTTGATCCTGTCCCTCCTCAAAAGTGTTTGCTTCTGATTACCCTGTCCTTCAATCTGCCCTCTACTCTATCATCCCTCCCTTATCCCTTTCCCCCCTGCTTTCCTGTAGGCTAAGACAGATTCCCATACCCAGTTGAAGGTGTATGTTATTGTCTATTAAGCCAATTCCAATAAGAGTAAGGTTCACTCATTCCCTTTCACCTCTCCTCTCTTCCCTTCCATTGTAAAAGCTTCTTCTCTTCTGTGTGAGAAAATTTACCCCATTCTACCTCTCCCATTCTCCTTCTCCCAGTACATTCTTTTCTCATCCCTTAATTTTGTTTTTTTAGATATCATCCTTTTATATTCAACTCATCCTATGCCCTTTGTCTCTGTCTCTCTCTCTCTCTCTCTCTCTCTAGATATATATATATATATATACACACACACATACACATATATATATACACACACACACCCTCCAAAAATCTTAATAATGACAAAGATCTCCTGAGTTGCAAATATCATTTTTCCATGTAGGAATGTGAACAGTCCAACTTTAATAAGTCCCTTATGATTTCTCTTTCCTGTTTACCTTTCCATGCTTTTCTTGAATCTTGTATTTGAAAGTCAAATTTTCTATTCAGCTCTGGTCTTTTCATCAAGAATGCTTGAAAATCCTCTATTTCATTGAATGCCTTTTTTTCCCCTAAAGGATTATACTCAGTTTTTCTGGATAGGTGATTCTTGGTTTTAATCTCAGCTCCTTTGACTTCTGGAATAACATATTCCAAACCCTGTGAATCCTGTAACATAGAAGTTGCAAAATCTTGTGTTATCCTGATTGCTTTTTCACAACACTTGAATTGTTTCTTTCTGGCTGCTTACAATATTTTCTCCTTGACTTGGGAACTCTGGAATTTGGCTATAATATTCCTAGGAGTTTTCCTTTTTTGGATCTCTTTCAGGGGGTGATTGGTGAATTCTTTCAATTTCTATTTTACCCTCTGGTTCTAGAATATCAGGACAGGTTTCCTTGATAATTTCTTGAAAAATGATGTCCAGGATCTTTTTTTGATCATGGCTTTCAGGTAGTCCAATATTTTAAAATTCTCTCTCCTGGATCTATTTTCCAGTTCAGTTGTTTTTCCAATGAGATATTCCCTTGTCTTCCATTTTTTAATTCTTTTGGTTTTATTTTATAACTTCTTGATTTCTCATAAAGTCATTACCTTCCATTTGCTCCATTCCAATTTTTAAGGAATTATTTTTTTTCAGTGAATTTTGTACCTCCTTTTCCATTTGTCCATTTCTTCTTTTTAAGGCATTCTTCTCCTCATTGGCTTTTTGGACCTCTTTTGCCATGTAGGTTAGTCTATTTTTTTAAGGTGCTATTTTCTTCACTATTTTGGGGTCTCCTTTAGGAAGCTGTTGACTCATTTTTCATGATTTTCTGGCATCACTCTCATTTATCTTCCTTCCTCTACTTCCCTTACTTGATTTTCACAATCTTTTTGAGCTCTTCCATGGCCTGAGATCAATTCATATTTTTCTTGGAGGCTTTGGGTGTAGCAGCTTTGACTTTGTTTTCCTCTTTTGGTTGTATGTTTTGATCTTCTTTGTCACCAAAATAAGATTCTATAGTCTGAGTTTTTTTCTGCTGTTTGCTCATTTTCTCAGCCAATTACTTGACTTTTTAACTCTTTGTTAAGGTAGGGCTCTGTTTCCAGTGTGGAGGGTGTACTGTCCCAAGGTTTTAGGGTTTTGTGCAGCTATTTTCAGAGAGATTTCTAGGGACCTGTACATTTTCAGTTTTTCCAAAGTGGTCCCAAAGAAGAGGTGTTTACTCCTCTCCTGGCCTGTGCTCTGATCTGTCAGTGACCACAAGCACTCTTTTCTGCCTTTAAACTGTGAGGAGGATTTCTTCTTCACTGCTGCTACAAGGTCCACCACACCAGTGCTCCTCCTTGCCCTAGAACTGCCACCCAGGATTATGAACCAGATCCAAGCCCAGGCAAAGCAAAGAATCCTGATTCAGTATCAGCAAAGAGATCTGCTCCATCTCTCTCTGATCAGCTGCTTGATTCCCCCACCATCTGTGGGACAAGAGCTCTGGAACCAACTGTTGCCACCACCACTGCTGCGTGGACCTGGGGCTAGATCATGTTCCCCTCTCACTCAGGTCCAACAGAACTTTCCTACTTACCTTCTAAGTTGTCTTTGGCATTTGTGGGTTGAGAAGTCTGAAAACTGCCACAGCTGCCAGTGATTCAGTGCTCTGAAGCTTGCTCCATGTTTGCTGGGGCCTGGTCTGTGCTGGAATATTGTGTGCTGGATTGTGCTCCTCTGTCAGCCTGGTGCAACAGACCTTTTCTATCGACCTTCCAAGTTGTTTGGGGCTGGAAATTTGTTTCACTCTGTCATTTTGGGGTTCTGTTGCTCTAGAATTTGTTTAGAGTAATTTGTTACAAGTATGTGGAGGGGCTTAGGGGAGAGCTCAAGCAAGTCCTTGCTTTTACTCTGCCGTCTTGGTTCTGCCCCCTGGATTGGCTTTTTCTTACATCAAATGTTTACAACCATTTCTCATTTGGTAACTTTGTTCCTGAATAGAATGAATTTAACTTATTCTCCCCTTATCTATTTCCAAATCTATTTAATTCATTTAATTTGGTGCTGAATACCAGATTTCTTTGTGTCTGCAAAACATTCATCTTACAGGAAGATGAGGGAGTCAGAAAAGTGATTTGAATTGTAAGAGGTTCAGTGGTCAGTTATTGGTTTTATGTTGAACCAACCCAAGATTCATTCTCTGAAGATGCCTTAGTACAACATATTTGTCAAATATCTTGGTCCTTCACAGTTCTCCAGCTTCAACAATGCTTTTAGCTTTTAATCAGTCCCCAAGTATATCAATAAAGTTGTTTACCTCTCACAGTTATAATGCTGACATACATCTAGAACAATGGTCTCTACATTTTTTCCTGTATACCACCATCAGTAAAAAAAAATTGAGTATCCACCTCCAAAGAGTATATATTTAAGTATTTATAATGTAATATAGGATAATATTAATAATTTTGTATGTTAGAAAATGTATGTAAAAATAGAAATTTTTAAAAGATGAGGTAAAAATGATGTCATATCTGATCTCAGTCAATAGGAGACCAATGGAGTTTGCTGAATAGAAAATAATACATTCCAATCTGTACTCTTGGAAAATAACTTTGACAGGAAAGATTGGAGAGGACAGAGATTTGAGCCAGGGAAAGTAATTAGGAGGATGAAAGGTGATGAAAGCTTGAATTTGGGTGGTGGCTACATGAATAGGGAGAAGGGGATATAAAGTTGAGATATTGTGGAAGAAGAAATAACATTTATTGTAATATTATATATTATTGGGCAGCTGGGTGGTGCAGTGGTTAAATTGCTGGGCCTGGAGTCAGGAAGATTCATTCCTGAGTTACAATCCCAGCTTCAGATCCTTACTAGCTGTGCAACTCTGTTTGACTCAGTTTCCTTATCTATAAAATGAGCTGGAGAGGGAAATGACAAACCATTCCAGTATCTTTGCCAGGAAAATCCTAAACTGGGATCATGAAAAGAATCAGTCATGATTAAAAAATGACTGAATGACCACTATTTGTATTATACTTACTATATAAATAGGGTAAGGGAGAGTATGGAGTTCAAGATGACAATGAAGATGGTACCAGAGTTTTGAGCCAGGGTGACTAAAAGGATGGTGATGCTATAGATAGGAGTAGGCAAGTTTGGAAGAGATATGGGTTGAGGGAAGGGATGACAGTATACTAAGATTTACAATGAGGATTCTAATCCATTCATTCCTCTTCTATCTCTGATATACTCTCTTTCATCCAAATTTAAAAGAGGGTAAGTCCTTATTCATATGCTATTGCCCCAGAGCTGGAAGCTTGCCCTCCAGCTTGGTTTCAGGCAGGAAATTTGAAGGGGAGAGGGTGGGCAGGCTGGTGACAGGAAGTTTATCAATGACACTTCTACAGCTGTTGTTCTAGATGCCTGGATAGGGGAATGTTTGGTTCTAATTGCCTGAGAGGCTCAGATCCAGCTCAGAAGAAAGATGTGGAATGAGAGTCTGTGGTGGGAGAAGAGTAGATGTGGTTGTATTTGCAACAAGCCTCACAACTGGCTATCATTAAAGATGGTAGGAGTTCTATCAGTCTTCCCATCATCTGATTGGCTGATTATAATGCCTTAGTAATCAGGGTATGCCAGCTGCAGCTTTTTCTTTCCACGGGATCACCCTGATCCTGACATTTATTAGGGTCCCTTGTCAATCTCAGCTGAGAAGGGGTATCGATGAAGTCTGAAAAATTCTCTAAAATTTTCCCTCTGATTTCTCGTATCATCCCTTTTATAGTTTAACTGAACCTAAATCACAATGCAATGACTTCTGTGTTTCAGAGACCCAACCAGGAGGAAGCTCAGAGTCTGGTGAACATATGAGAGAAATAATTTGACTTTACTGAGCATGGGTACTTCCCTGACCTTACCTCCCCTGCTTCAGTTCTGACTTTCAGGGTAATGCAGAACAACTTGATTTTAATTCCAGGCCACTGCTATAATCTATATTCTCCAGTAGGTGGTAGCCATGGTCTGCTCCTGAGAGCAACCGGCCCCACTCGGCTGTAAAATTCCCTTTGAAGGATCGCAAGAGATACCTTGTATGAGGTTGGTGTGAGTGCCCAAAGGTAGCTACTGCGAAACGCAGATGAAGACGACACACACCGTAGATAACGATAACATTTGATGACAATGTAGGTCGAAAACAAAGTGCTTGTGTGTGTCTAGCTAGAGTTCACGTCACCCAGTTTCCTGGGTTTTACAGGCACCATGAGCTCATTGAATTCATTTCAGAATCTTACCATGACTCAGATTCACTTTCTTTAAACCATCTTACATTTCCCCTGATCTAGAGATGTACTTGATATGTTATGCCACTATTGTTACTATGTTAATGAAAGGAATTCAACTCTTTTTAATTCTTTAAAAGGAATTTAACAATTCCAACCAGAGTATGCCATTTGCAAGGTGCTTGAAGTTGCATGTAGGGATGCACCTGGGGAACCTTGAAACGATTGCCTCAGGAGGAAGTTGAGAGGGATTACATGTAGGAGTAAAGTTTGATGACTGGGAGAACAAAGAGAGGAGGTGTGAGAGTGAGAGGTGCAGGTGATTGGGTGTGGGAGTGAGTTGCTAAGGTTTATCCTGAGTAGTCTTTTGCATCTGGGAGGAATGTATGGGTTGATGGTGACCTTATCATAAAGATTATGGGGGAATTTTGAAACTGGGGAGAAGACTTGTGAGACAGTGACAGTTCAGGCATTCAGGGGAGCTAAATGGATTGCTGAGAGTTTGAGTAAAAAAAATAGGTATTATCTTGAATTTGCATCTGTCAAAGAATACAGAAGAAAAAAAATAGTTAACACTAAGATTTGTGAATGACTTTTACAAAGATCACCCCATTTTAGCCTCACAACAAACCTGAAAGGTAACTATCTTTAATTGTACAGATGAGGAAACTGAGGCACTGAATGTTTAAGTGATGGGTCACCCAGCTAGGGAGTGTCTCACTAAAGATTCAAGCTCAGGTCTTCTTGACTCCAAGGTATGGGTTCCATTCAAGGAAGGCCAGAGAAATACTGATGTCTGAATAGAGGAAATAGAATTCAGACCTGGCAAGTTCTTTAACTATGTCAGAGGTCACTTGCTTGGGGGCAGTTCTAATGCCTGTGGCTATAAGAAGTGTTTCTTACCCTCTTCATTCTTGTTCCCAGGCAGCTTTCCTACTGTTTTTGACCCCTGACCCCTCCTCCATTCATTTCTTTCTGAAAAGGAGAAAGACTTCTCAGAAACCCCTCTCTGGACTCTATTTCTATCCTTGACTGCCTTTCACTTTTTAATCCCTTTCCGGTGAGAACTCCGCTCCCCACCAAAAATTGACAAAAATGCAGGATATTGAAGACCCTTTGTTTCTGTGACTGAGAGATTTCAGGAAAGCCAGCAAAATAACTTCAGTCCTTTCTCTTCTGAACACAGATCCTTCTTTCTGTCCAGGAGCTAAAGACCACCTGCCTAATCTAGAACATCTAAGCTGTTTACCTGGTCACTTTCCTCTATTGAATTAATAGAGCTTATGGTTTAAGCCACTCTGAAATCCAGCGTTTAAAAGCCTAAAGATCCTGGACATTTTAACTTGTCCCAAGTTTTTTTTTTTTTTTTATCATGTAAGCACAACACTATAGGCACAATGTTGGATATAAGAGCCTTATTATAGAAGTTTGTAGCAAATGTGTTTTCTTTGCAATTAACTACATCCCTTGTAATTTTGACTGTATTGTTTTTGTTTGTGCAAAAACTTTTCAATTTTATGTAATCAAAATAATGTCCTAAAGTTATGTCTTGTGAGCATCTCTATCAGTGCCTGTCAAACTGTTTTATAGTTAACTATTTTATATTTATTCTCTTTATACTTATTAAGAGAAAAACCAAATGGCACAGAGGATTGCACTGGCCATGAAGACTTGGGCTCAAATTTCACCCCTGACACATACTGGCTGTGTGACCCTGGGCAAGTCACAAGAGTTCTCAGTTCTCAAAGTGTGGTCTGGGGACCCTAAAGGTCCTTTAGACCCTTTCTGGGAGGCTAAAACTCTTTGGTCAAATAGGTCAAAGTAATTTTTATAATAATATTAAAATGCTTTAATTAATTTATAATAGAGCAAATGTCTATAGGTAAGCCAAACAGAAGTTCTTTGTGGGGTTCTCAATTTTTAAGAGTAAAGGGTAAATAGTAATCCCCAAAAGTTTGTGAACCACTGCTCTAGGCAATACTCTAAAACTATAAGTCAAAGAGTAGCTGCTGACCTACAGTAGTAGAAGAAGATTCCTGACATGGGAGTTTCCTATACTAAAGAAAATAATGGACTACCTAGCCTATAGTTATATAAGCATTTGTTGTCTACTCATTAGAATACATGCTCCTTGTGAGAAAGGATTACTCATTCTATCTGTATCCTAGACACTAGCATTATGCCTGGCACATAGTAGGTACTAAATAACTATCGGTTGGTTGATTCCTTGTTTGGTCATGAGTTCTATCTACAATTAGAAAAGGGATGTCCTTCCCTACTTCTTTGATTTTTTAATTAAATGATCTTTTATATTACACATACATACATACTATATGCACATGATATCAGATTATACATCTATTTAGAAAATATTCTGGTATGTAGTTTGAAATGATGATCTAATCCAGATTTCTGCCAGATTGTTTCCAGTTTTTATAGCAAATTTTATCTAATAGTGTATCCCTTGCTAATAGTTGGTGTTTTTGGGTTTATTGAAAACTATACCTCCTCTTTCATGTGCTTCTGGGTCTTATGTTCTAATCTCTTCCACTGATCAACTTTTCTATGTTTAAAATTATACCAACTAATTTTTATGATTACTGCATTACAAGCGATTGCTAAGTCCCCTTACTGCCCACTTAAAGAAAATTTCCCTTCACATTTTCTTGTTAGATTAATACTGTTATTATTTTTTCTAGTGATACAAAATAACACTTTACTACTTTGCTATAGACTTGAATAAGTAAATTAATTTATATAGTATTGCCATTTTAAAAATTATTGGCATGGTCCAGTCACAAGTAATATCTGTCCAATTGTTTAGATTTGTCCTTACTTCTGTAAACAGTGTTTCATTGCTGTATTCATACAATTCCTGTCTGTGTTTTGATTGGGCAGATTCTCAAATATTTTATAAATTCTGTAGTTATTTCTCTTCTTATGGGGTTTTTAGTAACCAGGAAGGTTGATGATATATGTATGACTTTATTTTGTATCTTGTTGAAGTTATCAGTTGTTTCAATTATTTAGCTGAACCTCTCCCTTTAGTAGACCATCACACAGCCTGCAAAAAAGTTATTGTTTCCTATTTGCCTATGCTTACTCCCTCAACTTATTTCTTTTGTCATATTGCTAAAACTAGTATTTCTAGAATGATATCAAGCACAAGCAATATATGGATATACTAGTCTTTATCCTGATCTTAATGGAAAGGGCTCTAATGTTTCTCCATTACACATAATACTAGCCCTTGATTTTACATAGATTCTGTTGAGCACATTTTTAAAAGATCATTTCTTTTCATTTTTCAACATATTAAAAAAACAGAAATGAGTGTTGAGACTTTTTCTTCACTAATGATCATGTCATTTCATCATTTTTATTAATGTGGTCTATTACATTTATAGTTTTCCCAATACTGAACAAATCCTTCATCCCTGGTATAAATTCAACCTGATTATAGTGCATGATCTTCTTAATATGCTGCTATAAAATCTCTTTACTAACATTTTTATTTATTATTTTTCTGTCAATATTCATTAGAGATGTTGAGCTATATTTTTCTTTCTTTGATTTTTCTGTCCTTAGTTTAGATACCAAGACTATACCTGTCTCATAGAAGGAATTTGGTAGGATCCTTTATTTTTGTGTTTTTGTAGTTTAAATAATACTAGATTTAATTATTATTTGAATTTTTGATAGCATTCACCTGTAAATCTATCTGATCCTGTTTGTTTCCCCTTGGGAGTTTATTTATGATTTGTTCAATTACTTTTTTATAGATTTTATTATTTAAATTATCTTTCTCGTGCTTCTAATCTGGAAATTTTTTATATTTTTGTAAATATCCATCCATTTTGTATGTTATAAAATAGTATCAATAATATGACCACAAAATTTGCAATATTAGTTCCTAATCATCAATTGTGCAACATAATTTCTAATAATTTCCCTTTTTTCTTTTTATTTAATAAGAATTCTCCTTTTTTCATTTTTGATATTAGTAATTTTGCTTACTATTCTTTAAAATATCAGATTAGCTAATGTTTTATTAGTTTTATTTATATATAATATAAATATTTATATGTAATTTATATATAATATAAATATTTATGTTATTTATATATAATATAAACATACATATTTATATTATATATACATTTATATTTATATTTAAATAAAAACAGCCCCTACTTTTATTTATCAATCAGATAAGTCTCTTTTTGCTTTCAATTTTGTTATTATTTATTTGATTTCCACAGTATTTATTTTTGCAATTAGGTTTCTGGGATGTTAACAGTTCTCATTTTTGTTGTTGTTGCATATCCAAATTTATTGATGTGTTCTTTCTTCTTTTGTTGGTGAAATTATTTACATAAATAAATATGTTCTTAGGATTGTTTTGGCTGAACCCCCAAAGTTTGGCATATTGTCTCATTGCTGTCATTTCTGCCTATAATTTCTATGACTTATTCTTTCAATCTTTTGGGGTTACATTACTTATTGTCTTTTTTTCTCCAAGAGGCTCAATATTAATAGCAATCAAGTAATGTTGAATGCAAGAAAATAGAAAAGTTTGAAGACAGCAATAGAGAGCAAAGCATACAATTGCTCCTTAGGCTAACCTTTGTCAATATTTTATTTTCTTGAAGCTTCAAATTTAGTTACATGTTGATCCCTTCAGATTTCACATTGCTCCAATATACAAGACTTCCTGTCACTTATAGTGTTTCAAAAACTGAAATGTTTATCTTTATACTTACAAAAGATTTAAAGAACCTTGTTAGCTTGTTGTTTTAAATGATCCCCTATGTCTCAATCCAATCTCACAAGCTGTGCATTTCAATTTCAAAGGTTTTCTGACAATTAGAAATTTTGGAGTTTTCACAATACTTTTGCATACTAACTTCTTTACATCTGTGAGGTCTGTCAGTTGGATTTTTCCCAATCCACAGAAAATGACTAAAAAGACTCTGCCTTTCAGCAATGGATTCTAAATTTCTAGTATTCTCTTATGTTTTCAAGATAGCACAATACCTTTACAAAGATCACTGTTTTTAAATATTTAAAATATTCCTTTCTTTCATTTCCAAATTTTTCCCTTTCCTCTAGCCTTCTCCCATTTATGGAGACAAGGAAATAAACATAATACCCACTACACAAATGAAGTCATGCAAAAGGTATTTCTCCACTGACCATGTTCCACAGAAAGAAAAAAAATAAGAAAAAGAAGAAAAAAAATTATATATATATATATATATACATATATATGATATGTATACATGTATATGTATACATCTTTATATATCTACATATATCAACCTCTACTTCTTTTCTGATTTCTAAGCTCTTTATTCTTTTCTTTAAAAATAGTATTTTATTTTTTCCCAATTACATGTAGAGTATTCAACATTCATCTTTTATAAAATTTTGAGTTCTAAATTTTTTTTCTCCTTCCCTTCAATCCTCCTTCCCCAAGATAGCAAACAATATGATATAGGTTATACATGCACAATCATGTAAACATATTTTCACATTAGTCTGTTATGAAAGAAGAAACAGAATAAATGGGAAAAGACACACACACACCCACCCACCCACACACACACACACACACAAAACCAAAAGTAAAAAAAAGTGAAAATAGTAGGCTTTGATTTGCATTCACACTCCATAGTTCTTTCTCTGGATGTGGATAGCATTTTCCATCATGAGCCTTTTGGAATTGTCTTGGATCATTGTGTTTCTGAGAAGAGCTAAGTCAATCATAGTTGACCATCCAATAACCTAGCTGTTACTGTGTATAATGTTCTCCTGGTTCTGCTCACTTGACTCATGAGTTCATGTGTCAGGAGTAGGGAACTTTCAACCTGAAGGGCATATGTGGTCCTTTAGGTCCTTGGGTGTAGCCTTTGGACGGAGTTCAAGTTTAACACAACAAATCCTCTTATTAAGGGGATTTGTTCTGTAGTTTGGATTCAGTCAAAGGGTCACACTCAAGGGCCTAAAGGGCCTCATGTAGCCTTGAAACTGCAGGTTCCCTCACCCCTGAAATTTATTGTAAGTCTTTCCAGGTTTTTCTAAAATCTGCCTGCTCATCCATTTCTTATAGCACAATTCTGTTATAGTCACATACCATGACTTGTTCAAACATTCACAATTACCAATTCTTTGCCACTGCATAAAGATCCATTATAAATATTTTGTACATGTAGGTCCTTTTCCCTTTTTTATATCCTTGGGATACCTTCCTAGTAATGGTATTGCTGGATCAAAGGGTATGTATAGTTTGATTGCCTTTTGCACATAGTTCCAAATTGCTTTCTAAAATGGCTAGATCAGTTCACAACTTCACCAACAATGCATTAGTGTCTGACTTTTTCTCACATCTTCTCCAACATTTATCATTTTGCTTTTCTGTCATTGGTCATCTGATAGGTGTGAGCAGTTTTCCCAGCAGTACCTCAGTGTTGTTTTAATTTGCATTTCTTTAATCAATAGTTATTTAAAACATTTTTTTCATATACCTATAGATATCTTTGATTTTTTCATCTGAAAACTACCTGTTCATATCCTTTGACCACTTATCAATTGGGGAATGACTTATATTTTTATAAATTTGACTCAGTTTTCTATATATTTGTGAAATAAGACTTTTATCAGAAACACTTGCTATAAAAATTATTTTCCATCTTTCTGCTTTCTTTCTAATCTTGGTTGCATTGGTTTTGTTTGTGCAAAATCTTTTAAATATAATGTAATCAAAATTATCCATTTTGTATTTCATAATGTTCTCTATCTCTTATTTGGTCATAAATACTTCCCTTTTCCATAGATGTAATAGATAAACTATTCCTTGCTCTCCTAATTTGCCTTATGGTATCACCTTTATGCCTAAATCATGTACTCATTTTGACCTTTTCTTGGTATATGGTGTGCAATGTTGATCTACGTCTAGTTTCTGCCATACTATTTTCCAGTTTTCCCAGCAGTTTTTGTCAATTTGTAAGTTCTTAACCTAGAAGTCGAAATTATTGGGTTAATCAAGCAGAAGATTACTTCTGTTATTTACTACTGTGTCTTGTGTACCTAATCTATTCCACTGATCCACTACTCTGTTTCTTTAGCTAGCATCAAATAGTTGATGATTATTGCTTTATAATATAGTTTTATATCTAGTGGGGCCAGGCCACATTCCTTTAGCTAGCATCAAATAGTTGATGATTATTGCTTTATAATATAATTTTATATCTAGTGGGGCCAGGCCACATTCCTTTACATTTTTCCATTTAATCCCTGGATATTCTTGAACTTTTGTTCTTCCAGATTAATTTTGTTATTATTTTTTCTAGATCTATAAAATAATTTTTGGTAGCTTGATTGATATGGCACTGAATAAGTAAATTAATTTAGATAAAATTGTCATTTTTATTACATTAGCTCAGCCTATCCAAGAGCAAGTGATATTTTCCTGGTTGTTTAGATCTGACTTCATTTGTATGAAAAATATTTTGCAATTGTGTCCTGGGTTCATTTTGGCAATGAGACACCCAAATATTTAATATTGTCTACAGTTATTTTAAGTAGAATTTCCCTTTCTATCTCTTGCTGCTGGGTTTTGTCGATAATATATAGAAAAGCTGATGATTTACATGGGTTTGTTTTATGTCTTACAATTTGTAAAACTGTTAACTATTTCAAGTAATTTTTTATTTGATTCTCGAAGATTCTCTAAGTGTACTATCATATCATCTGCAAAGAGTGATAGCTTTGTTCCTTCTTTGCCTATTCTAATTCCTTCAATTTCTTTTTCTTCTCTCATTGCTAACATTAACATTTCTAGTACAATATTGAATACTAGCGGTGATAATGGACATCCTTGTTTCACCCCTGATCTTATTGGGATGGTTTCTAGTTCATCCCTATTATAGATAATGCTTGCTGATGGTTTTGGATAGATCATACTTATCATTTTAAGGAAATTTCTGTTTATTTTTATGTTCTCTATTTTTTATAGATTTTTATATACTTATATTCTTTAGTTTTTAGTAGGAATGGGTGATGTATTTTGCCAAAAGCTTGTCCTATATCTATTCAGATAATCATATGATTTCTGTTGATTTTGTTATTGACATGATCAGTTATGCTAATAGTTTTCCTAATATTGAACCAATCCTGCATTCCTGGTATAAAACCCACCTGGTCACAGTGTATTATCCTGATGATAAATTGTTGCAATCTCTTTGCTAATATTTTATTTAAAAATTTTGAATCAATATTCATTAGGGAAATTGATCTATAATTTTCTTTCTCTGTTTCGGCTCTTCCTGATTTAGGTATCAGCACAATATTTGTGTCATAAAAAGAATTTGGCAGGGCTCCTTCTTTGCCTATTTTTCCAAATAGTTTATATAGTATTGGAATTAATTGTTCTTTAAATGTTTAGCAGAATTCACTTGTAAATCAAGCTGGCCCTGGAGATATTTTTCTTAGGGAGTTCACTAATGGCTTGTTCAATTTCTTTTTCTAAAATGAGGTTAAATATTTTAATTCTTTTTCTATTAATCTGGGCAATTTGTAAATATTTACCCATTTGGCTTATACTGTCAGATTTATTGGCACACAGTTATACAAAATAACTCCTAATTATTGCTTTAATTTTCTCTATTGGTGATGAAATCACCCTTTCATTTTTGATACTAGTCATTTGTTTTTCTTCTTTTTAAAAATCAAATTAACCAAAGGTTCATCTTTTTATTGTTTTTTTCATAAAGCCATTTTTCATTTTATTAGATCAATAGTTTTCTTTGAATTTTATTAATCTCTCATTTGATTTTCAGAATTTCTAGCATATAGAGATACAAAATTTCCCCTAAGTATTGCTTTGGCTGCATCCCATAAATTTTGGTATGTTGTGTGATTGTCATTCTCTTTGATGAAATTATTGTTTGTTTCCATGATTTGTTATTTGACCCACTCTTTCTTTAGGATTATTTAGTTTCCAATTAATTTTTAATCTATCTTTCCATGACCCTTTATTACATATAATTTTTATTGAATCATGATCTGAAAAGGATGCATTTAATATTTCTGCCTTTCTGTATTTGAATGTGAGATTTTTATGCCCTAACACAAGGTCAGTTTTTTTGTGTAGGTGCCATATATCACTGAGAAAAGGGTATACTCCTTTCTATCCCAGTCAGTATTCTCCAGAGGCCTATCATATCTAACTTTTAAAAAATTCTCTTCACCTCCTTAACTGCTTTCTTGTTTATTTGTGGTTAGATTTATCTAGTCCTGAGAGGGGGATGTTGAGGTCCCCCACTAGTATATTTTTGCTATTTCTTCCTGTAACTCCCTTAACTTCTCTAAAAACTGAAATGGTATACCACTAGGTGTATATATGTCTAGTATTGATATTGCTTCATCGTCTGTGGTACCAATTTTTAGCAAAATGTAGTTTCCTTCCTTGTCTCTTTTAATTAGATCCATTTTTGCTTTTGCTTTGTCTGAGATCACGATTGCTACCCCTGCTTTTTTTTTTTTTTTTGTTATTTCAGTGGAAGCACAATATATTCTGCTCCAGTCTTTTACCTTTATTCTGTGTGTATCTCTTTGTTTCAAATATGTTTCTTGTAAACAATATATTGTAGGATTCTGGTTTTTTTTAATCCACTCTTCTATCCACTTCTGTTTTGTGAGAGAGTTCACCCCAGTCGCATTCACAGTATACATATGCGTATACACAGTATATGCATACACAATAACAGTGTATTTCCCTCCATCCTATTTCCCCCCATTTATAATTTTTTGTCTTTCTCCTTTTACCCTATCCCTCCTCACTTGTGTTTTGCTTCTGACCACTGCCTCCCTCAATCTGTCCTCCTTTCTATTACTCCTTTCTGTTTTTCTTTTATCCTTCCCCTTTTACTTCTCTGTAGGGCAATATAGATTTCTATACCCAACCAAGAGAAGAGGGTACTTCCTCTTTGAGTCCCATCCAATAGGAAGGAAGGTTCAAACAATTCTCACCCCCTCCCTTCTTTCCCTCTACTGTAATTGATCTCTCACTCTTCTTTGTGTGGTATAATTTACCACATTCTACTTTCACCTTTCCTCCTCTCCCAATATAATCTTTTTTCACCCCTTAATAATTTTTTATCACCCCATCAAAATCAACTTACTATATTTCACAGCATAATTGTCGCAGATTTTATAATAATTTTGTTTGCCAAAATTGCGGTGTGATCATTATATGAAGCTTTTAAAAATTGTGCTGCTATTACATAAAAATCATTTATTACTAACCTGTTTTTGGTGCAAGAGTAGGATGCATGGAATACTCATAAATATACATTAAAGTTGAATAGATGCACATCTTGGCAAACATTTTTCTGGTCTGAAAAATAAAGTTATTATAAAGTTGCTATTGATTTGTGCATTAAAGTCAAAATATGACATTTGAGAAAATTTACTATAGTGTTGTGAAGTACAGACTTAACCAAATTTAATCTTCTGTGTCCAAAGATTCTGCATCACTATCACTGGTTTCGTTATCTAATGTGCAGTCTTCAGTGCCACTAATATCAGATGTGCTTACTTTGCCATTGCTCTGACACAGTGCATCATCTTCAGATCCATCTAGTGCCTTCAAAATTCCCATCTTTTTGAAGCTTTTGATGACTTTTTTTGTGTGGTATAAGATTCCATTCTTAATCACCACATGCATATCAGTTCCAAGGAACGGCACTTAATATTTCTACTTATTCTTATCCATTGATCATTTACCAATTATATGATGGCTCTTATTCTTTTAAATTTGGCTCAGTTCCCTGTATTTTTGATCAATTGGACTTTTATCAGAGAAACTTGTTACATCCCATTCCTTGCTTTTCTTCTAATTTTGGATGCACTGGTTTTGTTTGTGCAAAATCTTTTAATTTTATGTCATCAGAATTATCTATCTCATTTCCAAAGAACCTCTCTATTTCTTTTTTTTGTCATGAACTCTTCCCCTGTCCATAGATCTGAAAGATAATTTTTTCCATATGCCACTAATCTGCTTATGATATAAATCTTTATGTCTAAATCATGTACCCATTTGGAGCTTATCTTGGTAAACAGTGTGAGATGTTAGTTTCTGCTTACTTTCTTCAAGACTACATTCCAGTTTTTCCAGAAGTTTTGAATTCTATTCAGTTTTTAACTTCTTTTTAATTTATTTTTAATTAAATTTTTGTTGGTATGAAAATAACTCCCCAACTTTACAATTTTGGTATAGATTTCCCCTAAAATTTGATTAAATTTTTCCTTTAAATACTTAGAAGCTATGCCATTGAATGTACAAATGTCAAAAACAATACTTTCACTCTTTCTATTTCATATTTCTTTTTTTCTCTAATTAATATTATGGTTATTGTGTCCTAGCACAATGTCACTTTTCATAATGGTGCTATGCTAACCTGAGGAATTCCTATATTTCTTTCTAGTTCCATTAAAGAAACAATCACCAAAAAGCTATCAATCTAACTTTTCTAAAATTCTATTCATTTTTAAACTTCTTTCTTATTTATTTTTAATTAAATTTTTGTAGGTATGAAAAGAGCTCCCCAACTTTATAATTTTGTACAGATTTTCCCTAAAATTTGATCAAAATTTTCCTTTAAATACTTAGAAGCAATGCCATTGAATGTACAAATGTCAAAAATTGCTATTATTTTGTTGCCTGTGTCATCTTTAAACATAATATAGTTTTTCTATTTATCTTTTTATTTTTGCTGTTTCATTATCTGAAATTTTAAAAAAATCTTCCCATTCTTTTGATTTCACAAAGCACAACAAATCTTTTTCCAGCCTCTTATCTTAACTCTTTTTGTTTCAAGTATAAACCTATAAGCAGCATATTGATAGATTCTGCTTTCTAAGTAGGTCTGTGCTCTCCCTATCTCAACACAAAATTTCCTCAAAGATCTTGCAGTGTTTCCCAGACATCATATGCTTTGTCCTGACAATGATTGGAGTTTTTGATGTTCCCTCCCAACATAAACACCTTTAATTTATGGAAAGATTGACACTCGGTGACTAATTCAAAGTCAAAGAAGGAAATTAAGTCTAGAATCCCCATTTCTGCTTTTCAATGCACCTACTAGTCCACCTGGGCAGCAAGGTGGCATAGTGGACAGAGCACTAGGTTTGGAGTCAGATAAAACCTGAATTCAACTTTGACCCCAGACACTTAACAGGCTCATCCTTAACCCTGTTTGCCTCAGTTTCTTCATCCGTAAAAATGAGCTGGAGAGGGAAATGGCAAACTACTCCAGTATCTTTATCAAAAAAAAATGGAGTCATGAAGAATCAGATATAATTGAAACTACTGAACGCCAAACATCAATATTATTCTACCCAGTAGAAAGTTTTGTTTCCAGTGGCCAATTATAAGGAAATCCAGACACTCACTCTCTTAGAGAGTACTGATAGCAAACCAGAATTGGAAAAGAAGAGGCATGAATTGGAGCCATGGAGCAGTAAGGGTAAGAAAGTATGCAGTGACACATTTCAATGTATTTCTTTCCCTGTAAGAAGCTCGTTATTTTCTGTTCAGTACCAGTTTTATCTATTTTAAGTGTGGAATGTAGTAGACAACAAGGTTTACAACATTATCTGGGCTTTCATAATGTTCCTCATCTTCCGTTCCTGAAGTGTTTTTGCATAAGAGAAACTTCCTGTCTGTATTTTTGGTGCATAATTCATTCTGGCTGCTAAAGTATTTGTATCCATGTTGGACTGACTCATGCTGCTTTTCAGATGCCACGGACAGTAGCAATGACTGGTGTGTGGAATTAGATCAGAATGGAAATTCCAGAGACATTCATGGAGTGTGGGATGGAATACAAACCAGGAAAGCAACTTGGGAGTCAGGTGACCTGAGCTCAAGTCCCAGCTTTCCACCCACCCCCACCCCCTTCCCCTAAGGTTGTGTGACTAGCTGCTCTTAAAACTAAATTGCTCTTACAGGGCAGGATCGTGCAGGGGAAAGAGGCCATTGGGTTAAGAGACCCTGAGTTCAAATACTTCTTCTGATGCTGATCACCTATGTGATTTTGGGCAAGTCACTTAATTTCTGTGGACTTCAACTCTCTTAAAAATGGAGGGCCTCTCTGAAGTCCTTTCTGGCTCTTGTTCCTGTAGTCTTTCCTCTCTTTCCAATAAAACAGCTGTCTCGTCTACCTCCCAGGGTTGCTGTCAAGATCAAATGAAAAAGAGGGTTATTAACTGGAAGGGGCTATGCACATCCAATGTGTTTTTTTTTGTCCTCAGGTTCCACTGACTTTTCATGATTCTGTTCATAGACTAGTTGGAGAAGAGAAGCCAGGATCAGGGAACTATTCATAAGCATGAACTGGAAAAAGAGAAAGAAAAAGGGAAAGAGGGAAAAGATAAAGGAGGAAGAAAAACCTTCTTGAGAAAACCTCTGAGAACCACGTAATGCACGTCCTTATGCCTTTGGCTCACTGCTGCCTTGCTGACTTAAAGCTGAGATGCATTTCTGAGTCAGAGCATCAGCTCTGCAGGCACGGTGGCCAAGGCACCCATGGCCAAGGAAGGCAACGGGGCCAAGGCACGGTGAAACAGCTGACTCATGGTTCTGCTTCTTTGCTGCAATTACAAGCATTATCATTTCATCTGGAATTAGGTGGGGTGGTGTTTGGATATGAAACACACATTTGGGAGCAGCTTTGATGAAGTTTAATGAAATACATAAGCTGGGGTGTTTCTCCAAATTCCGTAGTTAGAGTTGTAAAGTCAGACTTGGCAGGTCCCCTTATTAACTTAATAAAAATAATTTGCCTATTATAAATTAATGAGTAGACTTAAATAAATAAACTATTTATTAGACTAAATCTTAACAACAATGATAGCAGCTAACATTTCTATAACACTTAACTCTGTGCCGGGCAGTGTGCCGAGAGCTCTGTACAATGGCGATCTCATTGATCCTTACAAAAACCCTGGGAGGTAGGGACTTTTATTATAGCCATTTTACAGATAATAACAAGAAAAAGGAGAAGAAGACTAGCTTACGGTACTAGAGTGCTTGCCATGTGCCAGGCACTGTGCTAAATGATCATCACCGTGACTCTGCGAGATATTTCCTCATTTTACAGATGAGGAAACGGAAGCCAACAGGTTCAATGACCTGGCCATGTTTACACAGGTAGGAAGTATCTGAGGCTGGATTTGAACTTAGGTCTTCCTGACCTTTCAGCCAGATGCTCCATCTACTACATCACCTAGCTTCCTAGTAGCCTAGTCTAATAATATTTTAATAATTAATAACATGATTTATATATTATATATATAGTCAACAAAATATTTGTTAAACTACTTAAAATAGTAGGGGAAAATTCTGCCACAAAGATTTCACAGACACTTCTGGTATTCCTCCCCACAAAACATATCTTCTGTCCTCTCTTTACAACCCTTTCCTATCCATTGTATCTTTGAGAAATTCACTCCAAATCCACCTCCTCTAAGAAGTCACCCTGGACCCCTCCCTGACCATTTCCTTCCTCAACATTCATCTATTGAATTCGTGATAGAGTGTTCTGAACCAGCCTATGTTTCGTTTGTGTTGTTCTTGAGAGGCTCATCCCCCAAAATAGATTGTAAGCTCCCCAAGAGCATGGATCAAATCTTATCATCTTTTCTATTTCTATTCTACTCCTTGCCTAGTGATGGATATGGCAGTTTGGGTTCCATAACTACAGTACTGTATTTGGAGTCCTGAAGACCTGAGTTCAAATCTTTTCTCAGAAATTCTTTAGCTGCGTAACCCTGGACATGTCATTTAATTTGTTTGTCTTAGTTTCCTCATCTTTGAAATGGGGGTATTGGAGTCAATAATGAATCACACTCTCTGCCACCAGAGGAAGAACTGATATTGATTGAGTGCAGACTGAAGCATTGCTATTTCTCACTTCTTTCATTTTTTCCCTTTTGTTTCAGTTGTATACAAAATGACTAATATGAAAATGTTTTACATAACTGCACATGTATAACCTATATCTGATTGTTTATCCTCTCAGGGAGGAAGGGAAGATGGAAGGAGGGATAGAATTTGGAACTCAAAACTTTAAATAAAAATGTTCTTAAAATAAGAGTACTGGAGCAGGCCTTTCAGGTCGTTTCTGGCCTTAAATATGTGATCAGCGTTACTTTCTTTAATCTGTTCCAAACACTTGTGTCATTCATTTCCAAGCTATATGAACCAAATGCCCTCTGAGCCCAAATCTGAGAGTGAACACGAAATTAAGGGAGTATATGTGTGAAGGAGCCAGGCCTTCCAGATACCGAGTTAATTAATTAAGATTGCCCATTGCACCAGAATCTCCTATTAGATGACACATCCGGATGCTTCTATTGCATGGTTGCTATTTGTCACATGCTTCCTGAACAGGTTTCCAGGTAACCTTAATGGCTATGCTTCTGGGGAAGGTGGAGTAGAAAATAGCTCACCTCTTCAGTGAGTGGTTTTAAAAATATAACAGCATTTAAAAGCTTTTAAAGGGCAATGTTGTCCTTCTTGCCATCCAGATTGGGCCATGTTTACTTTGTGATAGCAATCCACGTGATGCCTGTGGCAGGAGAACTTCTGATTACAGCAGAATATGGATTTGAAAGGACTGACCCCAGTTGGGAGATTGAGTTTTTCCCCCTTCTTCTGGGCTTTGCATAAAGGGATAACAAAGGGGAAGGGATTATTTTGTGAGGAGGAGGTCAGTGAGGTTTATTATTTCTACCTCAGCCATCCATTTCCATGTAAGGCTAAACAATTCCATGACTAACCAGTGATCTCAAACCACAGCATTGAGCAACTCATGTCTGAACTCCTAAGGCAACAAGGGTTTCAGTGGGTGACAAGTTCGAGCTCTAACAGGCTCTAACATCCCAGAAGTATACAGGAGCCAGCTCCAACAAGCTCTTAAGAGCCATTGTTAGATTTTTTAGTGGGAGAACTTAAACTTCGCCAATCTGGCAAAAGGTTATCCAAATCAGAGCTTGAGTTAATATTTTTTTTGATTGCCTGAACTAAGAAAATTTTGATGGAAAAAATGTTAATAATGCAAATTAAATTTAAAAGTTTGCTGGGCTTTTTGGAGACAAGATTGTTGAGCACATAACAGCAAGTCCATGTTCATCACCACCCTTCCCTTCCAATCCATTGATGGTAAAATGTGTAGGGACAACATCCTAGTGTCTCCTACAGTGTTCTTCCCCCTGGCTACCATCTGGATGTGATGAACAATTCTAAAAGCCCTGGCTCCACCAAATAGATAACATGGGTAGAGTTGAGTTGGATGAGGGGAAATCTGCAGGAAATTTTCTTCCTTGATCAGACAGATCTCAGGGTTTCCCTCCTCCAGAGTATTACGTAAGAGTTTTATGATGACAACTGTCATAAACCCTGTGATCTATACCCTTTAGTTGTAGAGTGAGGAAGGGGAGGAGTAAAAACTTAATATAGAGCATTGTTGTCATGGAAGGGGCACTGAATTTGTGGGGAGAAGACTCAGGTCTAAATCCCATCTCTGCCAACTACTGAGTTTCAGTAGGTCATTGAACTTCTCTGGGCCTCATTTGTAAAGGTGGAGTTGGCTTCATGGACTTCAAAATTTCCTCACATTGACCCATTAAAGACTAGAGGATGAAACTCCTCCAAATTGACATGTGGTTGTTATGAACAAAAGAAAATGATGGTAAGATAGGAAAAAGGGCCAATAAGGTAGGTATGCATTAGTCAAAAATTGGAGGTCCATATGTTTGAAAGTAGAACAGATTACTGTGAATGGATACATCCTGATATTTATGATAATAGCAACTCCCATTTATACCACACCTCATAATTTGTAAAATAATGTTTGTGTTATATTTATAAAAAACACAATGGTCCCATGTGGCATATAGGTAGATCCAAATATTTATCATCCATATTTTAGAGACAAAAAACTGAAGTTCAGAGTTAAAGGGCTGACTCACAGTTGGAATATGAACCCAGGTCTTCTCACTCCAAGCTCAGTGTCCTCTTTGCTTGGCACATTTCTATATCTTGGGAAATTCTATGCTTAGGATGGGAGACCCTGACCCTTGCAAGTCTATACAGCTGCTAAATCAGCAGCTAATTTTCATTAGGCACCTAAGACACGGTATTCTCTTGGAGAGGAATGACTTAGTTGCCATTTCCTTCCAGTTCGGTATAGTGTCTGTCACTTGCATCGCTAGGCATTTTCTTGAGCTTCTGTGAAGGAGGTAAAGATGAGAGTGGATAGTGAAGCTTTGATTTCCCCAGTAACCCCTAGAAGCAGTCATAGCTTGCTTTTGTGTTGAATATTCTCTGGGGTGTCACATCCCATGTCTTTAAGGAATCATCATCACATTTGGTTTTATAGGATTCGGATCATGTTAAATGAAAGAATGAAAGTGCCAACTATGTGCCAAATACCTAAGTACTAATCACCTTATGATTGTAAAGCTCTTTGAAGATAAAATATAAGGGAAATTGTAACAAATCATTTCATTTGTATAATATGCATATGGATAGAACAGACACATTTACATAGCCATTCACCAATTCACTCAAAAAGAACAGAGATATAAAATAATCATCAATCCCAAAAGCACTCTTCATTTGGCTCCAGAAGTTAACACCATCTGCTTTCATAGAGTTCGGTCTCAAATGGCCAGACTCCCCATCCCCTTCAACAGGAGACTGAGGTGGTATGTAGCCACAATGGACATCAGAGGCAGAACAGGGATGGGAAAAGGCCAAATTTCCTGAGCCTTTTACCCAATGAACCATATCTCTTTCAAAGACAATAGCTTAATAAATTTTTGTTGAATTGAGCTGGATGGTAAAACAAAAAGAAAATCAAAATTTACATAGCCAGATATTATGTAAGAGTCTTTCCATGGGAGCTGTGCAAAGGAAAAATATTGAGATGATCCTACGGGATTCATGGTAGACTTCCCACCGTCATGGGGCCCAGGGCTGATCCTCTGGATCGCAGTGGTGCTAGTGGGGCCAGATTGCAACTGAAACTACATATATAGCACCTGTTGCATCCAGTTACTAAGCAGAGGTGGGGCTACATACTCAGTACTGAAGGCTCTCCAAAGGGACTATGGAGTGGGTGGACTTCAGAATGTACCAAACATTCATTTTCAAGGCCTGGATAATGGATGTATTTAGTTTAAGATTTGCATGCATTGACCTTCGGACCATGAGCCCGTAGGCAGGGAGACAACTCTTAACGAGGGACACATGCAACAGAAACCCAACCAACTGCAGGGCCTCTTAAGAGTAGGAGCTTGGGCACGTCCAACCAAACCAATATGCCTGTAACCCTCTCCTTTCCCCTCCCCCCACCACCAGAGGTCAACAATCTAAGGCCTTATCAGACCAGGAGGGCAAAGGAATTTCAAAGGCCACATGGAACACACCCAGCTTTGGTCCCAGAGATTCAAATCAGGGTTGAGAAACTTGTACAGCGAGCTCCAGTGTGTATAGGGTTTAAAGTTAGTCAGAGTTCTTAATCCTTTACTTTTATGAACCCCAAAGTTACTTGAACAGTTTAGAAACAATTTTTATACTGTCCCAATCACATATACAAGAAAAGGAAGAAAGGAAGGAAGGAAGGAAGGAAGGAAGAAAGAAAGAAAGAAAGAAAGAAAGAAAGAAAGAAAGAAAGAAAAGAAGGAAGGAAGGAAGAAAGAAAAAGAAAAAAGGAAGACAGAAAGACAGAAAGCAAGCAAGAAAGAAAGAAAGAAAGGAAGGAAGGAAGACAGAAAGACAGAAAGCAAGCAAGCAAGCAAGAAAGAAAACCAGTAGCTTAGAAGCTCTATTTGCAAATGGTGTTGCCCTCCAGTTTTGGATGATTCATTCCTAACCCCAATGTACATTTTTCCTGTCTTCCCATTAATTTTTTCTTTTGTTTGTAACATCCAACTGTCAGGTTGGAGGGAATTTCATCCTCTAGTTCTTTAATGGGTCAATCTTATGTAGCATTCTTCAAGTTGTAAAGATTTCAACTCAGCTACAGATTCTAAGCAGTGCTCTATCCATTGTGACACCTAGCTGCCCTAGAGTCAGGAAGACTTGAGTTCAAATTGGAACCCAGACACTTACTAGCTGTATGACTCTGAACAAGTCACTTCATTCTGTTTGCCTCAGTTTCCTCAACTGTAAAATGGGGAAAATAATAGCACAGGATTTTTGGTGAAGACCAAATGACCCAACATAAGCGAAGGCTGGAAGATATAAAGTATTTTTTTTTTAAAAACCCAGTCTGCATTTGAGTCACTACATGCTAACTGATGTTCACTTGACATGCTTTCTTTCTATTCCAATCAATTTTACATATTCTTTTCCTTCTATTTGTGTCAAGGTTTGCATTTGAATTTTATAAGTTTAAAATGCTTCTGTCACCACTGACTCATGAGTGACTCAGCAGATGAAATTATGAGCCAGCTGAAACTCAAAGTATCTTCTCAGTGCTTCTAGACCAATGTAAAACTTGTGTGAAATAAAACTGGAAAGTAACAAGTCTGTGGGACTTCAGTCTATGGAATTACCTCCTACAATTAAATTCTGTTTAGTTGTGGGTACACCATCTTGGAAAGCATGTTCATAAACTGCGCCTCCTCCAAAGGAGGTCACCTGGAGGAACAAAGAGACCAGAGACACTCCAAAGCAGGTTGGACTGAAGGAACCTGGAAAGTTTCGTCACAGGAAGAGAAGAATTATAGGAGACATCAAACTGTCTTTAAGCACTCGAAGAGGGCTGGAGTTGTTCTGTCTGATCCCAGACAGCTACACAAATGTAGAATGCATTTAAGGTGGTGAGTTCCTCATTTTAGGAGATATTCAAGCAGGAAGTTGAACAAGTACTTGTCAGGGATGGTGTAGATGTGATTTCTGCTTAGGTGGAAGTTGGAATAGAATGCCTTTGAAATCTCTTTTGATTCTGGCATTATCTAAACTATCTCTCAAGTGACTCCATATAAGAGGAGAGGGAGATACAAAGATAAGGAAGGTATGGTTCCTGCCCACAAGGATCTTACAGTTTAGTAAGGATACTCCTAAAGGATATTAATTAATTTTTTTGTCTTTTGTAGATCTAAAATGACCTCCACTTCAAGACATAGCTCACAGAGCAAATAACTCAGAAAAGGGTGGCTCATAAGAATCATAAATATTTATGGAAGTGTCTACACAGGGCACTTTTGAATCTAAGGCCCAAATGACCTGTAATTATCCTAGAAAAAAATGAATAATCATAATCTCAACAGGCATTTGAAAAGCGGAAAAAATAAAGACATTGAATGATTCAAGCCTATGGTTTAAAAACAATACCTTACCTTACTTTTTCAAAGATCTTGCTGACAAGGGATACTTTGAACCTTCTCATTGAAGTTCCCTGACCTGGAAGGTTTGAACACCTGCTACAAGCTCAAGTCAAAAGCCAATTCTTAAGCCCTGGTCACTATCAGCTGTCATGTTTCTATTGTAATCAGCATATTTGCAAACCAGAGATTCAGGTTTGCCTATTAACTCTCTCGCACCCTCTTGGCTGGTAGGCCACAACAGTCATGTACACAGGCTAAGTAAGTTAGTTTTACTTGTGTTTCCTTGCTGTAGCTACTTACAAGTTTTGACTTTCAGTTTACCACACCCACTGGATTCTAAATACTTTGGAAAAAATCCAAATTGAATGACAAGAAATGGAGTTTGAATTCATCTTTTGCTTCATGGTCACGGTGAGATGACCATTGATGTCATGGGAAGTCAGAATCCAGGTTTAATCTGTATGTGCAATCCAAGGAGAGAAGTGAAAAGTCCTGTTTTGGGTCTTGGACTATGACTTCCCTTAAGGGAGGGCATTCCCAGAAAGTCCTTCCAGCTCAAAGTCTAGGGATCCTCCTATGAAAGCTGAGCTGATGCTTGGAAACTGGTAAGGTGAAGAAATACTGAGCAGGGGAGAAGAGGATGAGACCAGAGTATAAGTGGGACAGGAAACTAGATGAGAAGGGAAAAGTGGTTTGAACCCAGGCAAAAACATTAAACAGGGGCAAATAGGTGGGGCTGTGAATAGAGTGCTGGGTTTGGAGTCAGGAAGACCTGAGGTGAAATCCAGCCTCAGAAGCTTGCTAGCTGGGTGAACTTGAGCAAGTCACTTAACCTATGACAGGAGAAAAAAATGACAAACCACTCCAGTCTCTTTGCCAAGAGTCAGACTTGATTGAAACAGCTGAACAACAATGAAAGGGTTAACACAGGCAGAGGTGGCTATATTTTTTGGGTTTCTTCCCATCGGGGCCTGGCCAAGGGCAGTGGAACAAATGCTCTTTCGTTGTCTGTACCCTGTTAAATTCTTCTCTTCCTTCAAAACCTGCCTAAGGTGCATTTTCTTCTTGAAGCCCTCTTGAGTTTCCCTGTGTGGAAGTTCTCTCTCTTCTAATTTTCTAAGCACAGTTTACCTGACGTTCTGGAGGGCTTGTTGCATGACTCGTTACACAGGTGCTTGTATTTTGAAATGATATGAGTCCCCTTATTGGCTAGATGATCTGATGACCCGGTAGAAATTTGAAAGGGGAACGGCCTGTCCACTCACCTCTCTCTTCTCTTCTGGCTGCAAATCATATCAGAACTATTTCTAGATCCTTCAGAAGAGAGGTGTGGGAAGAAAGGTAACTTGTTTTTACTACTGACCCCAACCTCCATGTGGTCAGGAGCACATGGCATCTAAAGCACATGTCCTACCAAGGGAGGCCTAAGACTGAGTTTAAACCAGTCTCTAGACCATGACAGATGTGTCCAGGCTTCAACGTGACCTTATGAATTGGAGAGGTCTGGAGGTCTCATCCAGATGGAACTGAATGGCGGCAGGGAAAGGGTCCTCAGCAATGAATTGCTCCAGTGTTCTCCAGAAGACAGCTGCTCTGAGTTTTCTCAGGCTTTGCTCAAGCCTGTCTATTTTACGAGCACACACATACTGGGAATTGTTTAGATAGCAAAATGCCAAGGTGAAATAAGAGTGGTTCATTAGCAGTGCTGCAAACTGCTTCATGTTCTGATGAAGATTAAGTTTCAGATCCTTAGCACATTATGACAGTAGTTATAAGTTAAGTTACTGAATTCTGTCTTAAGGTTGTTTTTGTCAAATGCACACTTAGGAGGTTCTTAGGTTTAGAATTTTCCTTTTATGCATAGGAATAGACTACATTTCTCAAACATGATCCATATGTACACTAAGTACCTTTTTACACCCTACCCCCAGTTTTGGGGGAGAAACCCTAGACATGAGCCATAACCTACTCAGATTTAAGTAGAAGCATCCTTAGGATGCTGGGGTAGAGAGTAGGGGGAAGGGATTATCAAGTTTAAGAATGTAAAGACAGGAAGCTTAACCCCTCTCATTAGAGGCAGACTCCTGGAGACTGAACCTGGTCCAATTACATGCCTAGTTTCAAATCAAGGTGGCGCGAGTGTTTCAGCTCCTTGATCTAGTAACGATTTTTCCAAATTAGACAAAAAATCTGCCTCTACTTGTTGTTAGTTCGGGGTTTGTTTATCCCCTCCATACAGACAGATAGGTAGATAGATAGATAGATAGATAGACATAGATAGATATATACACACATGTATAGGGCAGCTAGGTGGTGCAGTGGATAGAGCACCAGTGCAGGAGTCAGGAGGACCTGAGTTCAAATGTCACCTCAGACACTTGACACTCACTAGCTGTATGACTTTGGGCAAGTCATTTAACCTCAATTGCCTCATCCTGGGTCATCTCCAGTCATCCTGATGAATATCTGGTCACTGGATTCAGATGGCTCTGGAGAAGAAGTGAGGCTGGTGACCTGCACAGCCCTCCCTCACTCAAAACAAAAACAAGTGCAAGTCATGTCATTATTTCTCTGATGGCACTTCAGCAATGAAGGATGAACACACACACACACACACACACACACACACACACACACACACGTGTGTGTGTGTGTGTGTGTGTGTATTTCTACATAGACATATATCCATACACATATATATTCCTATCAACATATACTCCTTGAGGGCATAGTCTGTATTTTATTTAATCTCTAAGCTAAACTAAGCATGTACCTTCAGTAACAATTCAATGAACAAAGTATTTGGTACTTATCATTTTCAAGGGAGTGATCAATTGGTAAATGGTTGTTGTCATATAAATGGTCTGTTCAACTGAATGACACTGCACATAGCTCTAATCAAGTTGTGACCATAGTGTCAGACCTGGATGCAGAAGGAGTCATCTTCCTGAGTTCAAACCTGATCTCAGACACTAACTAGCTCTGTGACTCTGGACTGGTCACTTAATCCTGTTTGTCTCAGTTTCCTCATCTGTAAAATAAATGGGAGAAGGAAATGGCAAATCACTCCGGTATCTGCCAAGAAAACCCTGAATGGGGTCAGAAAGAATCAGACATAATTGACCAAGAAGAAGAAGATACTTCTCTTTTCATATAAATGCTCTCTTATTTTAGCATAAATCTAGTTTTTGGTGGGGGAAGTGCTTAAAAAAACAATTTCCCCAACGCAAACAACTTTTCTAGTAAATGAGATCAGATAAGATAGATAAGGGCATCAAAAAATATTTATTAAGGTAATAATCAACAAACATTTGTGCCAGTATGTGTACTTATGTTATGGCCAACATCCGGAAGCCTATAACATCTCCAGAAAGGAACAGAACACTCATTTACGTGGGTGTGTTTATACACACGTGTGCACACACATTTAGACCTCCTGGTTTCTTTGTTGAACAGATAAACACTGGAAGACGTTAAGAAAATAAGGCAGTGATAAATTCTGCTTATGTTTAGTTTTCTGTTGCTGAGTCTTTTTTAAACTATCATACACTTACAATTATATATTATACTTTTGTTAGACCAATAGCCAAGGGTAAAAGGGCTAAATGCTGGATTGTGCCAGGCTTTGATAAGTATAAGATCACAGCCAGAACCCCAACTGATTCAGAATAGAAAAAAAAATTATTCAAGCTGTAATAAGATCATCATTTGGAGAATATAAAATTTGCTTTTTGCCTTTGAAAACAATTTCTTCACTGCAAAGAATAAATGGCATCTGACCAAGTTTCATTTTCCAACTTTGTCTTTCTTCTGGCTACAGAATATCTTGAAATGCTCTGGCCTCATTTTGACTTTTAGGTAGGTAGAAAAAGAGCAGGCTGGAGACTGGCTTATACATGTTACACCTTTACATGTGTTTTCCTTTTAGAGAAAAGTGCAGTCCTCTCATTAGACAATTCCATGCATGCCAGGTTTATTTTGTTTTTGTCAATTTTCTTCTTTATTATGAATTTAATCATCAATAAACACAAATATTCCAATATACAAAAAACCAAAGTATCGTGAAATTATGAAATTTAAATCCTGTAACTCACAGTCTGTTTTTAAAAAGTGTATATTAAATCTTATAGGTAGAAACAAAGTTACCATGTGTTCTGTCCCCTTCTGAATGGTTTGTTTTCTTCTCTGCATTATAAAGAAAAAAATTTCACTAATTTTCTTCTTTTTTTTTTTTTTTGGTTGCATTTCTGTTATTTCTCACTCACTCACATTCCCACTCCAACCCTGTCCAGTAGAAGCCATCCCTACAGGAAATAAGTATATATATATATATATATCAATACATTGGCAACACTCAAAAATGCTGCATGCAGTATTCATGTTTGAAATTTCCAGTTACGATTCCATAGAGCACTAGAGTTCCAAAATTCAACCTCCGGAAACATCATAATGAAGTTTCCCTAGAACTTCTTGTAGTTTTTCCAAAGGAGGAGTGGTAACTTTAAGGCTTATCTGAACAAGGAAGAAACTTAGTCTTCCTTGACTTCACTAAAATGCATGTCCTTCCACACACAGTCTTGCCCCAGATAGGGAACATTAAGAAACGCGCAACTGTACATGAAGTTCTGGAAGCTCTGTTAGGATTAAGATTGACCTTTAGTTGAGGAAGCGTGCAGCACAAATGGGAGATTCTGACCTATTTTCTATGTACATGTATAGTGTTGCACCTCTAAGGAAAACAGTGGCAGCTTCCCAAGCAAACACTAGGTCAGAGTCTAAATATCCTCAGAGAATCTTCTTTTAATCATTAGTGGAATTCTCTCTACACACACATTAGGAACCCCAAGACTTCCATTAAAAGGAAGAGATTTCTTTTAAAGAAGAGTGTAATACAATTATAGGACTCTGTTTTAAAGGTAAAAACATAAATAGCATCGGTGAAGAATGAGGAAGAACACTTCTAAAATGTTTATTCTTGTATGTGTTGAACAGTCTAAAAGGCAGATTTGGTTTTGTTAAGGAACAGTTCAAAATTCCTAGATGGCTGAATTTGGAGTCAGAGAAACTGAATTCAGATCCTGACTTTGTTTTTAATTATCTGTATGACTTTGGATTCACCTCCCTCGTCAGCTAAAAGAAAAAAAATAGAGGCATAAAATGGAGGAGAGTACAGAAGGAGAATTGGGCTTTATAATCGTTAAAGTCTTCCTTCCCCTCCTCCATTTTGTTGCTCTAAATGCCATATTATTCTAAATCTTAGGGATGAAAACTCTAGTTGTAAATGTGCAATGATGAGACATTTGTCAACTTCTGGCTAGAATTAAATTCCTGGAGATTCCTAATTGATAGAATTTCTCATTTATAACAACTTTCTTCACATTGCAAGTTCTGTCAATGGAGGGTGATAGATTCTGAGCTTGTTTTAATTTCACCTTTGCTTATGGCAGCTACGTGGTGCAGTGGATAGAGCACTGGGCTTCAGGTTAGGAAGACCTGAGTTCAAATATGGCCTCGGACACTTACAAGCTGTGTGAATGAGCAAGTCACTTAACCCTGTTTGCCTCAGTTTCCTACTCTGTAAAATGAACTAGAGAAGGAAATGGCAAACCAAATTTTCTTTGTCAAGAAAATTCCAAAAAGGGTCATGAAGAGTCGGCCACTAAACACTAACACTTGTCAGCTGAAGTACTGTCCTCTGAGACCAGCATTTGCATGTTTTTTTTCCTCTGATTGACAGTTTAAGTGGTACAATCAATAATATTTTTGTAACACTTTCTCCCTACTCCTATGCAAGTTAGGCCAGCTTTTCTTTAGAAGGTACTGAAACTGTCCTTTGGATATGATTGACTCAGAAGGTTCAGTTTATTGACAGCTTTCTGGTCACCTGATACAAAAATAATCAAGGCTCTTAACATCTTCCTGAGATTTCATCCTGCACAGTAAGTAGCATGAACGAGACTGGCAACTCAACTGCATCAGTGCTTTATCCAGAGGACTGGCTTGAGTCAAATTTCTGGCCTACAAAAGTCATTTCTGCCATATTTACTTGGTTTCTGATCAGAGTCTTCTCTGGGTAATGTTTTTATACACATAAATAATTTCGCTCAAAATGTGACAAGTTAATAGGGATTATTTTTACGGTCCAGGACAGTTCCTTGTTAGCTTTCATGAACATATGTGTGTAATAGGGATTGACCAGTAGGAGCCCAGTCATTTTAGTATTCACAGTATACTCTATCTGGTATCAATTCACATTTGAGGAGCCCACTCCACACAATGCATGATGTGGCATAATCAAGAGATTTTGCCCCTGATTTCAGAGAAAATATTCAGTTGAAGTGGGAGCCTCCCAGAAGTCTCCTGAAATGCTCTCCTAACCTACATTTCTTCTAGTGGGTTGGATTAATTGATAAGCATCTATTAAGTCTACTCTGCGCAAGGCACGAGTAGTGCTGGAGATACAGAGAAAAGTAGAAAACAGCCCTTGCTCTTAAGGAGCTCATGGTCTAAGTGGGGAGACTACATGCAAACATGTACAGATACAATATAGACAGGATCGATTGGAGATAATCAAAGAGATTGGGTAAGTCTTCTTGTAGAAGGTGGGTTGATTTCTTTTTAATCTTTGCAAAGACAAAATAGGTAAGACTTGGCAATGGATTGAATAGGGGGGTAAGAAAGTGAGAGTTAAGGATGATACATAGGTTGCAAGCCTAGGTGATTGGAGGATTGTAATGATAGGGAGGTTTAGAAGTGGGAAGGGTTTGGGAGAGAAATGAGCTCAGTTTTGAACATGCAGAGTTTAAATATCTACAGGACATTTAATTTGAGATGTCTAATAGGTGGTTAGGGATGTGAGCCTAGAGGTCAGCAGAGATGTTTAGATAAGTAGAGCTGAGAATCTTCAGCAAAGAAATGATAACTGAATCCATGGGAGTTAGTGAGATGACCAAGTGAAACTGTATAGAGGAAGAAGAGGACAGGGAGCCAAGATCGCCTTGTGGGACATCCAGAGTCAGCAGATGTGACCTAGATGAAGATTCAGCAAAGGGTAGGACCAATTGGAATGATAGAAGGAGAACCGGGATGGAGTAGCATCATGGAAATCTAGTGAGCCGAGAATATCAAGAAGAAGGATGGGCTGTAGATGGCCTTCTCGAGGAGTTTAGCTACAAAAGGGAGGAGAGATATGGGATGATAGTTAGTTGGGATGGATGGATGAAATGCGAATGTTTTGAAAATGGGAGAAACACGGGCCTGTTTGTAGGTAGTTGGGAAGCAGTCATTAGAAAGAGAGAAACTGAAGACGAGAGAGAATGCAGGTGATAGAGGGTGCAATTAGATGGAGAAGAGAGCATGGAATGAGATCCCTTGTGTATATACATATGGGTTTGTTTTGGCAGGGAGAAAGGCCACTTCATGTAAGACAGGGGTGAAGAAGGAGATAGTGGCAGAAATCATCTGGGTGATATGAGATTAGGTGAAAACAAAAGGGAGCTCTTGGCAAATGGCCTCTATTTTTTCAATGAAATATGAGGCAAGATTTTCAGCTAAGAGGGAGACTGGAGGTCAAGCAGCTCTCTCCTCAGGATTGACTCCTCATTTGGACCAGCTGCAGTGGCCATGTCAGACTCTTCCACGGTGTCTAATGGCAAGACTGTAGGCTCTTGGGGTGAGGGGGATGATAGAAGGGAGGGCAAATGGGAGGAGGGAGTAACTAGAAGTAAACACTTTGGGGAGGGACAAGATGAAATGAGAGAATAGAATAAAGGGGGGACACTGTAGGATGGAGGGAAATATAGTTAGTCTTCCATAACATGACTATTATGGAAGTCTTTTGCATAACTACACATATATAGTCTGTATTGAATTGCTTGCCTTCTCAGTGGGGATGGGTGGGGAGGGAGGGATGGAGGGAGAGAAGTTGGAATGCAAAGTATTAGAAACAAATGTTGAGAATTATTATTGCATATAACTGGAAAATAACAAATACAGGTAATGGAGTATAGAAATCTATCTTGCCCTTCAAGAAAAGAGAGAAGATGAGGATAAGGGAAGGGTGGGGTGTGATAGAAGGGAGAGCACATTGAGGGAAGAGGTAATCAGAATGCAAGGTGTTATGGGGTGGGGGAAGGGGAGAGATGGAGAGAAAAATTGGAACTCAAAATTTTGTGGAAATGAATGTCGAAATCTAAAAACAAATAAATAAAACTATGAAAAACCCCCCCAAAACCCAAAACAAAACAAAACAAAAAAAGACTGTAGGCTCTTCCAGCCTTTCACAGCTCACAAAGTCATAAGCTGGTCTGCCTGTCTCTGATGTTTATTCACCCAAGATCAGAAAATAGACACGACATTAACAGAAAATGCTTTAGTTTCACTACTACATGGTGGGCCAAGAAGGGGAGAAAAGACAGATGATACTCCCATCTCCCTAAACCGAGGCTTATTTGGACAAATTACTTAACCTGTTTGCCTCAGTTTCCTTATTTGTAAAATGGGGATGAAAATATTGGAATCTACCTTAAAGGGTTGTTGAAAGGATCAAATGACATAATAATTGCGAAGTACTTAGCACAGTACTCAGCATATGGTAAAAGCTATATTAATGTTGTTACTGTTACAGAAAGTTCTTGTCTCAATGGATTTAGTCTATCCAAGTCTTTTGTATGCATACTCAGTTGTGTTTCAGCAGCCAATTAAAAGAGTTTTTTCCATTGTCAAGAGTTTTCATTGTAAGCTGGCAGAAAACAGTCAAAATACTTGCATATGTCCTACATCAGGGGCAAGTTCCTTCAATAACTCATTACCACACTTTTGTGTTGCAGGCTTATCAAGTTTCATTATGGGATGAGACCAGACAGAACATACTGTGCATGTCCCAAGGACTGGGCTCCCTTTGGTGCACCCTTTGTCAACGTAGATTTAGAGATGCAATGCCATTGTTAGACGAGCTGTTGACTCAAAAACACCAAGATGCTAATTTTAACCTATTTTACATCAGATTTTCATGATAGTTGATTTTATGTTCAAATGTATAAAAAAAGTCTCCTACACAAATCTTCATTTTTCTTCCTGTAATCATTCTCAGTCTCTTCTGTTTCTTTGTCAAATTCATAAAGACAATTGTTTGGATTTATGCAAGGCTTCTTTCTCCCTTCCCTCCCCTTTGACCTCTAAGAAAATTATGAGGTCTAACCGAACACTGAAAACTCTGTGCTTTGTATTTGGCTGAAAGAATTGTCATTAATAACCCCATTTCCAAACTCCAAATCTTCAGGTTTAGAGGTAGCCCTGGAGTACATACTGATGGAAATCAATTTGTTAAGCAATTTTTGCTTGTCTCAGTTGGGTATATACTTTTCCCTAAAAAGCCTAGAAAGGTTTGCTTCCAGACATATATAATAAAGGAAGAAATTAGAAAGAAGAATTGAGATGGAGAGTGGTCCCTGGAAGGAGCTCTTCCTGTAAGTTTCTGTTACTGTAGCTTTCTTCTTCCTATTCCTTAGCATGAGATGACTTGTATTTGAAGTCTCAGAAGATGGAAATGTCCCAAAACTCATAACTGATGAAGTCTCTTCACTGGTGAAAGTGGTCTACTACCTACTTATGGCCTCAGTGTGGAAAAGTTCTAATAGAAACAAGTGATAGCAGGATACTTTAGTTCATTGTCAACATCTTCAACAAAACAAGATAGAGTTCATGTAAGAATCCTGGGCGTGTAATAAAAACACAAGATAGTGAACCATTGGTAAGCCATTTCATAACAAGTAGTTGAAAGATTTGCTGGTCCACAAAGTGGCTCCAGAGAGTGACTGAGGAAAAGGCAATGAGTCACATTTACTTTTTGCCCATTGATAGTTAAATGCAAATGGAGTGCTAGTGACTGGCTTCCTAGCAAATGGGAGCAACAGAGTCTATGGGGGCTTCAGCTGATGGTGGAGAAAAGGGACCCTTCTAACCTCTCAGAGTACCTTGGGGGAGAGTGGGGAGAGGTGATAGACCTGACCCTGAGAGAATGGCCCCCAAACTAATATAAATGGCAATAATACCAGCATTCTTTTTCTATTCCAGTAATGATATTTATTTATTATTTATTATTGATGGCAACTAGGTGGCACAATGAATAGAGTGTTGGGTTTGGAGTCATAAGGCTTGAGTTCAAATATGGCCCCAGACTCAGGGCAAGTCATTTAACCATTTTCTTCCCTTCAGTTTCCTCAACTATAAAATGGGAGTAATATTACAACACCTTCCTCACAAGGTTGTTGTGAAGATCGGTGAGTAGTCTGAGCTACCTGAATGGGGACCCAGCCAGTTGGGCAACTCAGTTTGTCCTGTCCCTCTCCCTCTCTGTCTGTTTTCTTCACCTTCTCCTCCTCCCCCATCTTGTTCAAAGGAAGGTAAATTTTGATGATCAAAAGCTTCCTAGCTCACTTGGGGTTCACTGCCTAGATTACTTTCTCCAAGACCAAATCTCTGAGCTCATAGACTGAACTGCAATAGGTTGGATGACAATAGGTCCCTGTCCAAGTACCACTTAATGGCTATTTTTTGGGTCCTCCTGGCTCAGGCTGCAAGTCAATAGTAACTGTTCCTCTTTTGACCAGCAACCCTGAGGGTCTTCCCCTTCCAGTTTTATTTTATTTTTTTAATTAAAGGGGCCACCCCTTGAGTAACTACTTAAAGAGGCCTATTCACTGAATGGGCATTATTTCACTCAAAATGAAAACCCGAAAAGACCTTAGCCTAAAAGGTCCAGGGTCTCCCATTGCATCCTGGACCATCTATAGTCTTCCTGATTAATATCTGGCTAATGGACCCAGATGGCTCTGGAGGAGAAAGTGAGGCTGGTGACCTTGCACAGCCCTCCCTCCCTCAAATCAAAGTCAACTGCAAGTCATGTCATTATCTCCCTGATATCATGGTCCTCTTCAAGAATGAAGGACAAATAGAACAGCAACCTGTCAGGATCACGTGAGATGATATTCGCACTTAGTATAGTGCCTGGCACATAAGCTATAGAAAGTGCTTATTCCTTTCCTTTCCCCTTTCCCTCCCTGGGAAGTTAGTTGGGTTTTCTGCTAAGCAGGAGGAAAGTAGTAACAGAAGCCTTTCATTTTACAGATGAAGAAACTAGAAACATGAAATGATTTGCCCAAGAACACACAGAAAGTTTGTGGCACGTCCAGGACTAGAACCTAGATTTTCCAATGGTGCTTTCACAACCTCATGTTCCTGGCTAGTCATTTAAGCTCTCTGAGCCTCAGCTTTGTCATCTATAAAATAGGACTAATTCTATTACTTACATCCCTTAAACTATTGAAAGGATCATGTAGCTAGATAGCTCTTGGTAACCATAAAGAGCAATGTAAAAGTGAACTATTCTCCACCTCTTAGGACTTAAGTTTCCTTGTAGGTAAAAGGAGGAGGTTAGAGAGGATGATGCTTTCTAATGCTTAAATGCTATGACTTCAGTATTAATGGGGATGGGGAGGGCTGGGGCAGCTAGGTAGTGCAGTGGACAGAATGCTAGGCCGGCAGCCAGAAAATGCCATTTCATGAGTTCAAATCTGACTTTAGACACTTCTAGCTGTGTGACCCTGAACAAGTCACTTTGCCTCAGCTCCTCATCTATAAAATGAGCCGGAGAAGGAAATGGCAAACCACTCCGGTGTCTTTGCCAAGAAAACTCTCAAATGAGGTCATGAAGTGTTGGTTATGACTGGAGCTACTGAAAAGCAATTAATTAGAGAGACAGCATGACATAATGGATAGTGGACCTAGTAGTCAGGAAAGACTGATACATACAGTTGAGTTAGCATAAATAAATCACATCACTTGTGTCCTTGGGACTACATGTCTAAGATGACAAATTGCTGAATCTAAAAGAGACATTATTGCATGTCTGAAACCTTTACCTGCCTCAAAACATTAATTTCTTAGCTTCTTTAGTTTCAAGGGGGAAAAAAAAGAAAATTAAAAAAAAGAATTCAGAGGTGAACACTAAGATGGATATTTAACATCCTAAGTGCTACCACAGGGCAAACAGGCCTATCTAAAGGCCCTCTAAGGGGGAGACAGGAGGAAGCACGTGTCAAGCACTATCATCATGACCACCACTTCCCCTCAGACCCTAATGGAGACAGATCAGGACCCTGAACCCTTGGGAATAGCAATGTTTTCAACCCAGTGCCCTCTGTTACCATCTTCAGAAGCAACCCCTTTGGAGAGGCAGCCCAGCAAAGGCTCCTCCAGATGCTACCACCATGCTACTCAAGACCCAGAAAGGAAAGTTCTTGCCACCAAAGTTTTTTACCCTATCAAATGGTTCAATATCAGAAACTGATGCTTTTATAGGGGAAATGACAGTAAAGAAGAGGCATTGAAATAACCTTTTCTGTAGATTAGCAGATCAAGAGCTAGTGGACTTTTTCATTTGATTTGCAGGTGAAAGCCTCCACATGTGTCTTCTCCCTCAACAGTACGTGAGCTCCATAGGCAGGGACTGTCTTACTTTTCTATTTATATCCCCAGTACAGAGCCCAGTGCTTTGCACGTAGCAATGCTTAACAAATACCTTGTCATTCATTCACTAAGTTATTTACTCATTCACTCATCTATTTATTCAAAGAGCAGTATCTATGGAGCCAAGATGGAATTTTGATCAGGTAAAAGAACAGCACTGAGTCCATGTCTAGCAATGCCAGGGGAGAAAGAGCTGATTCTGAAAAGGAAGATTCCTATTTAACCCTCTAGGTTCAATGAAATATTCTTAGAAAGAGGGAGGTATTCCCCATGGGAGAACTTTCTTATCTCACTTACCTCAGCCTCTGGGATTGGATAACCTTAATTAGTATTCTATACTTTTCCTTCCTCTTTTCTTTAGAGTTTAAGTTCCTTTCCGCATCTGGCACAAAATAGGTACTTAATAATGTTTAGTGATTTATTGGTTGTTTAATAATTATTGATTGATTGCTTAAGAGTATGTTAGGAACAACACTTTGAAGAGTGAAAGCAGCAGGCTAACTGAAGTAGCACCCAGTGAGAAGAGATGGTCAACTTGGGTGGAGACAGCATGGCACTCCAATTTGAAGAGGGAAGTAGCTCTAGGTGAAAAGTAAGAAAACTTTGATTTTGATCCCTGCTCTGATGTGTGACCTTAGGCAACTCACTTCACCTCTGGCATCTCCACACAACTTGTGCTCAATCTACTTCAGTGATCCATTTTTAAGTGTTGAGGAAAAGATTAAACAAGAATTTTGCCTCTTTTTTGTATCCTTAGCTCTTTGTACAGTGTCTGGCACATATAGGTTCTTAATAAATGTTCCACTTGATTGGCTGATTTTATTTGGAAGTGTTTTGAAAGCTGAATAAAGTGTGATAAAATGCCAAGGTAGCTGGAGTTCCAGGGGGAAAGCCAAAATGGTGGAGGAGAGGAAATGCTCAGCTCAGTCCTCTTAACATTCCCCTCCAAATAACTTTAAAATTATGCCTTAAATTGAATTCTGGAGTGGCAAAGGCAACAAAAAGTCAGAGGGAGACCAAGACAATTTAGGAGTTTGGAAAGATATGTGACATGGAGGTGGAGGCTGGTCCAGAAGCCATGTGAATAAAACACCAGTGGTCAGACTAGATGGTGGTGACAGATGTAACAGCAGCTTAGGGAGCTCTCCAGTCAGAGGTAAGGAGGCTTGGTAACTGGTCAGAAAGAGACTACAGAGGACCACTGGGCTAGCACTAGACACAGTACCAGATTCCCTTTGACAATTTCATTGCCTATATCCTCTTCATAGTTCAAGGGCTGGGAGGAGCACTTTTGGTCAAGAGGAAGGGGAAGTTCTAAGGGGCAACTGATTAGCAACAACATTGTCTGTAGTTCTGGGTCATAGTTCAAGGACAGGGAGGAATACTTTTGAACAAGAGGAAGTGGAAACCCTGAGGGACATCTGTTTAGCAACTCCATTGTGTGTACTCACTTCTGGGTCATAGTTCAAGGGTGGAAACATTTTCAGAGGGAATAGAAGCCCTGAGGGTAATATCTCTCCTCAAGAGCACTATTAATTGCAATGCAAAAGGCCTGGGCCCAGTCCTAGATAAGGATCAGAATACAGAACAGGAGAGCAGTGACCATAACTCTCCATAGATCATACTACTTTGGAAACACCTCAAACTTTCAAACTACCAGAACTAGCTCTGAAAATAGCAATATGAAAAAACCTGAAGCTTGACATGCCTCCTTTCCTTCCTCCATGGCAGTAATAGAGCCCAAACACAACATAAAATTTCAAATCAAGAAACAGGGTGGAAAAATGTGCAAATAATAACATCAAAATAACCTGACCATAAAAATCTATTATGGTGACAGAGAAGATCAAGACACAAACTCAGAAGAATACAATGAAGTCAAAACAGCCACAAGAAAAGCCTCAAAGGAAAAAAATGTGAATTGGACATAAGTCCAACAAGAATTTTTGGAAGAGCTAAAAAGGATTTTCAAAATCAAAGAAGTGTGGTAGAGGAAAAATTAAGCAAAGAAATGAAAGCAAAGGAAGACTATTATGGAAAGACAATTAACAGGTTGGTTAAAGAGGCACAAAAACTACTGAAGAGAATAAAACCTTAAAAAACAGAATAGGCCAAATGGAAAAAGGGGTACAAAAGTTCACAGAAGAAAATAATTCCTTAAAAATTAGAATTGGGCAACTGGAAGCTAAGGACTACATGAGACATCAAGAAACAATAAAGCAAAGTCAAAAGCGTAAAAAAAGATAGAAGAAAAAGATAGAAGAAAAAAGATAGAAGAAAAAGTATGGAAAAATAACTGACCTGGAAAATAGATTGAGGAGAATTAATCAAAGAATTATTGGATTGCCTGAAAACCAAGATCAAAGAAAGAAGCCAGATACATACTTCAAGAAACTGTCAAAGGAAATGACGCAAATATCCTTGAACCAGAGAGTAAATAGACATTCAAGGACTCCATTGATCATCACCTGAAAGAGATCCTAAAATGAAAACTTCCAGTAATATTATCGAGAAATTCCAAAACTACCAAAGTCAAAGAGAAAATACTTCAAGCTTCCAAAAAGCCAAAAAGCCAAATACTGTGGAGCCACAGGATCACACAGGATTTAGCAGCTACCACATTAAAGGAACAGAGGACTTGGAATATGATATTCTAGAAGACAAAAGGGCTAACATTACAACGAAGAATAATCTACCTCACAGAACTAAGTATACTCCTTGAAGAGAAAAAACTAGCTAAGTAATTAAATAGAAGACTTTCCAGCATTCCTCAGGAAAAGGTCTGCACTAAATACAAAATGTGACTTTCAAAGACAAGATTCAAAAGAAGCATAAGAAAGGTAAACAAGAAAGAGAAATCATAAGGGACTCAATAAGGTTAAACCATTTACCTTTCTATATGAGAAGATGATACACGAGTCTTCTAAGAACTTTACCATTATTAGGGTAGTTAGAAGGATTTTTATATAAAAAGAAGGTGCAGGATTGAGGAGATTTCATTGGGATGATATAAAAAAATGGATAGGTGCGAAAGAGAGATCCCCTAGGGGAATGATGAAGGAGAAGGAAGATTAGGGAAAATGACCTCACATAAAAAAAATGCATGAGTAAGCACTATTATAATACAGGGGAAAATGATGGAGGAGGCAGGCAATGTTTAAACCTCACTCACATCTAAATTGGTTCAAAGGGGGACACACCACACATATATACATATACTCAGTTGATAACAAAAATTTATCCTGCCCAACAGCAACGTAGGAAGAGAATGGGATAAAAGAAAGGGAAGGTGATAAATGGGAGGGTAGATAAAAGAAGCCAATGGTCAGAAGGAAAACAGACATTAGAAGAGGGACAGGATGAAAGAGAGAGAGAAGGATAAAAAGAGGAAAAGAGAATGGAGGGAAATACACAGTTAGCAATCATAAATGGGAATGTGAATTGGAAGGAACTTACCCATAAAACAGAAACAACCTAATGGATTAGAAACCAGAATCTAACTACATATTGTTTATAAGAAATACACTTGCAACAGAGACACACACAGAGTTAAAGTAAGGGGCTGGAGCAGAATCTATTATGCAGAGAGACCATAGACCATAAACCATAGAAACCAAGTAATATCAATACCAAAGGTATACACACCAAATGGCACAGCATCCAAATTCTTAAAGTTAAATGAGTTACAGGAAGAAACATACAATAAAATGATACTACTTGGAGACATCAACCTTTCCCTTTCAAAACTAGAAAAATCTAACCACAAAATAAATAAGAAAGAAGTTAAGAAGATGAACAGAAGCTTAGAAAAATTAGACATGATAGATCTCTGAAAAAAAAAAATGGAATGGGAACATAAAATAGGATACTTTTTTTTATCAGTTATCCATGGCATTTTCACAAAAACTGACCATATCTTAGGGCATAAACATTTGACAACCAAATGTAGAAAAGTAGAAATGTTAAATGAATATTTTTTAGACTACAATGCAATAAATAAATGGTTATAGAAGCACAGATTGGTTGGTTGTTGTCTTTCATTTTTGAAGAGAACCAAAATGATGTCACTATGATAAAGTGAAGTTTCAGTGTGTCCAGCTATGGCTGATCAGACCAATATGAGCTCTGAATGCTCTACCACAGGTTGGGCACAGATAGTCTGTATGAATTTTTGGGGTGGATACTCCAAATTTGAGCATCCTACATTTACTTTGTGCTGTCTCAATTCTGCTTCACTCATAAGAGCACAGCACCCTTTCTGATGTGGGCACACCATGCTGAGTGGTCCTGTGTTGCAGAGTCAAATCCAAAGTTCTTGAGAGAGATCTTAAGAGTGTCCTTCTATTGCTTCTTCTGATTACCATGTGATAGTCTGCCACATGCAAGTTCTCCATAAAATAGTCTTTTGACAAGCGTATATCTTGCATTCAAACAACATGGCCAGCCCATTGGAGTAGCACTCTCTGAAGTATAGTTTGAATGCCTGGCAGTTTAGCTCGAGCAAAGTCTTCAGTGTCTGATACCTTATCCTGCCAGGTGATCCTCAGAGTCTTCCTAAGATAGTTCAAATAGAAGCAGTTCATTTTCCTGGTATGGCACTGGTAGACAGTCCATGTTTCACAGGCATACAACAATGAGATCAACACAACAGCTCTGTAGACCTTCAGTTTGGTAGTCAGTCTAATACTTCTTCTCTCCCAAACTTTTCTTGGGAGTCTCCCAAACACTGAGCTAGCTCTGGCAATGCATACATCAACCTCATTGTCAATGTGGATATTCCTAGAAAGGACACTACAAAGGTAAGTGAACTTATCCACAGCATGTAAAACTTCTCCATTTGTTGTACTTAATGATACCACATATAGATGGTGTGGTGGTGGCTGATAGAGCACCTGTATTTTCTTGGTTAATTATTAGGCCAAGATTAGCACAGGCAGCAGATAATTGATTCATATTTTGTTGCATCTCAGCTTCAGAGGATGCACTGAATGCACAATCATCTGCGAACAGAAAATCATGCACCAACACTCCCTCTACTTTGGTCTTGGCTTGTAGCCTTTTCATATTGAAGAACTTACCATTGGTATGGTAGTTGACCTTGATGCCATGTTCATCCTCATTGAAAGCATTTGACCACATGGCTGAAAACATCATGCTAAAAAGCATGGGAGGAAGCACACAGCCCTGTTTTACTCCATTAGGGACTGGGAAGGCATGAGAGTTTTGCCCACTATCCAAAACCCAGGCAAACATGTACATCATTGTACATCATGAAATTGATGTACAATACTGATGAACTTCTCTGGGCAGTCAAATTTTGACATAATTTTTCATAAGCCCAAATGACTAACAGTATCAAAGGCCTTGGTCAGATTTACAAATGTTGTGTACAGACCTCTGTTTTGTTCCTGGTATTTCTCCTGGAGTTGTTGGGCAGCAAACACCATATTGACTATTCCTCAGCCCTTCCTGAAGCCACATTGGCTCTCAGTTATAGGACCATCTTCCAGGTGAAGGATCATTCAGTCTACTAAGGAGGACTCTAGCAAGAATCTTGCCAGTAATGACTAAGACAGAGACGCCCCTGTGATTGTTGCAGGATAATCTATTTCCTTTACCTTTATAGAGATGGATAATTGAGACATCCTTGAAATCCTGGGGGATAACCCAGAGTATGAGCAATAGTCCCTCTACCTTGTAAATCTCTAGTGGAATAGAATCAGCACCAGATGCTTTGCCAATGAAAGGAACCTAATGGCCCTCAAAACCTCTTCTTCAGTTGGAAGTTCAGCTAACGAAGGAGTGTCTTCAACCTGAGATAAACAGTCAAGGGCCTCAGCATTGATTGATGATGGTCTGTTGAGAACACAATGGAAGTGTTTAACCCATATCTTTAGGATCATGTCCTTATCAATAATCAATGTGGCTCAATTAGCACTGAGTAGTTGTGATGCACCATAGGTTTTTGGTCCATAAATAGCTTTCAGGGAGTAATAAAAGTGCTTTGGATTTTTTTGGAAGCACAGATTAAAAGTTAATTGGAAACAAAATAATCTACCCTAAAAAATGAGTAGGTCAAAGAACAAATCTTAGAAACAATTGATTACTTTGTTAAAGAGAATGACGACAATGAGACAACATTCCAATATCTATGAGATGCAGTCAAAGCCATACTTAGAAAAAAAATTATATCTCTTACTACATACATCAATAAAAGAAAGAAAGAACAGATTAATGTATTGGGTAGTTAACTAAAAAAAACTAGAAAAAGAAAAAACATTTTAAATCTTAAATACCAAATCAAAATAATGAAAAATCAAATGAGAGATGAATAAAACTGAAAGAAAACTATTGAAGTAGTAAATAAAACTAAGAACTGGTTTTAGAGGGGAAAACCCCATAAAATAGATACATCAATTTGGCTAAATTTGGTTAATTTGGCTAAACAAGCAAGAAAGAAGTGAGAAAGAAAGGAAAGAAAGGAAGAAGAAAACTGAATTATTCCTATCAAAAATGAAATGGATAAATGTACCACCAGTGAAAATGAAATTAAAGCAATTATTATACCCAGTTATATCCTGGTAAAATTGACCATCCAAGGGAAATGGATAAATATTTACCGAAAATATAAATTTCCTAGATTAAAAGGAGAGGAAATAGATTACTTAAGTAACCCTATCATCAATGTGGCCTCTAAGGAAAAAAAAACAGAACCAGATATATTTATAAGTGAATTTTACCAAACACTTAAAGAACAATTAATATCAATACTATGTATGCTACGTTTAAAAATAGGTAAAGAGTTCTACCAAATTCCTTTTATCATACAAATGATTTTGATACCTAAAACAGGGAGGGAAAAGCAGAGAAAGAAAACTATAGAACAATTTCCTTAATGAATACTGATTCAAAAGTTGTCAATAAAACACTAGAAAGGAGATTACATCAATATATCACAAAATTCATACACTATTATGGGATTTATATCAGGAATGCAGGGCTGCTTTGATATCAGGAAAAATAGCAGCATAGTTGACCGTATTGATAATAAAAATAATATAATTATCTCAATAGATTCAGAAAAAGACTTTGACTAAATATAACACCTACTCCTATAAAAAAATTAGAAAGCATAGGAATCAATTGAGCCTTTCTTTTGCTGTTTTTGTTATTTTCAATATTTCATTTCCTCCCTCAATTACACGTGAAAATAATTTTAAACATTGTTTCTTTTTTTTTAAGTTTTGAGTTCCAAATTCCATTCCTCCTTTCTTTCCCTTTCCCATCCCTGAGATGGTAAGCAATCTGGTATAGGTTTTATATGTGAAATCATGTAAAATATTTTTGTATTAGTCATTTTGTGTAAGAAAAATTGAACAAAATAAAAAAAGAGAAAGAAAGTGAAAAATAATTTGTTTTGCTCTGTACAGATGGCATCAGTTCTTTCTCTGGAGATGGATAGCACTTTTCATCATAAGTGCTTTAGGATTTTCTTGCATCATTGTATTGCTGAGATGAGCTAAGTCATGCCGTTGTTTATGATACAATGTTGCTGTCATTAAGTATAATGTTCTCGCTTCTACTCACTTCACTCTGGCTCACTTCATGTAAGTCTTTCCATGTTTTTCTGAAACCATTCTGCTCATCATTTCTTATAGCACAACAATATTCCATTACAATTATATACCGCAAATTATTCAGATTCCCCTATGGATGGGCATCCCCTCCATTTTCACATATATATCATTCATATATATATATATATATATATATATATATATATATATCTATTATGTTTCACCTAGTCACTATAAAAAGACTTGCTATAAATGTTGTTGTACAAATAGATTCTTTTCCTCTTTTAAAAAAGTATCTCTTTGAGATACAGACCTAGTAGTGGTATTGCTGGACCAAAAGCTATGGAACCTTAATGGAACCTTTAAAAAAAGATAATAAGTATCTACGTAGAGCCAAGAGCAAGAATAATCTGTTGTAGGGATATACTTGAAGCCTTTCCAATAAGATCACAAATGAAGGAAGGACGTCCATTATCACCATTACTATTCACCATTGTAGTAGAATTGCTAGCTATATTATTGACAAGAAAAAGAAACTGAAGGAATAAAAATAGACAATGAGGAAACAAATCTATTCCCCTTTGCAGATGATATGATGGTGTATTTAGAAAACCCTATAGAATCAACTGAAAAATTAGTTGCAACGATTAACAACTTCACCAAAGTTGCAGAATATAAAATAAACCCACATAAATCACCAACATTTTTATATACTACCAAGAAAGTTCAGCAGCAAGAGATATAAAAAAATTCCATTTAAAATAGCTGTATACAATACAAAATACTTGAAAGCCTACTTGCTAACACAAACTAAGGGCTTATATGAACATAATTACAAAATACTTTTCACACAAATAAAGACAGATGACTGGAGAAATATTAATTGTTTATGAGCCAATATAATGAAAATGACAATTCGATCAGCTTACTTTACTTATTCAGTGCCTTACCAATCAAATGACCAAAGAATTATTTTATAGTTAGAGAAAACAGTAACAAAATTCACCTGGAAGAATGAAAGGTCAAGAATATCAAGGGAGTTAATGAAAAATGTAAAGGAAGATGGCCTAGGAGTTCCAGATTTTGAACTATATTACAAAATGGTAATTACTGAAACAATCCAGTACTGGCTAAGAAATAGAGCGGTGGATACACATTAGTAAATGACCATAGCAATCTAGTGTTTGATAAACTAAAAGACCCAAGCTTTTGGGGTAAAATTTGACAAAAATTGCTGGGAAAAATGGAAAGCAATTTGTCGGAAACTAGCTATAGACCAACATCTCATACCATTTATCAAGACCTCAAAATAGAGAAGTGATTCAGACATAAAGGGCATTAACATAAATAAGGCACTATGGGAAAATGTATCTATTGGATCTATAGATAAAGGAAGGGTTTATGACCAAACGAGAGATAGAAAGGATTACAGAAAGTATAATAGATAATTTTGATGAAATGTAATTAAAAAAGCTTTTATACAAACAAAAGAAATGCAGCCAAATTGGAAGAAAAACAGGAAACTAGGAAACCATTTATAGCAAATTTCTCTATAAAGACCTTATTTCTCAAATATATAGGGGGCAGAACCAAATTTGCAAAAATTAGAGGCATTCCCCAATTGGTATATTGTCAAAGGATAAGAAGAGACAATTTTCAGAAGAAATCAGTTATCACTAGCCACTTGAAAAAATGCCCTAAATCACTACTAATGAAAGAAATGCTATTTGAAACAGCTTTGAGACATCACCTTCCACCTATCAGATTGGCTAACATGACAGAAAAGCAAAAAGACAAAAGCTCAAAGGGATGTGGAAAAGCTGAGACGCTAACGGATTGTTGGTGGAGTTGTGAACTAGATCAACTATGCTAGGGAACAATTTGGAACTATACACAAAGGACTCTAAAACTTTTTGCTAGCAATATCACTACTAGGTTTGTATCCCAAAAGAGATCAAAGAGAAGGAAAAAGAACCTATATGTACAAAAATATTTATTGCAGTTCTTTTTGTCATAGCAAAGAACTGGAAATCAGGGGGCTACCCATCAATTTGGGAATGGCTGAACAAGTTGTGGTATATGATTGTGATGGAATACTATTGTGTTATAATAGAAATGATGAACAGGATGGTTTCAGAAAAACCTGGGAAAACTTATATGAATTGATAGAGTGAAGTGAGCACAAGGGGAACATTGTACACAGTAGGAGCAATATTGATGATCAGTTCTGAAAGACTTAGCTACTCTGATCAAGACAATGATCCAAGATAATTCCAAAGGCCTCATGATGAAAAATGCTATCCACCTCCAGAGAGAAAACTGATGAACTCTGAATGCAGATTGAAGTACATTTTTTAAAAATTTTCTTTATTTTTATTGTTTTATTTTGTTTGTGTTTTCTTTTACAGCATGGCTAATATGGTTTCACATGGATAGTCTATATAAAATTGAATATCTCCTCAGACATGTGAAGGAGGGTGGGGATTAGGAACTCAAAATTTTAAAAAAATGAATGCTAAAAATTTTTATATGTAATTGTGGAAATATATGATGAAATAAAAATAATTTAAAATAAAATGCAAGGTAATATTAAGAATTCACTTTGATTCTCCTCTGTGCCCATCATTGCCCAGAAATGTCTCTGATTCTTCCCTTTTCAGTTTTACTGGGTCTCTTAGAGTACTTGCTCAACCATTCTATTGTTCATCCTGCCATTTTTAAAAAATTAGACCCGGAATTTCACTGGCATTAGAAACTCCTAGTGAGGACACTTCTACCACCGCAGGTTGGCACTTGTCCTGCAACATAGTCTTAGAAAGTTGCCTGGGGCACTGAAAAGTTGAGTCAGAGAACTAGTACCAGTCACTGGCAAGGTGTGAATCCAGGTCTTCCTGATTCTAAGGTCAGTCCTTGAACTACTCTACCAAGGTTGACTTTGTTTCCTGTTACATCACCAGATCTAATGCTTGTATCATTGTATTACTGGCTTTCCACTCTTGAAAAAAGCTAAGTTACATTTCTTCACCAAAATCCTATTCAGGTTTCTTACTCTTGTTTGAAATAACCCTGGGTTTGTTTGCTTGTTTTTTAAATAGGATGTGCCATGGGAAGTCAAGCTATGGTAGATAATAAAAAATATAAATAATCATAATACAATTATTTACAATGGTGCTTTAAGTTTTGAAATCACTTTACAAATATTACCTCATTTGATCCTCATAACAACTCTGGGAGGTAAGTACTATTAATATGCCGAGCTTACAGATGAGGAAACTGAGGCAAACCGATTCTTAGTGACTTGCCCAAGGTCACATAGTAAGTGAGGTAAGATTTGAATTCAACCTTTCCTGACTCTAGAGCTCTATCTACTGGGTAACTTAGCTACTTGTAGGTCCTCCTAAGGTGAAATTTTCAAATATGGGTCTGGTAGTTTGGCTATTAGCTCTTTAAGTTAATTTATTATCTATTCATCCATCAACCTATATATTTACTTATTATTACTAGATGCTAAATTCTTATTTTATTGGCTATTGCACCTCACATGGATTCTCTGAGAAGGGGGTAGGGGTAGAAAACTTGTCATTTGCATCAGTGGAGGATGTGCCCACAGGGACAAAATAAAGATTCCTCTATACTAGGATTGTAACTTTTGAGTTGGTCAGGTAATTCAATCTCTTCATTTTATAGATGAGGAGACTGAGGTCTCTCTAAAGTGACTTGCCTAAGGTCATATAGGTAGTGGGTGACTATGGTGGGGCTGAAACCTCATGTCTTCTGGCTCCAGATTCTGACTTTTCTATTATATCATGTTGACTCTGAGTTAGAAATGCTTTCTGGATGCCCACAACGTAAGCTTGCCATTCTAGTAGGTCGTTGTCCTTTTTGCTAAACTGCCTGTGGACAACAGACCCTTATAACTTAGCCTAGACTTCTGGTATAGTCCAGAGAGACATTCTAAATTCAGTCTAGCTGTGAATCTTAATTCCCTATGCACTCATTACACCAACCTTTAACCTCAGGGATTAGGGATCATTCTGGGGCTCTTGGGGAAGGCAGTTATTACTTCTTCCAAAGATTTAAACTATTGCCTTATTTTAGGTTGTATGTACATATATATGTATATACACACATATGTATGTATGTAAAATATACACACATAATAGACATATCTATATTTACATATAATTCCTTACATGTCTGAATGAAGAGCCTAAATTTCAGGACTGCTTGTTTTGATTTTAGCAGTAGGATATATTAAATAGCCTGACCGACCAACCAAAAAAAATCTAAAACATTAGGGTCAATGCTTCAAACTGACCTATGTCAAATCTCAAAGATGGAATAATCAAGGGGCATTTTTCAATCCTGAAGTTGTTCCCCACTGAGAGTTCTTAATAGAAAACATAAACCACAACATTGCCTACACATTGCTTTATTCTTAACAAAACAAAGCTTGATGAAGGCTGATGTTGAACTAGGTGAAGGAAATACTAGTATTGCACTCTCTCTGACCTGGCCCTAGCTTCCTAATATTACTTTTCCCTCCTGAACCCCAAACAAAATAGGGGCCAGATTTCCATGCTGACTAAAGGGGACAGTCATGACCACATCTTGCTTTTGCTTATCCTAGGACAGGAAAGGATCTGAGGAAGGAGCAGGTGGGGAGGTGATAATTGGCTTCCAAGGCACTCCCCACAGGACAGTAAAGATTTGTCAACAAAGGGGAGGGTTGAGGGGGGAAGCAGGAGGCTGAGCTAACAGACCCTACCACACAGCTGTTCCCAGCTTGGGGCTTTGGTAGCTCAGGTGGCCATGACTTCCTTGGAGACCCTCTTGGAACTTCTTTGACCCTACTTAAAGGAACATTGAACTAAGTGGATACTTTCCCTTTGAAGGGCAAAGAAAGTTTACAGAGCCCTGGGTGGAGTTGTTTCACAGCAGTCTCTGTCTAGAAGCATTTGATCCATGATGAAGCACTTCCCCCCCCACCCCACCCCACAACCTCAGAAAGCAACCAGGTGTCCGGTTTCTTGGGTGTGTGAATACCTTTGTTACAAAAACCCCACCCCTTTAGGACCACTGAGACTTAATTAAAATACAGAAGCTGTAAAGCTTAGCTGGAGAGAGGATACTGAGAGATGAATCAATCCAAATACCTGAAGGCTTTTTGTAATATTAGGGAGCGCTTCCCTGCTGCTCTGTGACTAAGCCGAAGTCTTGAAAACATTAATATTGAAAGATGATTTCTTAGAAGACAGAGTCAGTATTTACTGTATGTCTCAGGTCTTGCCTAGTACACCACAGTTGTCTCAAATAGATTATATTCAATTTTTTGTGTAAACATCTAATTCAAACCATAACAATGCAACTTGTTGGCTGGTTTTATGTTGGTATGCACTTTGCTGGGTCACTTTGCCCAGGCCTCCTTTAGGACTTGGGGAAAAAAACAGATCTAATTTTAGCAACTGGTTTTATTCACTTAATACTATATAATTTCCTGCCTGACATTTGTCTTGAATTGCTTTACATATGTAAATGGCATCTGCAATAATAAAACTGTAAGCTCTTTGAAAAGAAGAAACAAGTCTTATGACCTGGAATCTACTCTGTCTGTCTCTTCATGAGTTGGATTAGAAAAGAGGGATTCTTAACTGTGGATAAATTCCAGAGGGTGAACAAACTTGGAACTTTTGATGTTTTGATAACTATTTCAATATAATTGGTTTCCTTTGTAATCCAATGTATTTCACTTCATGCATATAAAACCACTGTTAGGAGACAAGTGTCCACAGACTTTACTGTCAAAGGGGTCTGTGACACAAAAAAAGATTAGGAATTCCCAGATTAGATGAACTCTAAGATCTCCAGCTATAACAGTCTATCAGCTAATGGTATGTTTCCTTTGTATCTCTTCCAAACATCTGTGTCAAACATCTTACTAGATGCCAAATACTTGTTGAATTACTATAATCTGTTAGCTAGTGTTCCTTTAACAAATAAAGAGAAAATCTACTTCACTGCTTTATTTTTCACGTTACTGAAGTTCATTCTCAGATTAATCATGCTTTGATCTTGATCCGTAGGCAAAAACTATTTAAAAATTATGCAAGATAGCTAACATTTTGAACTGAATTTTGGAACCTATTTGCCAGTTGTGTTAAATGACTGGAGAAGACACTTAAATCCTTGCACATGGGAGATAGATTCAGTGCTAGAGAAGGATAGGCTGAGAGGCTGCTGGCTATACAAAGAGAAGTTTCAAGTCCACCAACTTGATAGAGGTTCTGTAGTTGACTAATCCAAATGACTGGATTAGTGATATTGAGAACAGAAGAGGAAGAATATGGAGACTTTGTATCATGCAATAATCCAGATTCCTTCTTAGGAATCCATTTACAGAAACTTCAGCATCAAAAGTTAAAGAGTGGGAATCTATTTCATTTATAAACATCTCTCTCATTTCTTACTTCCAATGAGTGGCTGCTTCCAAACTATCTGTTAGCACTTGGGAAGATCTGTGACTTCATTGGTATGGAAACTCCATTTACGAAGGGCACAATATCCCCATCTCTGAGTCTTTTCATCTTGTGCAATTCTTCTCCTTGGTGGTCCATAAATCCTCCATTCAATGCACCAGAGGCCTTACTGTGATTCTTTTCATATCTCAGGGGTACTGGTACTGCCCCTGGCTGCCCATCTGTTGTCTCTCATTCAGCAATCCAACTGAACAAGCATTTATTAAGTACCTATTGCTAGGTGGTAAAGTAGAGAATAGTGGTGTCAGAAGACCAGATTACCCCCTCCCCCCCTAGTCATTAGCTATAGGACTTCAGGAGAGTTACTTAGCCTCTCTCTGCCTCAGTTTCTTCATCTGTAAAATGGGGATAATACTAGCATCTCCCTCACAGGGTTAGAGTTTGTGAGAATCAAATAAGATAACAATATAAAACACTATATAAATGTTATGTTGTGTTGTCATCTCTACACTGTGCTGTCTGCTTTCAAGGAGGTGATAACCTACTGGGAGGGAGCAACAGGTGCACAAATATGTAAATACAAAATATATACCACAGGAATACGAAATAATTTTTCAGGGAATTGGGGAAATAGTATCAATTTGGATGTATGACCATGATATCAGGGAGGTGATACCAGGACAAGCAAGTGAATTGGATTTAAGTGAGGGAGGGTTGTACAAAGTCACTAGCCTCACTTTCTCCTCTAGAGTCTGCTGGGTCCAGTGGCCAGATACAGATGAGGACAATTGGAGATGGTCCAGGATGTAGTTGGGGACCTTGGTCTTTTCAAGTTAAGGTCTTTAATCGGTCTCTGCTTGATTAATGCTTGACAAGAATTGAGACAGAGAATGTCCTCTACCTAGTACTGAACTTCTTTAGCAAGAAAGAATTTTCACTACATGACCAACTTATTTCCTTTTCTAGTCATACACAGTATTTTTCACAAACGCAAATCCCTGTAGTATGTTTCAGCCTACTTAGGTTTGCCATCACTTTGTTACCTCTCCATTTGCAACCTTGATATTTCTGAAACCATGATGTTTGATGTTCTATTACTTGTAGCCACAGAACATCACTAGTAGAATCTTAAGAGGTTCACAGCAACTCATTAAATTTTTACATCTTTTCACATTACCTCAATTTTCCGTTAAAAATTTTCCATGGCTCCCCACTGTCTACAGGCTAGATGTCCAATGCTTCATATTTATATTTAAAGACTTCTCCAAAACCTACAGGCAAATGGACTTTTCCAGACTTATCTACAACCATGTTTCTATAGAAGCCCTAAACTAACCAAACTGGTCTAACTACTTTTCCCTTGAAATAATAACCTGTACTTTTCTTTCCTCCCCTGTGTAGAATGGTCTCTCCCTTCCCTAATCAAAGGCCATCCTTGAAGGCACAGATTCAATTCTACCCTCTCCTGGAAGTCTTTCCAGGGAGCCTCCCTCCTTTGATACCTGCCCTATTCATTGATTTTTATTTACTGTCCTATATTTTTAGTTACATCTTTATGTGGATTCTTATCTCCCCCAATTAGACTGCAAGATCTTTTAACATAGGATCTGTTTTATATGGAGTACCTTGTGCCTATGAAAAAGCATTTACTGTTTTGTAAGTATTAGGGGGCAAGAACTTGTTCTAGCGGGCACTGGGAGACTCTAAACCAGTAATAAGAGGGACATGCAATTAGAAGTTGGGGTACCAAATGATGTTGTCAGTCATGTCTGATTATTTGTAACCCCATTTAGGAATTTCTTGGCAAAGATATTGGAGTGGTTTGCTATTTCCTTCTCAAGTTCATTTTACAGATGAGGAAACCAAGGCAATAGGGTTAAGTGACTTGCCCAGGGTCACACAGCTAGGAAGTATCTGAGGACAGATCTGAACTCACAAAACCCTCTATCCACTGTACCACCTAGCTGCTCACGGTAATACACTGTCGAAATTCAATAAATTCTGATAGAACTCAGGAAGAGTGGGAAAATGGCCATTCTACTAAGAATACCCAAAATAAACTTGAATGTTATGGATAACTAAAATAATTTTCTTTAGGAAAAGAGTCCTTTATTAAGGGTTTTTTCATATGCAAGGCACAATACTAGATCCTAAGGCTATTCAAAGACTTAAAAAATGACAGTGCTCATTCTCATGGAGTATGTGTTACAACAGTAATGGTTTCCAAAGTATGGTCTGGGGACCTCTGGGGATCCCTGAGGGGATCTGTGAGGTCAAAACAATTTTCATGATACTAAGATGTTTTAATTTCTAATATGGTTAAAAGCAATGCATGTAAACCATATAAATCAAAGCTCTTTGGGGGGGGGTCCTCAATAATTTTAAAGAGTGTAAAGATGTAGTGAGACCGAAAAGTTTGAGAAGTGATATGTATGTTATAGTGACAAATATAATAAATAAAAAAAGCTTTGATTAAGATCTTACTATAGGCAAAGTATTGTAAACTAAGTACCGGGAACATAAAGAGAAAAGCAAGACTGTTCTTATTCTTAGGGAGATCACATTCTGAGAAGGGGAGATAGCAAAATAAGTTTCAGCTGCAAGTCAAGATGGAAAGGGCCCATGGTGCTTCTGGTGCAGAGACTAAGTAGATGGTAATGCATCTTTAATGTAATTTCCATCCATAAAACCAGTGGCAATGCAAGACTGAGTTAAGATGCCAAGGAAATTTGCTACCTACATCAAAAGTTTAGGTCTCAAAACATGTAAAGAGAGGGAATGTGCTTTTACCAAGGGCATTTCTTCAACATAATAGGTATAAGATCATGGCTTCCCTTCTCAATAGGTGGGGGACAAGCTGTAGAAAGTTAGAGAATTTGGAACTGAAAACAAAAAAAAAAATGAATGTAACAATAAGAAATTTAAAAATAGGCATAGGATCAATCAACGACTATTTATTAAGCACACACTATGTGCCAAGTTCTGTGCTGGGCGCTAGGGAAACTAGAAGGAATGCTTGGGTTTTAGGAGACTAAATGCAGGAGGTACTTTGGTATCCTAAGACTGTAAAACTCTTAAATACTTGCTGCTACTTTGCATACTGAATATGCTATTTACTTTAGCCATATTAATTTTTACTTAGGAGTAGGATCTGTATACTTCACCAAAGACTCCTCCAGGTTTGTCTGTAGAATTTACAGCATCTCTTAGGGTTCTACATTATTTTGTTTCTCTCTTTCAGTTAAGAATGTGAACCAGGTTTGTAGCACTAAAGACTTGCTAACTTTTTGGTTTCCTATTGATGTAGAACAAAATGAAGGGTCCTAAGTCCTAGGTCCTGCTAGCAAGTTCAAAAATCTCTCCTGTATTTCGGAGACCAATACCTATAGCTCACTGTCTTTCTACAAATGGCTACCAATCTGTGGTAGAGCATTCTGAGCTTGTATTGGTCTGATCAGTCAGTGTCGGACACATTACAATTTGACTTCATCATGGTGATGTCATTTTGGTCCTCTTTGAGAACAAAGGACAACAACCAGTCAACCAACCAACCAACCAACCAATGGTGTACTAAGGATTCAACTACAGCAAACACGCAAGGCATGGGAGCCCAGCTGAATCACTGAGGTAAAACCTGCAAATAGCTCAAGTTCATAGATTCAGTCCTCACTCCCCATTCATTAAATCATGTATGACAAAAATATTTGACCCCAAACATACATTTAGCAATAACCCCATGTCAGGGCTAGTGACTTAGCACTGCTTCTCTCCCGACTTTCCTGGTTAGCTTAACCTGTAGGACAGGTTAAGTACAGGTCCCAACCTTTAATAAAACAAACCCCCAGACACTCCACCCCAAAACATCAAGCCTCTCCCCACCTTTGTCTCCTTTGTATTTATTTAAAACTGATTCATCACAGGATTCCTCACCTTGAAACTAAGGGACCAATAGATCTTTAAGACTCTATCTTCAACACTCTATGTACATGGTTTGTACTTACAATACCTTTCATCCACTGAACTGCATGTGCTTTCCAAACAATAATTAGTCCTTCCAATTGTCCAGTGAGGTAGGCATTATTTTTATTTTTAGAAGAGGGATAAGTTAAAGAGACTTGTCAGAGCTACAAAGCATTCCATGGATGAGCCCCAATCCACAACTTCCTCTTCCCAGGAGATTGCTTCATTTGATACATAGTTCTATGGTTGGAAGTGAAATTCTGTATGGCCAGCCTCATTCCACACCTGAAAGACTACATAAATACAGTACAGAAATGCTTTACCAATTCAGTTTACTTGTTTAACTAGTCTTCTTCCCATCGACCATACTGGCTGGGCACATTATAAATTCATGCTATCCAGCTTTAAATTGGCCTTCACTGCAACAAGGCAATCTTTTTAAACTCTCCTGGTCTAACTGACTCCTTATCTTACTCTTCATAGAAACCATTCTAAACCTCTTCTCTCATGTTTCCCTCCAGTAGAGGATCTTGTCTCTTACTTTACTGAGAAATTGAGATTATTCCATATGAGCACCATCTTCTCCCCTTTTTTTCATCTCAAAACTCCTTGACATTATCCCCTCACCCACACCCTTTACTTCCAATCTCTTTTAATGAAGTGGTCTGTCTCTCTGCCAAGGCCAACCACCCTACATTTGCCCCTGATTACATCTTGTGATGTGATTAGATTTTTATCCTTCAATCACTCCCTGGCTAATCTTCAACATTTCCTTATCTACTAGGATCTTCCTAGGTAGCAAACACATACAGATCCCTTCCATTATTAAATAACCATCAGTAGGCACTACTAATCCTTCAAATTGTGTTTTTCCTCTCCTCAGCCAAACTCCTAGTAAATGGTCCTCTAGCTGGCGCACGGTCCTCTCTTCTCATACTCATTTCTCAATTCTCTGTAGCTGTGCTCTCTCCAGAGTTAGCAATGATTTTTTTGGGAGAGAGGCAATCAGGGTTAAGGGACTTGTCCCAGGGTCACACAGCTATTAAGGGTGGGAGGTTGGATTTGAACTCAAGTACTCCTGGCTCCAGGGCCAGTGCTCTATCCACTGAGCCACCCAGCTGTCACAATTACAAATCTAATAATCAACTGACCCAATTATCAAATCTGATGAACTTAGTTTCTCATCCTCAACCACAGTACTTAGTACATAATAGATGCTCACTGCCTCTTGTTAACCATCTCCTGGATTTGTCACCATTGAGCATCCTTCTCATCTTGGATACTCTTTCTTCTTAAAGCTTTTGTCACACTCCTCTCTCCAGGTTTTCTTTCTCTTTGTCTAACCTCATCTTCTATATTTTCTTTGCTGGCTCATCATCCTGATCATAATATCCCCCTAACTGTGAGTATTTTCCAGGGGCCTGGCCTGAATCCTCTTCTCCTCCTATTTTCTTTCTTGGAGTCCTTATCAGTTCCCATGGAGAAAGAAGAAGCAAGCATCTACTAAGGTGTATAAAGCCCATGTGAAGTACTTTACAAACATCTCATTTAATCTTTAAAACAATCCTGAGAGACAGGTGATACTGATATCCCCATTTTACAGTTAAGGAAACTGAAGCAGAGAGGTTAAATGTCCTACCCAGGGTCACAAAGCTACTGTTTGAGGCTAGATTTGAACTCAGGTCTTCCTGACTCCAGGAACACAAATCAATCTACTGTACCACCTATAGTTGCCAGGGATTTAATTATCATCTCAAAATGCAGATCTATGCACTTCAATTCCATATCACTCATTGCTTACTGGCCATTTCAAAACCAACATATTCAAAACACAATTCATTTTCCACCCATCCTGAAACCCTACCCCCCACCTCCTTCAAATTTTATTTCTGCCAGAGGCATGAGCACTCTATAATTCTCCTCATCATTACCCTCAACTCTTCACTCTTTCATCCCATATATGTAATCAATTTCCAAATCTTACTATTTTTACTTCCACATCTTTGACCTGATCCCTTTTCTCTATTTATACAGTTACCAACCTTGGTTCAGGACTTCAACTCAAACTCCAGTGGCTATTACTGACTCTACGAGGAAAACAAACTCCCCTTGTTTAGTTTCTAAAGCCCTTCACTGGCAGGCTTCAGCTTATCTATCCAGTCATATTGAACATTACTCCCCCTCCTACACTCTGCCATCCAGCCAAATTGACCTTCTCCCTGTTCCTTCCATATGAAATCCTCATCTCTTGCCTATCTCTTTGCCTTTGAGCACTAGTCATTCCCCATATATCTGCAATCCAACTCTTCTCATTTCTGCCAAACGGAATCTCCCTCTTCAAGACACAGCTTGAACATGATTTTCTATGTGAAGCCTTTCCTGATCCCTTGGCTACCAGTGCCTTCCTTCTCAAACCACTTTATACTTAGCTGCTTTGGATTTGCTGTCTTTATAGTCTCCTTAAATGTAAGCTCCTTGAGAGTAGCAATTAGTTCATTTTTTTTGTATCTATATTCCTAGCACCTAACATAGTACCTGGTATATGGTAGGCACTTACTAAATATTTGAATGTTGAAGATTCTCTTTCATGTCTTTCCAGAAATCATCTATGGTGGACTTATTCACTATGAATTTAGGAAAATTATTATGGCACTAATGCCTACTGGATTTCACACTTTGCAACTTTAGATAATTTTTAAAATTAATTTTAAAAGGCCATTCACTTTCCTTATTCCAAACTATTGCTTTTCCAAAATTAATCCTTTTATTTGTGAAACTAGTGGATGCCTAAGAAATGGAAACGTATTTTTAGAGCCACAAGTTCCTAACCTTGGGTCTATGAACTTTTAAAAAAAGATATTTTGATAACTGTATTTCAACATGATTGGTTTCCTTTGTAATCCTATGCATTTTAAATTACCCACTTAAAAACATTATTCTGAGAAGGCATCCATCCATAGGTTTTTCCAGACTGCCAATGAGTTCCACGACACAAAAAAGGTTAAATAGTCATGCTTTGGAATTTATGAACTTGCTTCTTAAGAAACAAATCTTGTTTGCTTATTTTCAACTTTATTTCCAGTACTCCTCTGATAAAAACTTATCAATTAAGACTATCCTCCTTTGCTGTTTCTCATTCTCTATCCCCATATTATTCTAAATCTTAATAACTCATCTTTTATTTAAGCATTTTATGGCTCATCTTTACCACTACAGTGGATCCAATGATTCAGAAATGTCCTAAGCAACTTAGGATCAGAGAATCAGAGAGTTAGAGCTGGAAGACCCTTGGAGTCTAAATCTCCCTTATTTGACAGTAAGGGAAATTGTGCCCAGGATTATACAGATAGTGCAGGGGTGGGGAACCAGAGACCCTCTGTGACCTTCTCGGTCCCCACATGCAAACTTTTGCCTGAACCCAAACTTCAGTCCCCTTTCATTAAGTGGACTTGTTCTATGAAGCTTGGATTCAGTAAAAAGGGCCACACATGAAGACCAAGAGGGCCACATGTGGCTTCAAGGCCACAAGTTCCCCATTCCGAGCAAGTGAATGTCTTAGGCAGGATTTTGAATTCATGCCTTCTTGACTTCAAGTCCACAATCCTACCCACCCTCCACCTTCACCTTTTCAGAATTGAGACTGACTTTTTCTGAACCTAATTTTACATGCTTAGCAATTCACAAATTTACCTTAGCTGGAGAAATACCCCCTCAATGAATGACAGGCTTGTATGTATGAAACAGGTTTAGAGTAAACAATTCTAGTTTACATTACTCAAATATCTTACCAGGAATATCTTTGTGTGCCTTTATGTGTGTGTGTGTTTGTCCTCTGTTGTTGAAAAACATGCCATCAGAGAAATGATGACTTGACTTGTAGTTGACTTTGTTTCGAGTGAGGGAGGGCTGTGCAGGTCACCAGCCTCACTTCTCCTCCACAGCCATTTGAATCCAGTGACCAAATATTCATCAGGATGACTGAAGATGACCCAGGGATGAGGCAGTGAGGGTTAAGGGACTTGCCCAAGGTCACACAGCTAGTGAGTGTCAAGTGTCTTGAGGTGAGATTTGCACTCAGGTCCTCCTGACTCCTGCTCTGGTGCTCTATCCACTGCACCACCTAGCTGCCCCAGTGTGCCTTTATAACAGTTGTGCAAAGATTTTTTTTTTTAAAAAAAGTTAAATATTTTGAAATGAGACAAGAAAAACAGGACTGCAAAGTTAACATTTGTTTTATTGAACTAAAATTGGTGTAGAACAGTGGGGGCAACAATGGCTCAAGTGTTCTTTAGCTTAACAAAATGCCCCTGTGGCATTTTACCTTTGAGAGTCCTAATATGGGTTGTGTGGAACCGAGAAATAATGTGGGTATATATATATTTTTAAACACTTCAAAAAATTCAAAAAGGAGCCTCACAGCCTTGTTTAGTCTTCATGTTACAAAATGCTTTGCAAACATCCCCTGTTGTTTTCCTTTAGTAGTGTCAGTTTAATATTCTTCCCCCAAAATGTTCCTTTCACAGTGCTGGTTATATTAACTCTTTCCCATTAGGTATGTGGAAGGAAAGGATTAAGTAACACTTAGGCAGAGAGCTAGCTGTAACAACTTCAAAAGTAGCAATGGCATATGCCAAACATATGTGGTGAGTTAACACCGCCAGAAAAATATTGGACTGGCTAAAATGTCTTTGTAAAGTTTAAAAAATAAAGATGGAATGAGTAGAACTGTCAAGTTACAGTATCTCAAATGATGGATCATTTTTGTTTTAATCTCATTTCAGGACCTTGTTTTTAACATATGAATTTGTCCTCGCGTTACATAACACAGTTAAATACTTCAAGGGAAAAGGAAATTCTTGTAAAGATTATAAGATGACTTAAAGATATATAGAAATTAACACTGAATTTTTAAAAAATAAAAGCAGCTAGCAACGAGCTAAACCTTGTTTCAACCAGCTACTCTGCAAGAATCAGGATTGACTGTCTGCTCAAAAGGTTGATCCCTCTCCCTAATTTATCACTCGAGAAACAGAAAACCAACAAAATGAGGAAAAAAAATCTGTGGTTTATTTTTGCTTTTATAAAACTGTTTACTATCATTTTGGTTTGATTTAAATCAACTATTCATTCCATTTCATAAGAGTTAATTAAAGAAGAAAAACTCTTAATGAGTGCTTCCAACTGATTTAGACTAACTGCAGTGAAAGACATATGACAACCTTGACTGATGCTATTTCACTGTTACTGTTTCTCTCAAATGAATCAAACTCTATACAGAGAGTAGTGTAACTGAACCTGCACCATCACCATCACCTGAAAAGTTTCATTTGGCTTTCATTGGAGAGAATCTATAAATCTTGCAGTCAGAGATTAATATTGTTAAAAAATATCACTTGGATAAGTTCATACACTTATTCAACAGAGATGTAGATTAGAGTAAGAGCAGATATGTAGATTTAAAGAACTACATTTTGCAACCAATAGATGGACATACATTTTGCAAGGATATGCCCAATGCAAAGGATGCCATCTACATTAAGGCTTTTACAGTAGGTGGTGAAGCCTAAGGATGTGCAATGCTGGACTATACATGTGATCTCCAGCTTAAGTCATTACCCAACCTGTAAACCAGAAGATGTGCTCACATGTTTGTGGTAGTAGTTTAAAGCAGGATAAAATTTTGGCTACAGGGAGTCTTATTTGTAAACATATATTTAAATAGGAATTGGCATGGAAACAATTGCAGAAGGGCTTTTGCATCACAATTGAAGAAGTGACTTGTACGTGACGATGGGCAGACACGTAAGGTAGCCTTTTTGCTCTTTTCCTATTATTAAAACTTGCATTTTAACTGAAAGATGATCTCTAGGGTCCCTTCCAGCTCTAAAATACTATGACTTACAGAGTTAAAGATTTGGAGTTGTACCCAAGCCTTTAGAAGCATACATTTCTTGTCTTAAAGCCAATAATTTTTTTAAACCTTCCAATTCATCATCATCCAAGTAGTTATACCAATGAATCCCTTTGGGATGAACTGCATTACTTATAGACAAAACACTTGAGATACACTGATAAAGTAATTCTACCTTATTCCTTAATAAATTCCCCTTAGTTTGTATCTTTTTGTTTAAAAATTTGGAATCCTATTAACATCTAATAGTGATTGTATCAATTATGAGGTAAGAGAAAGAGCACCAAGAAATCTCAATTATGAGGAGTAAAATACCATGAATTCTGCTCTACATTGTAACAGGACCATTGTTTATAGTAACGTGAAAAGATGCTGGAGTCAAAGGCAAACTTGTGCTGTTGCACATTTCTCTCACACAACCTAATCTTTTTGGTAAATGTCCTGGAAGGACATTGGAAAGAAACTTCCCCCTCCCATTCCAGACTACTGGATGATGACACAGTACCTCAAGTATCCTAGACACCAAACATATTCTGGTTTACAGTGATACACAACAAATTTAGTTAGGTTTTGGGATTTTTTTTGGATGCTGGAGACATTTATTAAAGACACTACCAAAATTTTGGCAAACATTCCAAAAATCAGATTTGTAAACATAATGCTTCCCTTTTCAATTGGCAGCACTTTGAAAAGACAATACGGTAAGACAACACAATTTAAGCCAACGCTAGTTCAAAATCCTTACATGCTTGACCAAATAACTTATGTTCCCACATGATAAAAGAAGCGATAGTTTAAATCAAAGTAAACAGATAAACTGTATGAAATGAAAGTTTGTGCTGTTTGATGAATCACAGTATTTTATAGTTAAATATATCTGTTCTTTGTTATAGTCCTGTCACCCAGGAGAAAAAAAAATCTTTAAATATACATTTCATGTAGGCAATAGCTTCTTTGCATATCTCTCTTCAAAAAAATACTTTATAGCAGTATATAAATAGGTAACCTACATGTTTAATTTTATAATTTTGCCCCAAAACTATAGATCAATTTCATTTTCATAACATCAATTTTCCCCAACGTTAATAAAGCTGACAAACTGTTGAAATGGAAATGCTTTTGTCTTCCACAATAGAAGTAGCAATTTTATAGGAAAAAACCTACAGTAACACTCGTCAGTTGTTTTAACCTGAGCGTTTTGGCCTACTAAGAGTAGCAGCTTTTTTTCTTCATGCATGCTCACATCCACACAACCTCTGCACACATACAGTAAGTACAAGCACACTCTTACAGACGCTGGTAGGCCACAATGTGCTTCTCCATTGCTGTAATAAAATGGGAAGCAGTGTAGCTAATGATTAACTACACTAGGTATACAACAAGCAAACACCTTAAGGCAACCATTGCAATGGAGGTTGGGGGGTTAACTTGTAGGGATAAATTACTGTTCGAGATCAAGTTAGGCTGTATATAATTTATATATATATATACACACACCTTTCTATTTCTTAACCCTCCAACACAATGTTTTAATATTTTTTTTTTGTATTTTGTGCAAATTTCTAAACCTTCTACCAATTAAGGCAAAGAGTTCGCATTAATAAAACAGGCCTATATTTATCCAAAAGCATCTCAACTTGCTACACTGTTATTTCTTTGAAAATGTGCACAACCTTTAAGTATAGACACTGGACCCCCAATATCTAAAAGTGATCTCATGGACAAACTAAAGTCTTGAGGGGGAATAAAGGGACCAGAGAAAGCAGCTTCAAATATGCAGGGAAGCAAAATAAAATAAAAATAATAATAAAAAAGTAACTCAAAGTTTGCTAATACTGAAACTTTCAACTGACAAAGTTTCAACTTTTTAGAATCTTAGAGCAACTCATTTGGAATTGAAATAAATAAGCTTAAGTTTATTCACATCTTCTGGTCTAAGCAGAGTCTAGTGCCAGGACCCTGCTTGCTGTTGGTCGAATTCACCTATTAGTCTTTTGATGTGAGCCAACTTGTTATGGAGATATTCACATCTGTATTTTTCTTCATGGTAATTGGGACTAGACTGTGGAAGGGAAAGAAAGTTGGTTTTAGAAACACATATTATACATTCTCACTACAGAACAGAAAACAAAATATACTGACTGTCCCTACCTGATTAATCTTCTTATACTCTTCTAAGACTTCTTCATGAATAGTCTACAAAACAAGAAGTTTGAAATGAGAAAGGAATGCAGGATTCTTTAGGAAGAATGAAAAACTGATCTTATCGGTAGGAGCTGAATTTTCTTATGAGGTTTGTTATTAACTAATAATGCAGAAGGAAATAAAAATTAAATCCATCTACATTGCTTATACCCTAAACTCACTGAGTAATCCTGTAAAAACTGTGCAACTCCATAAAATGTATATAAAAAAGATTAAACTCTGTTAAATCTGTCAATCTCGAGGGCATGAGCCTTCAGGTTGTTTTTCCACAGGGGCAAAGGGGAGAATAGATTTATACTGATCCCTACCTATTCTCATCTATTCTATTTTGTCAAGATTTAACATGCATTTTATGGCCACATCACAGAGTAAATGCCATCTGTCTTACTTAAGGAGAGAAGGTAAGCTAGCCTGATCCTTCTTTTGTGAATTAGGAACAATTCCCTCAGTGAGAGGGTTGGGAAACACTTCAAGTACTTATGTTCTAGGTTTCCGAAGTGTGACAATAGTAACAGCTACCACTTGAAATGAAAGTTAGAGCCCAGTGACTTGGTAGCTTGAACAAGGGCTGGGAAGGTTAAATCTCAAGTTGGAGTGCCAAATTTATGTTATTTGCTTGTGGTCATAGTTTATATTATATATTGTTATGAGTGTTTACTAAATTTTTATTTCAGGGGTTTGAAATAAGGGTAAAGTGATTCCACATATATTGAAGAATACAGTAAGATTTATGTAAGGATAGAGAGATACATAGATTAAGGGCTAACATACACAAGTCTCAGTAGTTAGTAAAGAAATGTTTATTAAGTGTCTACAGTGTGCAAGGTAATATACCAAGTATTGAGGATGGCCAGGAGTTGCCAACAGGGAGCTTACCATATGCAATGGTAAGGAGAATAAGACACGCAAAATATGATACAAGGAAGAATTAAGTAAATGCAAAGGAAGAGATCCAGACAGAGGCTATGAAACATCTAGGAATTTCTGTTAAAGGGAGAGGAGGAAAGGCTTAGTAATTGATGAGTGACTTGGATTATGAAGGGAATTATTTCAAAAAGGGCAAAATGGGAATGGTGGACGCATTTTATCTATGGGGCATTGGCAAGCATAAAGGCAAAAAGACAGGAGAGACCAGGATGAAAATGAGGTAGTACAACTTGATGAAAGGTAGATTAGTGACAGATTGTGCCAAGTGAAGACATTTATACAGAAATTGTTAGTCACAGTTGGTTTTTTTTTTTTAAAGATACACTAATGACATTGTCTGATCAGTGCATTAAGATTCATGAAAAGAACAGAGGAGAGACTTGAGTCAAGAAGGCCAATTTGAAAGCCATTTCCCAATTTACTAGAACTGGCTGGTAAGAAAAGTGAGAGAATGAGGAGGAATATTTAATAAAATTATGTAATAAGCTCATATGTGAAAAACACTAGTTATCTAGGAAAATAAGCAATAGACACAAGTGTATTATAAACATCATTCTGACACATATACTTTCACCACATGAACAAATATCTGACGTGGCATTACTCAGATACTGCCCTCAGCAGACAGCAGAAGAAATGAAGAATTAAAGTCCAAATGAATATCTGAGCAATTAAATTAGAATGTAGGAAAGGTTAAATCAGACATAGTGGGGCAAAGTTTTAATATTGTTATATGTGTTCATAAGCGTGTTAATGATTTAAAAATTTCTTTTGGGTAACAAGTGCAAAATACGGAATTTCTAATAGGTAACGTTTTCTTCAAGCACCACAGGCTCGGGGCACAGAGCATACGTACTAAGCATGAGCTAAAGCATAAGTCCCCATTTTTATTCAACGTGGTATTCTCTCATGGCCCTAAAAATTATGGGTTCATAAGAGTTACTATACCTCCAAAAAGGACACACTCCTCCCACTCATGCGATGATATTCAACATCTCTATCAGTAACAGTTTATCCATTTAAAGAGCTCTTTGAACTAAGCCTCTCTGATTTTACATAAGGTCAAACATAACATAGCTGTACTTGGGAACAGAATGATTGGTCATTCTCTGGGCACTGTAAAAGAGTCAAGGTTCTTTGATAGTGGGTTTGCACTGTTTGGTTAGAAATGGAAGATGGAGACAGAAAAGTTTAGTCATGCCCATGAGGTCAAGTCCACCCATTTATTACCTGATATTCCTTGGAGCCTGGAGAAAGGCGCTTACGTTGTGCATCGAGTTTAATAAACCTTCTAGCTACAGTCTCCATCCGGGCATGCAAAGTTCTGTACTCATCATACTCTGCATTGAAGTCATCTTTATAATTCTGGCGTTGCTCATGGGAGACAATAGCAATATATTTTCTAACAAAAAAAAATTTGAAGGTTAAGATTATAAGGCAGAATATCTAAAAATATAAGTATCATCATTCTGACTGAAGATTTATTTAAATATTTGAAAAAAACATCTTTGGTAACTTCCATTTTCATGCTTTTATTAGGAACTGCAAGAAAAAGCCTACAAATATTCTCTTTGATGAGCTATCATAAACAAGCTATCAAAAGCTTAAGGTCTTAAATGAAATTGGAGAAAATGTAAAGCAACATCAATAACAACAACTTGGTGATAGAATGAATTAAAATGTTTTCAGGCAAAAAAAATTAATTTATGGAAGATTTATTCTATTAAAACTACTTCTTTCCAAAAGTAGGCTACTACTACACTAATCACAGATTAACTAGTTGACACATTGAGACATAAGGAATCAAGAAGAATTGCGAAGTACTCACAATCACAGGAAGGAAGGCTCTAAACCACTAACAACAAGATAAATGTAAATCTAAACAACCTTAAGGTTTTACACTTTACACCCTGACCAAAAAAGGCAACAGTTAATGTTGGAGGAGCCATGGAATGATTGGCACCTATTTCCTTATAAGTGGAGCTATGAAATGGTACAATCATTTAGGAAAGCAGTTTAGAGTTATCAAGAAATTACTTGATAACTGATAAAAAAAAATGTCCATACTCTTTGAAGCAGAGACTATGATTAAGCTTATGCCCCCATGAAGCCATCAATAAGAAAGTCCCCCAAAATACCAAGATATTTATAACAGCATCTTTTGTGATAGTTAAGAATTGGTAACAAAGCAGATGCCCACTGACTGGAAAATGGCTAAACAAACTGTGGTACATGAATGCAATGGGATATTACTGTGCTGTAAGAAATGAAACGGGGGATAAATACTGAGCAGCTTGTAAAGATTTATATGAACTGATTCAGAGTGAAATCAGCAGACCCAAGCGAACAATATAGACCATAACTACAACAATGTAAACAGAAAAAACAACTGTACCCCCCCAAAATCAAAAGTAAATCTAACAAAATTATAAAGATCAAGCATAACTTGATTGAAAAGACATGGAAATATGAGAAGAGATTCCCCCTTTGTGGGTCTCCAGATGTTACAAATTGTATATGTTTTTGAAACTTTTCAATGTACTGATCAGTTGTGCTGATTTTTTTTCCTTCTCAAAAAATATATGATATATGGAATGGTTTTCTGGGTGGGGAAAGAAAAGGATACTTGGGATATAACTATGATGATATAAGAAACAGATGTTAATAAAGTTTAAAGATTAAAAAGTCATAAGGAATTTGAATGCTAGTATATAACCAGAAGAATGATAATATTGTATTTTACAATAGAGCAGGGGCTCTTAACCTAATTAAAACAACTGCAGCTCAGAGTAACTGGTTGCCTTTTTAATCCTATGCATTTTCTATTCATTTAAAAACATTATTCGGAGAAGGGGTCCATAGGCTTCACCACAATGCCAAAGTGTCCATGACATAAAAAAAGTTAAGGATTCTCACAAAAGAATTTGGTCCTAGGAGTATTTCATAAGGTGCCAGTTTGCATCTTAATTATAGCATATCCATAGGACATAGCCATAGGATATAAAACAAGTGTTATAGTTCTTTAACAATCACAGCAATTAAACAGAACAAAGTCTACTGTTTTAGGCAGAGAGGTAGAAGACATGGAATTATAATCATGCCTGCTATAGATTTAGAGATAACGAGACCAAGGGATTAGAATGAGAAGGTTTTTGTTGAATTTAAGTTTTTGAAAATACTTGTATGTCACACTGTATGGATGATACCTGGAATCTAGTAGTATACATTTTAAGATGAGGTTATTGCACTTTCCCTAATGTAAGATTATTTTAAATTTGCTTTCCTAAGAAAATGTCCTGATTTACATTCAGCTCCATTTATTACATGATCCTATTGATTTCCTAGTAATGGATATACTACAGATGCTACAGGAAACAGTGATTTAATGCTCCACTTAGTATATTTATTCATGCTGAGTTGGTATGCAAGTTTAATTTCAGTGTAACTGAGATGGCATGGCCATGCCAATTTCAAGCTATCCTGCTGGCCAGAGCTGCCAAGGAGGGGCAAATTAATCTTTACTGCGAGTGGATTGCCTTGACTGCACACCAGAGGGAGCCCAGAAAAAAAAAAAGAAAATTTACTGGGAATATCAAAAAACAGCTACACAGAAAATCAATTTTAGTTTTATCAGTTAAGATATTTATCTCTTGCCAGATTTATGCTTTCCAGTTAAAGTTATTTTATTTAGTGGTTTATGTAGTTTAGGATGTTGTCAGTATTTTATAACTTCTACTTAAAATATTTTTTTAAATTTCCTTAATATTAAAAAAAAATAGCTCACCCTTTGGTTAAAGAATGACACTTAAAGTGGTAGTAGAACAGATGATAAATGGCAATGAGGCATGCAAAATGAATTACTCTTCTTGTGGCCAACTCTCAGTTTTTAAGGGATGATTAACCAAGTTAGGGTCCTTTACTTTTATTTTGCCTTCTTTTCTTTCACAATCAGTGTTTGAGACACTTTGCTATCCTTAAGTTAGCAAGACTGGGGAAGTGGGATAGTAGAAAAGAAAGGCAAATTAACTCACATCCACTTTGCTAGCTGTTACTGTCAGGTATTATTGCTTCTGTTTCTTGAATATTTTTCTCTCATACCACAGCTATGATAATTTAGGTCCTTATCACATGTCATTTGGACAAACTGGCTTCCTTGTTCTCCAGTCTAGTTTTTCCATCCTTCACAAAGCTGTTTTATTGATATTCCTAAAACACAGGTTGGACCATGCCACTACTCTGCTCCAGAAGCACTATGGCTCCCGGTCTGCTATAATAAAATACAACCTTTTCTACTTGTTATTAAAGCCTTTCCTAATCTGGTTCCAATCTATTTTCCCAGGATGATTGATTACTCTCCCTTACTTATTCTATACTCTCTAGCCAAGCTGGCCATCTTTTCTGTTCTCTTTATATGGTTCTCACTTCTGTACCTATGAATAGCCTCTCTCCACTGTCCCCATGCCTTGAATACTCTCCCCTTCTCACTTGCCAGTTCTAGACTTGATTACCCGATGACCTGTAGTTCCCTTCAAGCCTCTGCTCTGCTCAAGAGCATCTCCTTCAAGAAGCCTTTCTTGATTCTCTCTTTGTAGTGTCCCCTGACCCCATGTGTCACTTGGTGTCTATTTTGTAAATACCTTTCATTAACTTGTCTGTGAACACACTATATTCCCTTTCCCTGACTCCAACCATAAGCTCCCCGAGGGCAGAGACTATCTCTCTTTTGGATTTTTATTCTCAGTGCCTAGTACAACACTTGGGACATAGGAAGTATTTCATAATGCTTACTGACTCATACTGTGAAAAATATTGGTTAATTGACCACGGTGTCAAACTTCTTAAAAGTATATAAACCCAAAGAACATGGACTAAGTTTCTCATTCACCCCTCACACTCATTTTATATGTATATGTAAAAAGTTACCAGCATAAACTTGTTAATCATAAACATCAACACAAACATGTATAAGGGACTATAAAAGAGCTACTTAAATTGTGATTTCTTTTGAAAATAAAAAGTAGTTACAAATGGCCCTAAATTTCCATTAGATGCTGAAGATAAAAAAAAAAGTATCATTTCACATTCCTTTACGAAGATCTGTCATCACTAATTATGTAGAGGGGGAGGAAGGGTTGGTTCCACACGCCAACAGTCAATGTTTGACAAAGTACATTTTACCATTCCATCATGGTAAACCCAACATCTACAAGAAAAGGACTTAAGATACAATACTGTCCTGTCACTTATCATATGAGAGTGACCAACTTCTAAAGAACAGTGCAATTTCTGTAGTTACAAAAAAGCATCCTCTGTAGCCAAGGAGTAGGTACTGTCTCACTAGACAGCACTGCTGACTGTCAGAGGCACTGAGTGCCAGCTCAGCAGATACTGTGAAGTAGCTGATTTGGTCCTGGCTGCTGGTTTTTTTTTTTTAGGCTTCTTTACAGAGCTCTAAAATCACACACTAATTCAAATGAAAGGGATCCTTTAGCACCACTTCTTGCATGCCTTTTGAGCTGTACAAGTAATAATTAGCATGGAAAGCATGTTAGATCTGGAGTCAAAGAAACTAGATTCAAATCCCAACTTGCCACTTACCAGTTATCTTACTTTCTTCAGTTTCTGTATCTATACAATAAGATTAGATCAGGTCATCAAATTCAAACAGAAACGGAGACCACTAAACTGTACAGGATCTCTGTGGGATACTGACTTAGAAAATCACATATTAACATTGTGTGTGCTTTATTGTATTTTTATTTATTGGTTAACTATTTCCCAATTGCATTTTAATCTGATCCTAGCCACACTCAGGAGCATTGTGGGTCATGAGTTTGTTAGCTCTGGAGATGACCTATGGGCTCCCTTTCAGGACTAAATTTATTACTCTATGTTTTAGGGAATTATCATCCATAATTAAATTAGTTTTTCAAAATAATGTAATCACTTCATTGACAGGAACTTTAAGGTACTCTAAGGATATATTATATTTTGGAAAGTGTTTTTGGAAAATTTGTATAGCATAAAAGTCTGACCTAATCTAATATGAGAATCTGACAGCAGCAAAGGTCCTTTCAAACACTAGCCTAAATTCCATTTAGCTTTTCATGTCTCATAAATGTTGTTCATTTGTTCATTATACATTTGGAATATGATTTGCCTGACTCAATTTCTCCATCTTCCTGCTTCTTATTTTCGAATCCAACAAAACCTATGATCATATAGAAAGTAGAAGGAGATGCCCAAATCATAATTTCTGCTTATAACATTCCCAACTCAGCATTTTAATATGTGGGTGGTATCATGAATATATATGTATACACATGTACATACTCACATACAGACAGAAGAATTAGGACTATCTAGGCATTGTTCAAATTTCAATATTTCTCCATCTTAAAGGGAGAACAGACCTTTAAGTGTTTGTTCCAATATTTGAAGAAAACAATGTATTGCTGTCCTTTATATAATTAAAAAGCATGCTGTAAATCCCAGTGATTCCACATTTACGAACAACTAAGCCTTCTTTTGGGAGGCTAGAAAATGACTGGCCCCCTGACTAAGTCAAGCTTGTCAGCCTTGAAGTATTGGAGAGCTGAATTCTTCCATATTCAAATGCTTCCTCTACCCATGGGAACAAAGAACAGGATTCTTGTACACTTAAAGGCCACTGAACAGAAGAAGAGCCTAGAAGAAGGATGAAGCAGTACTACATGCTTAACCAGGAAAGTTAGTTGGCAGAACTAATTTTAGAAATATCAGTTTTTTAGTAGTCTTTTGAGGGGAAAAATTGTCCAAGCATTTTATTTTTTAAGGCTTCTTCAATTTTCTGATTTGGAAGTCATGCAGAGAGAATTTAGGGACTTTTAAATCACTTCCCCCCAGCCCCCTGCTGCCACTGTCATTTTCTGGTGGCAGACATTTCAACTTACATCAAGTAATCTGGTAGTTCAATAGTTGATGAAGGATCTGTGGAGGCAGTGCAAACCTCTTTAACTCCTAGGAAGAAACAGAATTTTAGGATGTTCATCACCTAACACGGTTATAACAAACCTCAAATTCTAATCCAGATCAGAAGCACCCAGAACACTCTTCCTAGAAATTCTATTCTGCCACCTCAATAAGCAACAGTGAGCAAGGAATACAATTGAACATGAACAATAGAGGCCATATGACTAGCTCCACCATGGCCAATACCAGGCGTTGAAAGTGCATTGGCTACTGCAGCGTCTGCACAATAAAGGAATCCAATCTTAACCCAAGGTCAGTCTTCTATTATTTCAAGAAAAATTGTGGCATCTGCACAGCATTCAAGTACTGCGGTGGCAGATGCAGTCAAACAATTGGAGATACAAGTTTTACATCAACATCGGACTTTCATGGGATTTGAACAAGACAGACAAGACAACAACGTGAGGTAGCAGACTGCTTTAGTCACTGCATTTTTACTGCCATCCCTTTCAGGGGGAGACGGAGAGGAGAAGTATGAAGTCGGCTGAATTGTGTCGGAAGTTTTCCCATCAGTTTTAAGACACTTAAAATAAGGCCCTATTGCTAAACACAGCTTTAAAAAAAAATAATGTGTAAGTCCCAGAGGACTGTTACGAAAGTGTGTAAAATCCCCACAGTATTCCATTTGAGTAAACTATCTTCAGAGAGCATGTTTAGTTGTTCTTTTAATTAGAGTAAATTTGTGCCATCCAAAGTAAAGTGAGGCTAATAAACTAATACTCCACCACGTGCTTGCTGGCAAAACTTAAATCTTGTTTGCATAATCAAAGTGAACACCTTGCAATTTCATATCCATTGCTCCCCCCACCCCTTACAATGCAGAGCTCTCCTTCCAGAGAACGCAGAGTTTGTAAGTTTGCTATTCTTAAGGACATCTGAGGAAGGTTTGGATAAAAACAAACAAACAACCCATGACTATTACCCTTCGCATCCCTGTATGAGCCGAAGGAGAATACATCTTTGTGGATACCTGAGTACATGTCATCTGGTCCCTTTCCCTGGTCATTAAAAGGAACCTGATTTCAAACCAGGTTCAGGGAATGTGACTCTAGATTTTCTTGTTTTTCCCCAACCAGAATTAGCTTTGGGAGGCTCCAAAATCTGACTGAAAAACTCCAAGAAGCCTGAGACTGGATCTGTCAAGGGAAAGGAGTCTGACTCCTACTGAATTTCTGAGGAAACACTGAGACCTGACCATCTCAGAAGAATTGAAATGTGTGTCCCCAACTATTAAATTGCTTTGGATCCTAACACCAAGATTAAGTCAGAAAAAGAATTCTCTCTTGTAGCACGGGGAGAGGTTAGGAGACAGCATATATTTAGAGATGTGACCTATAAATTTTCAATCCTGCATTTCTGAGGTTACTGCATTATGCCTCCTTTTTATCTGTCTAAATTAAATATTGTGGGTTTGGGAGAGACAGCCCTGCTTCAGACTCACCATGCAATGAGTCCATATTATAAGTACTTCCAAGGACATACACTGACATGCTATTTACACTCAAGTTCACCTTAATAATAAATTTTACTACAGATTCTACTGTACCACTTCTGCAGATGACTTTTCACTGCTAAGAACATCATATAGCAAAAAGTTATATTAGAGAATTGTGCCATTTCAATTTCATACACAAATATAGAAAGTAAAACACGACACTCTTTAAAACCTTATTCATACACTTGACAAAAGTAGTAACTTTTCTGGGAAATTTTGCCTTAGTCATCTCCTACATTTATAATTAGCTACAAGATTGAAAGATGGGCTTGGATTCTTCCATTTTTTTGTAAAGCCTGACCTCCGCACCTAGAGAAGTATTCCACCAGGCTAGTATTTCTTTTTGAAAAGCAAAAAACTGAATTGTATGTATTACTCTTAGATTTTAAGTTTAATGTAAGGAACAACTTCAAGAAAGCATCCGATTGTGCTCTGCTGTGGGAATTACAGTACTGTAGCTTCGTGTTTTCTTTAAATGGGGCTTCTGAGCCTACATACTTGTTCTTTTTTCCCCCCTTCTTATAATATTAAGCTTCTTCAGAACACGGAGACTTTCTATGTTTATAGTTCTTGGGAAAAGAGGACAATTCTTCTAGGTTTGGATGAAAGAAACCTAATCATACTATCCCTTGTATTTCTGTTACCCCAAAAACCTTGGTTAATAGAAATCCAGAATTTTCTTAATTATATTACTTTACTGACATACAAGACTATTGTTATAGTACAAAATAGTTACACAAGACTTATCAAACTAATAAAATAGCAACTTATGGAAAATTGGCAAGTCTGAGTGGAGGTAACATTCTGAATCCTCAAATTTAATTTTATTTGCAAGTTCCAAAGGTATTTAAAAAATATTTTCTTGCCTCTAATGCTAATTATAATAGCTATATTCTTTTCTGGGGGAGGAATAATAAATATTCCTTATTGTTAAATAAGTTTAAAAATGACATTTATAGCTGTTATAATGTCCTGTAAAGCTTTCATAAGACCTACTTTCTATAAGAGGTCTAACATTCTTGGGAGGACTGACAGAGTGAACCCTATTGTTTTATTACCAAACGTTGCATGTGTAAAATCACATTTAAAAATCTTTTAAAAGAGTATTTTCAAAGGAAACCATAGAAAGACAATGCAAGAAAAGGTTACAAGAAAAATGTGGTCAAGACAAGAACTTAAAAAACTGGAAATCACTTGGGAAAAAACCCAAGTAACCCCACCCCATTCTCCCAACAGTGGTGACAGCAGTTCACTAGGAATCAATAATTCTCAAGGTCCCATCAACATGTCCACACTGTTTTAAAACAGCAATCGTTTTAAAAATTTCAAATACCTTCATTTGAATCCAGACTGGAGTTATTTAGCTTGGCAACTTCATCTTCTGTCTTAAGGTCTTTCTCCTTTTCCTCAATGTCCTGTTTTTTAATTTGGTCCTTTTCCTTATGTTTTTTAGATTTTTTTTTAGATTTTTTATGTGACATTGAACATTTCTCTTCCGTGGGCTTTGGACACTTTAACAGGATTGAATCAGGTGGTGGGATTTCCAAAGAAGTCCTCGAGGTATATTTGTCCTGCTGGTCCTCAAAGATGCTACCATTTTGACTAAAACTGTCAACAGGTAGGTCTTGAGTCCCCCGGCCTTCTGGAGTGCTAGGGGAATTGGAGTTAGAATTTACAGTCTGAGGAGGATTTGAAACTGGAAGGTAGGTTGAAGGGAGAGGTGGTGGAGTTGGGGTGGCGGCAGCTGCAGGAGGAGGAGGTGGTGGCGGAGGAGGAGGAGGTGGTGGTGGTGGTGGTGGAGCCACAGCAACTTTTTCATGGGTGGAATTCAAATGACCGTTTAATGTTGGGTGAACTCTATTTGTTAGGTGAGATATCCGAGTTTTTTTATTCATTAAAGGATCTATGAAATCTGAATCCAAGAGGCGTTTCTGAAAAACAGTAATAGGGAGGACAACAAAAGAGGCTAGTTGGCACAAAGACGGAACACAAAATTTAAATGCCAGGTTAATGTATGGCTAGTCGAATAACTTGGCTCACACCTTAAGGGTAAGGGAGCAACTTTAACTTTTTCTCAAGTGTCAGCAACAATAAAAAATAAATATGAATGTCACTTAGTAGTCTGGCTCATGGACATTTTTCTTGAGAGATGGTATTCAGATCTATCTGATCAGATCACCATCTCTCTATAAATGCCTCTGTCACTGGGATCTTAGGACAAAGTAATAGCACTAAATAAAGCAAGTAGTCAAGCTCGGCTGGTCACAGTTGACCTAGTTTTTGACAGTGTGAGGAGGAAGCAATTTATACCATTTCATCCTGTGAGAACTAGCAAAAGGCAATAGGTCAACACTTTAGTCTCTCCTAACGTGTGAAAATGTTCCACTTAAATGTTTCATTTAAAATGAATATTATGGCTTGCATTCATTATTTCATCTGTCTTGAAATAGGAATTTTACTAGTAATTTAAGTACCTGTTTTTACGGAAACACTAATGCTTTTTTACTCAAATATTCTGTCACTACATTTTAATAATAAATAATAACAGCATTTACACAGTGCTTCGAAGTTTACAAAGTGCTTTACAAATATTAGGTCTCATTTTATTCTCACAACAATCCATGGAAATAGGCGATATTACTATGCTCATTTTATAGCTAAGATGTACCCACATATCTAATAAGTCTCAAAGGACATACTGAACTCGGGTATTTCTGACTCTTAAGTGCGTGCTCTACCTGTCCATGGCATCACAAGGCTGCTTTCAGGTTATAGGAGCAATCTAAATGACGTCAGAAAAATGATAAGGAATGATTTTGACTCAACCAGGAGAATATCTACTGTCACAAAGCTATCCATCTATACCAGGGGTTCTTAACCTAGAGTCCATGGATCCCAAAGGAGTTCATGGGTAGATTTCAGAGGGTGGGTAAAGTTGGATGGGATGAAAATTACATCTCTATTTTCACTAACTTCCAAGAGAAATTTAGTATTTCCTTCAGATACTTAAAAACATCTTTTGGAGAAGGGATCTTCAGGATTTACCAGGCTGCCTCATGACACAAAAAAGATTAAAAATCCTCTTTACAATATATAGAAAAAATGAGATTTAAATAAAAAGTGAAGCAACGGAATTGCAAGAGAGTTCAAAGTACAAGTTATAGGTTTAAAATTAAATGTAATATAATACTGGACGCTTCATGTGTGATACAAACATAAGGAATAACCAGTTCATTCATCTACTCTCTCATAGAATTTAACACCATTTATTTGCCATCATGAAGTATCAAATAATTCTCAGTATATAATTAGATCAGAGTACAAGTAGCGTCATAACAGTTATTTGCTATGTTGGCAAAGCTTTGAGAAATCAGAACAAAGACACAAATCAAAAGTTTTATTTTCTCCTGTGCTCCTCATAACACATCTCCACCATCTCCTAATAGCTGAAGGTAAATTTGTTAGCAAGAAGCTTGGAAAAATTATGCACCAGGGATAATGATGAGGATGAATCAACAGCTGCCAGTAAACCCAAGGCATGCTTCATTACTCTTTACCACAGGTCACTTCTATTCCCAGTCCCAGGCATGTGTGCCCAGAGTGGGAGGTCTATTCTGGTCACCAGTACCACCAGGGATCTGGGTCAACTGCCAAGAATAAATGATCAAATTTGTTCGAGACTGCTTCACAAGTCTTGGGCAGAAACGCGTTATGCTCAACCTCAGGCAGAATGAGTCTGGTTTAACCCAGAATTGCTTTTGATCTCCCACTGCATTAGGCCTAATCCACTGGGGTGTCATTCCAAGCCAGAGGGGATCCTCTGGGATACCCCAGCTCAGAAGAGGTTACAACTGACTGGCCTCTGGGAACTGAAAGGCAGGGCAAATGTTTGTTTGCTTCCTTCCATTCAGTGACAAACTTCTAATAACAACTATCTTCTTACTTAATGCTTTTAGACAAAAAATAAAATAAAAAAAACACATCAATTTTTTTTATTGTCTTGTAATTCTGGTGCAACACTTTTCCCCCTCACCCCTGGAAGGTATGGGAAAATGTTTTCTTTGAACCTACAAGCATATTAAAAACAAACTTAATTGGTATCTTTCTTTCCTGAAAAAGGATGTGAAAATAAAGGTCTTAAAAAAGTGAATTAGGCTTTAAAAGTATTAAGGAAGGCCTCAGGCAGTTAAAATGGATTATCTAAAGAGTATTTATTAGAAAGAAATGGCTAAGAATCAATCAGGGTGAGGTGTGGAGGGGTAGCAATTTGCATCAGGTCCGTCCACACTCAAGGAGCATATAGTTTCCTTTAAATATGCAAGTTAAGGGAAGTTTTTAAAAGAATTTTTAAAAACAATGTTCCAAGATGAATGCTTTTACAGAACAAATAATTACTCTGTAATACGAACAGACACCTTCTAGACTTACTTAATTTAGCTGTCTTTAGCCACTTTTTCTTTATGAACTTTCATTAAGGGCTTTTAGGAAAATGGCTAAAAAGGTTTCAAAAATTAAAGTTATACATGTTTCTAGTTAAGATTAAATTTCTTGAATTTCCTAGAGTAAATCACAGGATCATGGGAGTGGAAGAGACTTGAGAGTCATCTAGTCAGTTATCAAATGGAACAGAAGAAAATCCTGTTAAGATAGTTCAGCTTTTAGAATCACCACTCAAAAATCTGTTGTGTCTGTTGAACCAGAGGGTCAAAGTGAAGCATTCCTGTTAAGACACTACTGGGAGAGGAAAGAGCACTGGACTGGGAGCCAAGGGACCTGAGTTCTAGTCCTGGCTCTGGCCCCTCTCCACGCTGTGTGACTTTCAGCAATCACTTCCCCTCTGTGTGCCTCAGTCTCTTCATTTTCTACAAATCAGAGTCAGATTCAATGATCTCCAAAGTTCTTTTTAGCTCTTAACATTCTATGATTCTGTGAAATACCTGAGAAGGAGAAGATGCGGCATCCTTACTAGAACATACAGGCGATTCTGAACCGCTGGTGCTGGTAGCATTCTGAAGAGATGGGTTTAATTTTCTGCAAAGGACACACATGCTCTCGGTTATACTAAAGTTTAATCAAGACTTTAAAGAAAAGTTTCCCCTCCCATTTCTCCTTCCCACCCCCCAAATCAAAGCAACATTAACCGCCAATGTTGAGTGTCATAATTTTCTTCTTCCCCTTAAAAAGCAACCAAACAACTTACCTAGATAGCACTAACTCCAGTGACTGCCTGTCTATCTCATTGTATCCAGGCCAATCTTTCTGGAGCTCTTTAAATACATAATCCTTTAAGGTATAAGAGAGGTCCTTAGGATTCAGGTTGGCTACCTACAGGATAGGACACAAGAATATAATATTAGACCAATTTGTAAAAGAATCTGCACTGGTTCTTTACCATCTCCAGAAACACTGATAAAATCCAAAGTTTATCCTATATATACATCATGTTTTACCTGGATGTTTTTGGGGGCAGCTAGGCGGCGCAGTAAGTATTAACCCTAGAGTCAAGAGGACCTGAGTTCAAATTTGGTCTCAGACACTTAGTAGCTTGTGTGACCCTTAGTAGCTTGTGTGACCCTGGGAAAGTCACTTCACCCTATTTGCCTCAGCTTCCTCATCTCTGAAATGAGCTGGAGAAGCTAATGGCAAACCTCTCCAGGTTCTCTGTCAACAAAACCCCCATGGAAAGTCGGACAGGACTAAGTGACTAAACAACGATGTCCTCGTTATCTGCATGTTGTCTCCCTCACTAGATTGGGAAATCGTTGGGATCTGGAACCACTTCTTTTTTGCTGGTTTGTATTTTTGCCTTTTCTTTTTCCCTCCAGTGCCTGGCACTGCGCTCAGTGAATGCTTGTTGCCTCCCACTATAAGCTACTTAATACTTTTGCTAGTACAGAACCATGGGCAGCTAGATGGAATGCTGAACCTGGAATCAGGAATACTCATTCTCTGATGTTCACATCTGACCTCAGACACTTAGGAAATGGTGACCCTAAGCAAATCACTTAACCCAATCTGCCTTAGTTCCTCATCTGTAAAATGAGTTGGAGAAGGAAAACAGCAAACCACACTCATATTTTTGCCAAGAAAACCCAAAGAATCAACTGAACAACCAAATATGGAACCAAGTATAGAACCAAGGATAGAACTAAGATTTACGCTTCAAAGTCACTGCTGAATGAATTAGCATATAAAAGATGGCTAATTTGGTACTGGGCAGATTTCATCAAACACCCTTTATTTTATTTTAGAAATTCTAGTTTTTTTCTTTTGTGGGCATCTAAATGTTTTCTTTATGAAAACATTTTTCTTATATTACAATTTATTATGGATTACATTTCTTATATTACTATGATATGCAAAGATATGTAGGAAAATATCATTAGGATAGATGAGGAAAAGTATTTCTTGGATATTTATTTCCATTTTTCCAACCACAGGCAACAGTTTTGTTTATCAATATCTCTCTATATAACTAGTTAGAGGAGTATTAATTTCCAAAGACAATTAATTCTCAAATCATCTATGCTCCCAACACACACATACCTTCTAAGGACAAAAACCAATTGTACATTTGAATTAAATTAAAACTCATTAACCTTTCATGTTAAGAAATATTCCTTTGGCTACTGTCCAGAAATAACCTCACCACAGAAGAATCAATGAAATGACACTGTTAATGTTTTCATTTGCCCAAACCTGTTTGCTATATGTACTACTGAAGTTTCCATAGACATTTAAATAGATTTGAAGTAACTAACTACCTCCTACCTTCCAGTAGCTAATGAAATCATTAAAAGAGCACTACAGGCTTAATATAATATACAATATAAAATACAATAACATAATGAACAGGTAAAATTAATGTGAAAACAAGTTTATCAGTTTTTTAACATTTTACCTCTACCTGCTTATTTCCACCAATCCATTGATTCTATTAACTTCAAAATTCTATTAATCACACAAATTCATGGTTTCCAGAACTGGTCAATTACCAGAAGTTATTTTTTTCCCTAGATTAGATGAAAGGTGTCATTCTACACTGGAATCTCTACTTTTTTGGGGGGACACATGGTAATTTCCTTTCATGACTTTCAAATCACCTATCAAATATCCTTAACTATACAATTTTATCATTGCAATTCAGCCCAAATTTATATAGTTTATACACTGGTGACAAGAAGTGGAGACTTGAAGGACTTGTTACTGGTAATGCAGAGGAGAAGTCCTGGTGCAGTAATTCCCTCCACCAATCAAATTGCAACCAGGCTATGACTTGATAGATCAGACTTAAGGCGATGACTGGGGCACATAGCGGTTCACAGACTGGTTCTTACCATCGTCAGAGGAATTTTCTGAATACAGGTCTTCCCAACTCCAAGTCCAGCTCATGACCTCACTTGTATTTTATGATGATATGAAAACTAATGCGAATTATTAATTTTGTGGTAGAAAAATTTTAAGTGAAAAATTACATCTACAATATTTTTATGCAAGGTCACCAGATTTTTACAACGCAATTCCTGTTTTCCATAAGGAAATCCCTAGGCTTCCCACTATCCTTTATGAAATTTATGACTACTGTTCCCTTGAATCATCTGTAGTAGCTATATCTCTGGCTATCCTGACTATTAGTGTGAGAGGCACAGGGTGATTCAGCACCAAAACCTTTCAGGTCAGGATGGAAGCTGACGTACGATTAATAAATTGAAGTGTCACGCCTCTACTGAATGGTCAGCAAACCTCAGGTTATTAATAGCAGAAATTCCATTTTCAATTACAGGAAAAGAAGAGAGTCAAAATATTATTTCTTGTATTTCTTTTTTATGTTTAGATGCTTTTAAACCTTTATTTGGTTTGATGAGTATCAAAATAGTTGATGTTGTCTTTTGGAAACAAAAACAGTTAATGTTAAATCATTAAGGCACAGTGGAGAGAATGTGGACCTTGGCAGTCAAAGGACCTGGATTCAAGTTCTGCCTTTCAAAGACCCTAGGCTGTGTAATTGCTGACGAATTACTTAACCTTTCATTAACCTGGGCAAGAACGTAAGCTACAGAAGAACTACGGATATGCATTGGTAGAAGGAGTTTCCACATCAATAAAATCACAAGTCCAAGTAAAAAAAAGTTAAATCTAAGTTTACTCTAGTAAAGCAAAATGGAAAGCTAATCCAAATACCCAGATAATTTGAGTAGGAAAACCTAATGATTTTTTTTGCTTTGATTATGCGTCTATTGACGATTGCTTTGAGGTTGAATTATAAGACAGTTGTGTCAGTTCTTCTCTTTGTCAGTATAAAGTTGGCCTTAACATTTGAGCTGATTTTCCCTGTGCCAGGAAAATAAAAACACAAGAATATTCTCTGTAGAGTTATAAGGTAAAATTAAGAGCAAAGTCATACATGTTTTTGAATAAGGAACAAATAATCAAAGTTTTCAAAAATACTAAGCTAATTTTAAATTGAAGCATAATCATCTCAGTTGTAGTTTAGTTTGAGGAGCTATCAACTCATTGAATTAATAACAACTTTCAAAGGATGACTTTTAATAATCAGGTTGAGCAACAATTCAGCAAACATCCCTATTGGCAGAGGAGGAACAGGATTAGTTTAGGCAACTTTTCAACTTTATTACTCAGGAGATGATTAACCAGTTTGTGGACAATCCCTTGATCTTTCTCTTTCCAGTCTTTACATGTCCTTGGGGGCAAGCTTACTATCCATTTCCAAGGATGTCAGAGAGAAAGGAAAGGCAGCGAAATTTAAACCAATATATTCGTGAGCTGCACAGATACTAGATCTAATTCAATTAGATATAATTTGACACTATTAAGTATTTAAGTGACTATTCAGTGCAAAGCACTGGGGAGAAAAAGATGAAACTGAATGGGGCTCTGCCCTCAAGGAACTTCTGTTCTACTTAGAAAAGGTACTAAGATAAAAATCAATATTGCTGTGTGTTGGGGGAAGGGAGAGAGAGGATAGGAGGCTTACATGGCTAATTTAAAGGAAATTAATTTCCTAAGAATTTCTTCTATCACTGCTTTGCCTAGGCTCTCCTAATATTATTACATCTCATGGTTTCAAGGGAGTCAGAATAGAATAATCACATAGTATGGGGTCCCCATATCAGGAATCCAAAACAACTCCCTCAAACGATCCATTCATCAATGTATGCCCAAGGCTTTAAGACATCTCTGTATACAAATATGCACATGTGCCATACTTCAGACTTATCAACATCAACCAAGCTTATCCATTCTGTCACTCCTATTCAGAGTGTCACCTCTGCACTCTGCACTCCAAGGAAATAATTTTGATTTGTAACCTGCCTGTAGTACACACTTTTCCCCCAAAGAGCTTTCTGTCATATGAACTTAAACTGATTTTGTTTCCTGGATGGTTTTAAAAAATACTCAAATCATCTGACACCTAAAGAAATGATTATACACATGCTAAGACGGGACAAATCATATTTCTTCTCTAAATTCCTCATATCTTCTAGTAGATAATGCCATGAACAAATCAGACATTGGTCTTCAGAATAATAGATTAAAACCTGCTGAAGCTTTTAGTGAAACTTAACAGTTACTCCCAAAGGAAAACTGTTTCTAGAAAAAAACCAAAGGATAACAAGTCCTATACCCATAGCCATAATCAAAGGTCTGCATGCTTTTCAAACTTGAACAACTTCATAAATTGAGAGGCTAAGACTGTCAACTTAAAGATTAACATTCCAATAAGAGACTCAAAGCTGGGTTTATGATGTTATAAGAACCACTTATGGTCACTTCAAGTTCCCTCCAAATTTGTAACCTAAACATATGTTTTAGTTACAGAAAATGAAGCCTAGCACATGTAGCTAATAGAAAGGGGGACAAGAATAGCAATAAAAAAATCATCAGGACATCCATATTCTAAACTGATTTGCAATTTTAAAAATACATTTTAGCCAAAACGCAAAAACGAGACAAAAAGACAATTTGTCAAACCCCTATTTTGTGTCTATTCAATTGAAAGAGGGGACAATTATTCAAGTAATTTGATTAAAAAGTACAAAATATTCTTTCTTGCTTACATTTTCTAGATCATATTTTATAGATAGAAGGGGTCTTAGAGGCCATTTAGGTTTGCCACTCCCATTTTATGGATAAGGAAACTGTGGTCCAATGAGAGTGACTTGTCCTAGATGACTTCGCTAACTCAGATCTTCTAGCACTCGTACATCTGTGGGGTACACAGAGGTTGCAGATTAAATGAACTGCTCCCAACCTTGCAATTTCGAATTGGAGTCTAAATGTCCTGACCTGGGGTTTCCAGTAGTCACTGAAACTTGCAAATTCTTTTAGTCTAGACTGTTCAGATTATAACTTCAAGTTTTCTCTGTCCTTTATGAATTAAATGGCTACCCTGAGGTAGTCCAAATTTGCATGAGTTAGTTATGTTTTCTAAACTGTCTTTTTACTAAACTGAGCCTGACAGTTCTGTTTTAAAGAGGAGTAAGCCATCTTAATTGAAGATAAGGCTCTCTTCTCTAGAACATGAAGGAACAACCACAGATAAAACTGGTCTCACCTGCTGAAGGATTGCTCCAAGGGAGTTCTTGTCTTTTTGGTTAACGCCATCTTTCTGTAATCGAGCAAGTAGCTCCGGTTTTTTGTATGTCTTCAGTGCCAGGAGGTGAATCACCCTGTCTCTATAGGGCCGCTGAGAAACACTGCTGTTTAAATGGATCTTTCGTATTGTATTTGCAGGGTTAATAGGAGTTGATCTTTTCCTCTCGGGTACAGCATCGGGAACAACTTGGGGTGCTTTCCGAATTTGCACTCTCTTACCTGTATCCAGTGGAAAAGACAGTGGTCAGTGTCTACATGCTACGATAAGCATCTGTCAGTCTTCTGAGATAGCTATCTTCACATGTCATACTTTGAAATTTCCCAAAGTCTACCTCCTCCACCTCAAGTTCAATGTTTATCTAGAAGCTGATAATCCTAAAAAAGGTGAAGAAGCACTTGGAATATGAGAGAGCACCATTTTGTAATTAATTTTGTTTATTTACTTTTGAGTTCTGAAGATAACACATATTACTGAGGCAAACAATAACTGAAAGTAAGTTTCAAGAATTTCTCTGTCAGTTCAGCTACACTCATTCATTAGATTAACTCTAATGAGATAAAATTAGTCCAATTCTTGGGGTTTGGAGAATTAAAGGGATTTGCCCAAAGTGACAAAGGGACTAGAGGCAGGGTTAAAACCCAAACTCCCAGTTCAATATTTTCTTTAAAAAAAAATAAAAATTAAAATAATCATCAACAAAGATGAATATTCCTATATGGAACAAAAAGAGGATGGCATATGAAAATATCAACTTCTGTAATGTACAGTTTGTTTTTCTCTGTGCTACACATAAATCTAGAAAAATGACATAGTAAGATTACTAAAACTTGCTCTAGCTTATCCAGAGAATGGGCAAGTCAAATGACAGTCACATGTGTTAAATTAACCTTTTCACAGAAAGCACAAAGTGTAGGGCTAGCACCTACTCATTATATGTTCTTATCAATGGTAGAGCTAGACATTTTGGAAGCCCAACAAAAATTTCAGAAATGGCCAAATAAGCAGATCTCTATCCCTCAGCAATGGAAGGATGGTAAGTAGTTTACGCCTCTGTAAAGAGAAAAAGGAGGCCTTTCTCACTACTTTTACGCAGATCACATCTACATAAGACTGAACCTAAATCTCACTACATGCTGCTTTATTTCTGATTATTCAAGAAGCATCTCTTCCAAATACAGACAGCTTGGCTGAAATGGGCATTGTGTACTAAAGTACACAATTTATTGACCAAGGTTTTTTTGGGAAAAAGCCTCTTATTGTGATTTTCATGTATTTGGGGTTCATCCAGTTTTGATTCCTCCCCCTGAAAACTTGTTGGGTTACTTGGAAAGTAGCTTGCCTATCCCCCTTAGTTAACTAGCTGTTTGGATAATTAAAATGACAGTTCAACATACTGGATCACTGAGTTACAAATAAGACTAACTGGCTTCAAATATTTCAGAAGGAAAAGTAAATGCCAGCGTCTTCAATGAAAGCGCTAAAAGATTTTGTCAGTTTATAACTGAGGTCAGAGCATAAAAGGTAAGGAGAAGGGAGAACTGACAAGGAGAGATGGCTTATTTTTTATTATCCTGACCAAAGTTAAGCTTAATGATCTCAAAGAATCTCTTCCTACCATAATTACTTTTTATTTTAGCATCTCAGAAAGGTAGTAAGGTCTAAGGAAATAAGTAGGTCTGCACTAAAGGATGATGTGGGGAAGAAATACAATTTTAAAAAATCTCTTTTTTTACTTTCCCACCTAATTTTAGGGATCATTGGAGTGTTTGGAAATAAACAATAAATTTCTAACAATGACAAGAGCAAACCTTTCCCTTAATCTGAGCTAAGCACATTCTACCAAAAGTAAACAGGTACAGTTTCCTGGCCAAGAGGAAGATAAATGTTAACAAGCACAAAAAGTGGCAATACTTTTCTCACTGCATGGCAGTTAGCTTCTTCCCTTCCGATACACATGCTCCTTTTTGCTCAGGGTAGCACGGAGGCCAGGGTTCTGATTTAGCTTTACCTGTCTTCATGGCACCATCTTCACTGAGGACAAGCAGTTGGGTTTGGTTAGGAGGGCACAGGAGTGATTATCAGGGTAGTGACACAGTAGAATGGTCTCTGCAGGGGCCTAGTGCTGGCCAGGTAACCTGGCACCCTTCCCCTTGGTCTAATTTTACACTTCCCTTGATCCAGCAGTCTAACCTGAAATGATAACCTATCATGTGGAAAGAGTGAGTTATATTCAAGGAACTGTACATCCTTTTACCCACTCTAAAGTTACTATTCAACTCAGGAAAAACAATATGGAAGAGAGAAAGCATTAGCTTGCATAACAGGCCAAAAAATAAAGCAGGAAGTATTAAGTATAAGGGGTGGTGGTGTGGAGAAAACATTTTTTTTTAACCTCAGAAAAGTCCCTATAATGAAACCTGTGGGAGAACCTAATTCTCTTTCTAGATCCAGCTTCTAATCAATCCCTAGAGCTCTTTATATATCTGGCAGCAGTGGATCTAGCTATGTTGTGTGACCTGGGGACTGCTCTTCTGAACCTATATTTCACTGTATTAAGACGGATACCTAATACTATGTATCCAAGAGCTTCCTGATCTTCCACTCAAAGAGTCAGAGTAGTAAGAGATTCATTTCCCATATCTAACAACTATCAAATACGCGAGCTGAAACAAGAGACAAAATACCATGTCCCAGAAAGAGAGCAGATACACCCAACGGACTTTTTGAAATTGTTTCTCTGGCCTGGGAGTGGAGGGGAATAAAAAACAATGACTTTGACAATATAGGACCAATACTGGACTTTAAAAACAATGACTAAAAGCAGTACAGAGAAGCTATAAACTTTAACACTATATAGCTCAATGAGCATATTAATTTTTGAAAGGCAACAAATACATATAAATAAACAGAAATACATGTAAGTATATAAACAAACACTACTGACATTTATTTTAAAGGGGGGAATGGGAAGGTATATTCTTGAAAATTACATTGGTTATATTTGTTTATTTAGAAAAATTAATAGTCAATAACATGCACATTTAGAAAACATAAGTATATAAAATATGCTTATAAGCATTAATCAGATCACATGGATAGGGTAAAAAACAAAAAAAATAGATTAGTTTCCTCTTAAAGGAATAAGAAATTTGACTGGTAGAAGGAGCTATGACCAATTTTCTCTTAACAAAAAGTATATGTATAATAAAGACACTTGTTTTGCAGGAAACTTTGCTACTAAAAGTAGAAATATTATAGAAGGAACAAGAATATGGATTCTTTTCTCCCATTCGAGCGGTGGATTCCTAGGCCTCTCAATCTACATAGGTCAATTTTGGCTCTGGGGGATGAGCCTCTCTACTGGTGATATGGTAGCTGATATGGAAGCAGTGCAGAAGACCACAATGCACAGGGGTTTCTCCGCTCCCAAGTGCGATTATCTTATAGCCTTGGTTCACTTTTTAACGTCCTCTATTGGAGACTGAACTCCTGGGTTGCTTTTACCTGAGATCAGAACTTTCTCTAATTCTTTTGTTTCCTGATGGTTTTTCTGTGAAAAATATCTGGTTTTTGAGGCATCATTGTATTGACTCTGACCTTGGCTTTCCATGGTGTAACAGTTAAGGGGCACTGTTTTATCAAGACTATACAACTGGATCAATGGCTATTTGCTGATGACAAAATCTGGGTGGTTAGCTAGCATTTAAGAAAAGAAAAGAATCTAAAATAACCTTGACAAATTAGCTGAAATGGGAAGATGGGAAAAGATAATTAGAAAAAATTAGAAAAAAATGACTGAAAGAGATGTGACGCCATAAGGATTGAATATAGCAATTGAGAAAGCAATAGGGACCTCTTAAAAGAGCATTATAATAAAAGATCAGACCTTTATTAAAGCAGTCTGTCCAGTTTTCAACTTGGAGATGAGAAGAACTGGAGAGGATTCAGAAGAGAGCAATGAAAATGACTAGAGATTGGCAGACAAGCCATCCCAGGAAAGGCTGAAAGGACTTCAGGTCATTTAGCCTGGAGAAGAGAAGCTGAGGAAAGCTGTCACAACAGGATTTAAGAACATGAAAGACTATTGGATAGGTGATTGTACATAGTTGGTTCAATGAGGATGAGGAAAAGTCTGAAAAATGAATCAGTCTGTAAGCATTTATTAGGCACCTCTTATATGCTAGGCACTGGCAGGAATAAAAAGACAAAAGACAATCTGGCTCTTAAGGAGAGACAATAGGAAAGCAAGTATGAATAAACAAGACACAGAGGATAAACAGAAGGTGACCAATAGAGGGAAGGCACGAGCACCGAAGGGCATCAGGGAAATCTTGAAGGAGGTGAGATTTTAGTTGGGACTTGGAGAAGAGGGAAGAGTACTTCAAGCATTGGGGACAGGCCATAAAAAGTCTGGGAGATGGAGTGTCTTGTTTGAGGAAAAGCAAGGATGCCAGTGTTATGTGATTGCAGCATGTGCAGGAGAGGGGAAGAGAAATGTGTAAGAAAAATAGACAGCTAGGAGGCGGCCAGCTTTGAATGCCAAACACAAGCCTTTTTTATTTGATACTAGCAGTGATAGGGAGCCACTGGGGTTTACTGAACAGGGTGGTGACATGGTCAGACCAATATGACAGCTGGGTGAAGGATGGCCTGAAGTGGGGACAGGTTTAGGGCAGTGAGACAACAAGCAGACTCTCACAATAGTCTGGTGTGAAATGATAAGAGCCTGCACCAGGGCGGTGGCCATGTCAGCGGAGAGAGGGAGGCTTATCTGAGAGATGTCATGAAGATGTTACAAATTCTTAACTCCAATAGAAGAATGACCCAACTGAGGTTCTAGGAAATGTTGCCAAGGGAAATTTTTAATAGCAAGGTAGACAACAACTCTGTGTGGAATGGTTGGGTGCAGTCATAACTAAAAATAGTACATTGTACATAGCTGATACACGTTCGCTGATCTTCATTGAAAAAGGGAGACTCAACAACTTTAAATCCCTTAAGTCCTTGAGTTATCTCTTGGAAAAATGGAGCTCAGCCACCAGTGATGCCAAGCTGCAATGTCTTTTTTTTTTAAAGACTGAAGTTACTTGGTTACTTTTCAGTATCATTACATAGTATTGTACTTACACTATGGTTTGTAGGAACCTAGGTGTTTCAAATCCTGTGCATGCTAACCACAAAGTGCTTCTAGACAAACAAGAAATGTTTAGCAGCTGAAGTCTATTTAAAATCTCCAAACCATTTCAATGTGAAGTCAAAGGGTTTAATCAGAAAACCATCTCTGATGAGAAACGATGTTCCTTTAGTCTCTCCTCACTCCCCCCTCCCCCCTCTAGTCCCAATTATTTTGTTTTATAATAAATCAAAATATTTTCCAAAGCATTTTCAACTGATTCTGCCAGAGGAAGAAATTTTTAATTTGATTTCTATTCTACTTCTAGCTTCCCTGTCCCCACTCCCTGCTCCCATTCCTGTTCCAGAGACCCAACACCTCTTCCATCTCCTTACAAAATTCAAATATATTTCACTCGAACTTCAATGATAAAACTTTTAGGACATGCCATCTCTAACACTTCTAAATAATCTCGCTCCATCAAATTAAAAGGTGATAGGAGATAACTTGAAATAAACACTACATTGTGAATCTTAAAAAATAATATAGCAATATTAGACAATTGGTACATCAATTTAATTAAGTCAATTTTGAAGATAAAGAAGAAAGGTGATAAAGGATTGTTATTTTACTCCTTAGAAGAGGAGAAAAAATGCTCTTTGGTGGCTGCCTACTGCAGAGAGAACTTGGTCCTATGTGTACTGACACCTGGGGAAGTTATGAATTGTTGTTAAACCAAACTAAGTGTATCTAAGCTAAGCACTCGTTCCCAGGAGCATTGGCCTCATTCCAAAAAAGTGCCTATTAATGACAGAAGTGTAGTTTCTAAACACTGATTGCATTGTAGCTGGCTCACACACAGAAGGAAAAACACAGAAGCAGAATTATACTCAGTCATGGAAAGATAAAGATTAAGGGGCTTGGTCCTCAGAGAGGCTGTCACTGCTAGAATTTAAGTTTTGAAATTAATAATACTTCACTTTTTAAAAAAAAGTATGCTTGTGCTGTTTAAAACTGACAAAGGGTTCATCTAATTCCTGATAGTATTAACAGTCATAAAAATTAATATACCAAGTTAGGTCTGATAAACATCTCCTTTCTCCATGTCAAGACAAAATAAGAGACACGGCCAACAAACTACCTTTTTGCCAGTGGTTCTTGTGGTTCACTGTTCTAGTGGTTATGTTAAGTGGAATTAGTAAAGCCTGAATTTTTAGCCATTCTCTTGCCTGACAGATGGAGAAAGCACTAGAAAACTAGATGACAGCCTAAAGTACTAGAGAGTAATTAGATTTCATTCCTTTAGTGCCTGTACCCTGAGGCTTTGTATCAACTGGAGGTAAAAAAAAAACCAAACTCCTTTCTAAGTGTCCACTGAAAATGCAAGGAAAAGTCTGCAATGATGGGTCACTCGACAAAAAAACCAAAATCAACTAATAGGGAATAGTTTATTTTAAAAATAATCATTAAACTATAAAACAAGAACTATCCAACATTTTTCATTATTAAAATTATATTTCCTGGTGGCAAGGAAGAACCCAACAATTCCAAACTCCTGTGTCACTTTCTCAGATATCAGGAGATATTTTGCAAAGCAATACAGACTAGATCCATTAGGAATTGTTTGAGAAGTAAAGTGATGAAAAAAATCACTTTCAACAATTAAGTAAAAAATTAATGGACGTGGAACGTATACATGGCAACCTAAGCTACTTCAATTGCTCTTTATGAGAGGGATTAAAAAAAAAAAAGGAAGCATATACACACCTACAAATGGTCCACCAGGTTTTATAACCTTTGTACTTCGGTTACGGGATTCCTCTTCTGCCTGGGTCATTCGTTCTCTTGTCATTTGATAGGAGTCATTTGTTGCACATACTGTAATTTTATCTTGTATAAATCCCAGGCAATTGAGCTGTGAGGCACCAGAACTGCAGAATAACAAAGTAGCTTTGTAAGAGATGACTATTTTAAATTTATTTTTGGTTGGTAGAGGCAAGCTAGAGTTTTCAAATTATTCAATTCTTGCGTCTTCCTCTAATTTCCAACATTTTCTTCTTTTGTACCCCGAACAGAATAGGTAGAGCCACATAGGGTTACCGTAGGTCTATCGCAACATGAGTGCCACGCATTCTTAAGAATCTTCTACTCCTGATTCTTACTAGACCTGAAATGAAGTCTATGTTTAAAAATGACTTTTAATAAACTCTCTCTCTCTTTACAGGACAAATCTTTAGCATTGAATTGTGTAGTGAGATGTGTTTTAAATATTAATTTGCAAATAGTGTTCTAGTTGGTGACAAAATTCTAGCAAGCACTAAAGCCTGTTTTATCACCCTATGATCCTCAAGCAGATTAGAATTGACATTAGCTTTCCATTTAAAACTCACTTGCAGGGAATGAATAAGTGGCAGCAATTCAATATTTTTTAAGAAAAAGCAAATTTATTCCAAAAAATTTAAACTTAGCTGCAGGTTCTTTAACTTTCTTTATGCAACTTTTGCTATCAATGGATATAACTTTTTTATTAAATTCGAGGGAAATATAACTATGGGTTGAATTAAAAAAAAATCAGTTCTACAGATTCAGAAACTGACTTTTGAAATCATTTATGATTCAGAAATTGACTTTTGAAATCATTTATGAACTGCCTCACAAGTGCTAAAATTTGTAAAATGTATTAGTATCAGTTTTACAGATTCAGAAATTGACTTTTGAAATCATTTATGAACTGCCTCACAAGTGCTAATATTTGTAAAATGTATTAGTATCATTTATTAGGTGACATACAGGGCTAGAAACAAGGCAAATGAGATTTGTGTTTAATTAGTTCAATCTATGTTCAACTCTAACATGATATGGAGTGACCATTGGAGAGATACTTCTCTCAAGCAATATTTCGATGGGTCAAATTTTGATTGACAGTTTGGTGGTGTAGGGGATAGAATGATGATCCTGGAAGTCAGGAAGTCCTGAGTTCAAATATGCCCTCAGACACTAACTAGCTGTGTGACCCTTGGCAGCTCTAGTAAAAATAACGGTAGAGTATTTTTAAGAATACATGGTGCGCAAGAGAATACTGTACACAGCAAATACTGTATGGTGAAGAATTCTGAGTGACTTAGATAATCTAAACAATACGATGAGCCAAGACAATCCCACAGGACTCAAGATGAAAAATGTTATTGACCTGCAGAGAAAGTACTGAATACAGACTAAAGCATAACTAACATGTATAACCTACATCAAATTGCTTATTGTCTCGGGGAGGAAGGGAGGGATAAGAATTTGGAACTCAAGATTTAAAAAAAAAGAATGTTAAAAATTGTTTTTACATGTAATTGGGAAAAAACAAAATTATTTTTAAAAAGAATATAAGGTGCTGGTACTTTGTGGCAAGTTATTTTCACTTCTACTTGCCTCAGTTTCTTCATCTACAAAATGGGGATAAAAATAGCGCCTACCTTCCAGGATTGTTGTGAAGATCACATGAGATACTTGTAAAGCAATCAGCATATAGTGCCTGATAGCATGAACCAGCTGTTATTAGTATACAGCACTGATCATGAACAATCAGTCAGCGATCAACAAGTATTTATTCACTACTCAGTGCAAGCCAGGCACTAAGCCAAGTGGGGGAGGGGGGGGAGATACAAAAAAAATGCAACGAACTCCCTCAGCAAGTTAACATTCTAATGCAGGAGACAGGTCCTTAACAACATACCCACAAGACACACAGGCTGTAACTGGATGGCAATCTCAGAGTGAAGGCACTAGCAGCTAGGGGAAGGAGAAAGTCAGCCTAAAGAAGGTAAGATTTGAGTTAATTCAAGAAAAAAACCACAAAAGCCTAGAGGCTAAAGTGAGGAGGAAGAACATTCCAGACATGGGGTACTAAGGGAAACAAAAAAATCCCTATGTAAAAGAACAAACAAACAATACTTCTAAATCCCAGCGGATAGAGTAGTTATTTCAAGGAAACTCAATACAAAAAACTAGCTAGTCCCCTGGAATTTCTGGTAAAAGGATGTGCCTAGTCCTTTCACATTGGTCACTTTAGTGAATGGACATATTTAGATAAACACCAATAGTTCATAATTACTGGGATCAACAGTACGAACATTAGAGCTTAATGCTTAAGAGGAGATGAGGATAATTGTAGGTTTTTTTTTTTTAACATATTTCAGTGAATGGTCAAAGAAAGGTAAAAAACACTTAAATATAAGAAATAAAAGGTCGTGAGGTTCTTTTTCAAGTACTAATTTGTTATATGGAATGGCCAAATATACCTATTGGCTAATTTCTATTAATGATTAGCCTAATACTGTCACATACTTACATAATAAAACGTCAGCTGCAAAGGGAGAAAATGTCAACTAGAAAGTTAAGGTAGCATATGTGGAAGAAAGATAGGAGCCAGATTTAGCGTAAGTGAAAGATCACAATAAATAAATGACAATCATTGCTCAAAAAAATTTTTTTTTTCTTAATCACTGATTGCTTAGAGACAGACTTCCCTAATGTCTTCTGAGTAATATCATTCTAGGTCTTTCAAAGTATGTAATTACAATTCAGAATGGCATTTTTCTTTGTGCTTGCTTTAAACACAAAATAAAACTCCAAATAGCTTCTTTTGGCTCAAAGCCATGGAATGACCACCCTATAAAGAGGAACTTGAAAAGAAAGAAGAGTCAGTCAGAGAAGTTAATAAAGGAATCCAGTCAATTAGTATTTACTGAGGTCAGGTTATGAGAGACAGAGTAAATATAAGGCACAGTCTCTCCTTCAAATTTACAATCTTGTTCATGAGATAAATTTTATAGATACAAAAAGATCAGAAATCATCATAAAAATCCTAGTATATCATCAAATGTAAATCACAGAATAGATAACGTTGATAAATGCTGCACAGTTCCCACTGATGAGTATCTCAGACATTTAGGTTGATCAGATAAGATGGACCAAATTTTAGAGGTCTGGTGAAAGACATAAGTTCTATTAACTTCACATTTAGCATCTCAGTAGGTATGAGTATATGCCCTAACTACAGTGAGGAACACTTAACAGTGACAACAATGACAGTAATGGTATAGCTAACACGGTTATATAGCACTCCAAGGTTTAAAAGTGGAAACCGATAGGGAATTAATTGCATAATATCACTTATTTATAAGATGGTGTTAAGTCTTTTAATAAAACTAAAATAAAACAAACAATTTTGTAAAAGAAATCAGTTAAATTAACTGAGAATGAGGAAAATGGTATTTTGGACTGGAAGCCAGGAAACGTGAATTCTGGATCATTGATATTTTTCTACTAATTAATTGTGTGACCTTGAACAAGTCAGTCTAAGTCGATAGGTTTGAGTTCATCTGAAAAAATGAGGATATTGTTCTGGATTACTATTAAAAAGCACCTTTGGTTCTGAATATATGACCCACCAATCAGGGAAGCCACTCAGTGGCAGTCCTGTCCCCACTTTCTTCCACTGGTCAGTTCTTTGGGAACCTCCATTTCATGTAAGGGCTGCCTTCCTTCTCCTCCCGGCCCTGATCCTTACTTCCTCTGGTGTTCACAACGATGTCCCTGCCCCGAGTTCCTTTATCTCCACCATTCCCTCCTCCCTGCCCTTTGCCACCTCCCTTTTGTGGACTATCTTCCCCAATAAGAATGTACATTCTATGGGTGGAGGTGTCAGCTTTCTTTTTTGCTTATTATCTGTTTCTCCAAGAGCTTAGTACATATAAGTGCTCAATAAATGCCTGCTTTTTTACCTTCCTTCTCATGATTTAAAGTAAAATTTCAATTATGTGTATTATTTCTTTACATTGATCTTCAATTCCTAATGCTGTTTTTCTCCCCACAAAAAGTGAAACATTCAGAATGTTTATTAAATACCTTATGAGTATCAAGGATGTGACTGGACAACTAGGCAAAAGTCAGAGGCTATGTACTGAGGTCAAGCCACACAAGCTTTAGGGAGCACTAAAGCTACTTTATGAATAAAGAAAAAGTATAAATTCTCCAGGTGGCTCTTTGTCAATTAGAAATATAATGTTAAGAAATATTAAATAAGTAGCCAATTCGTTTGCTTTGAAAGAAGATACTCTACACACACACACACACACACACACACACACACACACACACACACAGGTATATATAACAACATATTAAATAAATATATAAATACATATATATTAAAAATGTTAATTTTTAAAAGTCTGATTTAGCCTTAAAGTATCCTAACCACCATTCTATAGTTTAATAAAAAATCTCGGACATAAATACAAATATTTTTCTCTATCAAGACATAAAATGTACTTACCTTGAGATAGTTTGCTGGATGCAGTCAAAGCTTCCCTGAGGGTTGTCTTTGCCAACGTTTGACAAGTAGAAGTTAAAGTTATGCACTTCATTTGGAGGATCATTTTTGGGAATTTTGACAAGCTAAAAGAAGAGAAATCGTTCAAATTATACATTCAGTACAGGACTTCATAACAAAATTTGCTACATCCTAAGTAATATACTAAGTTGAAACCCTCTTGAGAGCTATGTTTATAAATCACAAAATTGATAATAAGTTCAAGTATTTGTCATTTGAAAATAAGTCCTTTGACATACTTCCAAGATTCTTACTTGCACCCTTTTCTGTAAGTATATTTATTTTTATAAGGTTTGGTAAATTAACTGCATATTAGCCAAAATGAAGAAATCAATATTACAGTAACTCTCTTAAAAATCCTCTTCTGGGTCTCCTCTAGTTTATCTGTTGTTCCTCAGTCTGGATGACCAACCATATCCCAACCACAGGTTACAATCAAGAAATCAACAAACATTTATTTAGCCCTTAGTATGTTTCAGGAACCCTCCTGGCCTCTTTTCTTCTCTTCCTATACATTCTCTTAGTGAACTCATCAATTCTTATGCAGATGAGCCTCCAGATCTATATATCCAATATACCTTTCTAAATACTAACCCCAGTTTTGCTGGATGTCCTGTAAGTATCTCAAAATCCATAGAACTCATTATCTTTGCCCTCAGATCTGCTCTCCACCCTGGCTTTCCTATGTCTCTTAAAGGCCCCGTCTTCCTTAGTGTCACCCAGGTTTGTAGCTTCCAAGTCAACTTCACACCCCTTTAGTCTCTTTCATCTCCCATATTCAATCGGTTTGCAAATTTTTTGGTATTCAACCTCCATAAAATCTGTTACCTGAACCCTTTTCCTCTGCTCAGAGAAGTACCACTCTAGTTCAGGGTCCCCATTACCTCTCATCCAGACCTATCTATTCTATTTCCAATCTTTGCCGTTTCCTAAAACCATCCTCCACATGGCTATTAAGGTGATATTCCTCAAGTACAAGTCTGATCATGTCATTCCCCTGCTTGATAAGCCTCATTGATTCCCTATAGCCTCCAGGATCTCCTTTGGCATTTAAAGCCCTTCACAATCTGACTCCAACTTATTTTTCCAGATTTCATTTCACATGACTTCTCTTCAAAAGAATTAAATTCCAGCAAAACTGGCTTTCCATACTGACATTTCACCTCGGCATCTTAGAATGCCTATCTTCTTACAAAGCTCAGTTCAAGCGCCAACTCCTTAGCACTTCCCTGATTCTCCTTCCAAAAGGCAATGTGGCCCCTACCAAATCATTTTGTATGTATCTCCTAATTCCTTAGCTGTGTACCCTACCCTAGTAAACTCTAAATTCTTTGAAGGTATAGGCAGTTTCATTTTTGTCTTGTATTCCTGGTGCCCAGTTTGTAATATGGGCTTAATGCTTGTTGCATGCTTATTTAAAAACGAGAAATCAAGTTAATTTGGTGTGACTGCCTCCCAATGATGTCATGTTAATTTTTAAAAAAATATATCTTTACAGATCTTTTTGTTTCCTCCATTTCCCCCATATCCCCTTTTCCCCCTCCCAGACTAATCTTAGAATAAATAAAGTCTGATGCCATAATAATAACAGTAGCTAGCATTTATATAGCTATGTTTATAAAACACTTTACACATATAAAAGAACTCAATTCAATCCTCATAACAACCCCGGGAGGGAGGTGATCAACATCCATCCATGGTCCCCCACTTCTACAAAGAGGTAGGGAACAGTGTATTGCAACCAAGATCGAACAATTTTAATTTCTAAACAATTTAATTCTTATTCAAGCAGTGAATCAGCAAGCATTTATTAAACCCCTACATCAGTCAGGTATTATACTGGGCAATGAGGATACAAAAACCAAATGTTAAACCTTTCCTCATTTCTAAGAGCTTACATTCTATTGAGGGAACACAATACATACGTAAATAAGTTAATGCAAAACACAATATAAAGTAAATATAAGAGAATTTGCAGGGAGGCATTAGCAGCTGGGGGGAGGGAAGGTCAGGAAAGGTTCCATGGAGGAGGGGACACCTGAGCTGCAATCTGAAGGAAGCTAGGAATTCTTAGAGGCAGGGGAATGAATGCATTCCAGGCATCTGGAAGAGCCAGTGCAATCACCACCTGGAGGTGGGAGATGAGATACTATGTACAAGAAAGAGCAGACCTGTTTGGATCACAGAGTGTGGAGAATAGGATTTACTAAACCCAGATAGACAGGGTGGAGCCATTTTGTGTGGGTACGTGCCAAAGAGGACGTTTGCTTTTAATCCTCGAGGTAACAGGTTGCTATTCAATTATCCGTATTCAGAGGACTCCTGTATCTCTATTTCTAGCTCTCATCTCTCTCGAATCCTTGCATTGGCAATGGTCATCCGGACATCTCCACCTGAATGGTCCTCAGCATTACAAACTCAATCCTTATTCATTATCCACTTCCTGACTAATCACCCCTCTCCAAACTTCCCTCTATCTGCTGGGAGCCCCCCCCCCCCATTATCCTTCAGTTACCCAGCTTTTCCTTATCCCAGTCTTTGGCTCATATTTGATTCTTCCATGTTCCTTATATGCCACATTCAGTCAATTGCCAAGTCTTATTCAATTTTATCCCCACCCCACAATGATGCTTTCTAACTCATCAAATTATTTTGTATTTATTTAGGACCACAGAATTACAGGCTCCTAGTTGAAAGGGACTCTAGAGGTCATTTTCCCACTCTTTCTGCAAATGAATAAACTGAAGTCCAAGAAGGCTTAACAATTTTCCAAAGGTCTCAAAGGTACCAAGTATCAGAGATAAGATTTGAACCAATGTTCTTTAACTCTAAACCCCGAATTCTTTTTGTGACATGACACAGCTGTTTCTTAACACATACTGTATCCCAGCAGGATCTCAGTTCCTTGAAGAGACTGTGTTATCTTTCTACCCTATGCTAATGCTTAGCAAAGTGCTTGGGATATATGAGGCATGTACAGGATTACAAGATCTCAGCACTGGAAGGGACCTCAGGAGCCACAGAGTTCAACCTACTTTGAATAAATATCCCCTCAAAACCATCCTGCCCTCAACGAGTGGTCATTTAACTTTGGCTTAAGACCTCTGGTGAGGGGGACCCATTACCCTTATTTTATTTTTGGACAGTTCTTAATTTTAGGAAGCTTTTTTCTTACATTTTTTGGTAAGAAATTTGCTTGTTTACCTCTCCATAATTTCTATTTATTGTTCTCAGCTATGACCTCTGGGGCCAAGAAGAACAAGTCAAATCCCTTTTTCACATGCCAGTTCTGCAAATACTTGCAGATAGCTGTCACATTCCCTCTAAGTCTTTTCATTTGGGGGAGGGGGGCTTCTAAGGCTTATTGCTATTAACAATGACATGTCATTTTGGTTCTCTTCAAGAGTGAAGGATAATAACCAGCCGCTATTAACAACAGTACTTATTAATAATAAGTACTGTATTTCAAAGTATACAAAAATGCTTTCCTTGCAACGACTCTGTAAAGGCTCTACTTTATACATAAGGGGTAAAACACTGCCTAAATCTTCTTCCCTCAGTTAAACGTGTCCATTTTGTTCAACTGATCCTCACATCATGAATTTGAGGCTTTTCACCACTCTAGTTCCTTACTTTAGATGCTCGCCAGCACATCAATCTTCTTCGTAAAACATGGTGCCAGAGTACAATATGGTAGGGTTATCGCCTTCCCTCATCTTGTACACTAAGGTCTCTCTCGATATGATCTAAATTTATATTAGTGGTTTTGGTTGACATATCACATTGTTGACTCATATTTAATTTGAAGTCCAATAAAACCTCCAGGTCTCTTTCAGACAAACTGAAAACAAAATGGATGTGAACAAATAAAAAAATAAAAGAAGGCAAGGAAAAGTGGATGTTAAATGAATACAATTTTGTAATGAAGGTAAACAGCTCAGACAATGGCTTTTTATGCATAGCTGCTTCACAATTTAGCCAGAGATGCTAAGATTTAAGATAATTTATTATGAAACCATCATTTTGAATTCATTTAAACTCAATCCCTTATTTCTGAACAACCGAATAGCAGTATATTCTAGTCTAGCCCTTATAGAGGAGAAAAGTGAGGTTGTGAAAGGTGCAGCGATTCACCAAAGTTGTATACCTAGTGATTACTACCTCTTGGAATAACAAATTCCATAATTTTGCTACCAGTATAAACTAACACTTTAAAACATTTTTTCTCAATTTACTCTTTTCAAGTTTCTAGGACGTTCCCTCGTTCTAGGGTTCTGAGATTTTTGCAAACCACCTGTTTTCATACTATATATACTATTAACTTCTCTGTCTCCTTCATGATTTTATAAACACAGGAAGGAGTATGGGCAAAGGGAATATCAAAGTGAGACTGAAGAAGAAAACCCAATCTATTCCTGCATACTGGGGTGATAATTTCTCTCTGCTTGCTTTAGGTTTCTCTGCGATTGGTAGGAGTCATTACCCTTCAATGTCCTTTACTCCTAGGAAAGACATTTCTTAGGCTTATCCTCCCATCTCCATAGCACCAGAAATTTACATTCCTATGGTCCTCAGGGTTTGGACAAGATAGTGGCACAGGATTCCTAAAGTCCAAGTTTGGAAAAGGCAGCATGGCTTAATGGCTGAGGACTAGATCTGGGGCTCGTAGAAGGAGGAGGAGGAAGAAGAACAAGTGGTGGTGGTGGGAGCATTTATACAGTGCTTTCAGGTTTACAAAAGACTTTACAGATATCTCACTTAACCCTAATGACACTGGGAAGTAGGTGCTATTATCACCCCCACTTTACAGAAACAGAAACTGAGGCAAACAGTGGTTACATGACTTACCCAGGATCAAACTGTTACTAAGTGTCTGAGGCAGGATTTGAACTCCAGACTTCCTGATTCCTGGTGTACCACCTTTCCACTTTATTTATTATAGGTGCTCTATACACTGCACCACCCAGCTGTCTCTAAATCCTGTCTCTAACACTAGTTATGTGGCCCTAGACAAGTCACTTAACCTATATGAGATACAGTTTACTCATCTGAAAAACTGGATTAATGATACCACACAAATCTACTTAATCAAAATTATTGTAAAGCATAAATGAGGTACTGAATGTAAAGCACTATGTAAATTTACATTTAGTGTTATGTAAAAGCTGGTTACAATGATGATGATAAACTCAATGGAAAACTTCTGACTTAAAGAATCTTCACTACACATGTCTGGAGGCTGGTTCTCTCAACACATAGGTATGATCATGTCAAAACACTACAAATGGCTCCTCACTAAATAAAACACACCTCCTCCCTTAACTTGACTTTAAGACTGTTCATAACCTGGCTCCAACCTTATTAAGTCTTTCCAGTTTTATCTCACATTAACAACTCTCATGAATTCTACATTGGTCATTCTCAAAGTGATGTGCCATGAAATTTTTATTACAAAAATTAAGAAAATTCATAATTTTAATACACCTTTTACTTTTCCAGTGAATGTAATACAAGTACAGTGTTTGAAAAATAAACAAACCTTGCCTATTACACACACCCAATTATCTCAACTTGAAAAAAGCTCAACAAAAATGGCTACTATTATTGAAGATAAACTGTGCATGCCTGAGTTTCCTGACTTTCCTGTAGTCTTGCCAACATAAATGTTCAGTGTGCTATAATTTCTCACAACAAAGGATTCTGTGCTGTAAGCAAAAAAAAAAAGTTTGAAAATTACTGCTCTACCCTCTAGCAAAACTAGCTTACTTGACATTCCCTGAATATATCTCTTGTTTTCCTATCTCTGTACCTCATCTCACCTGGTTCAATACGCACATAATGCTTCCCCACCTCAGTCTATTACTGTTTTACCTATTAAGACTTGGCTCAAAGGACACCTCCTCCATATAATAGGCCTTTGGATATGTCTCACCTTGAAGTAATTTATTCCTCAGGTGATTTGACATTTTTTGATGACCCTAGTGCCCTTTGATATGTTAATATACTAATTTATACCATATTTATGTATTAATCTATTGCTCCTACCAATAGATTAGTAAATTTCTTCAGGGCAGGGATTAGGACTGATGATGAAGATAGCCAATTATGTGGTAGAGTTTATTAGGCAGTTAGGTGGTAGAGTAGATAAAGCACAAGATTTAAGAGGCCAAGTCAAGGAGACTGAGTTCAGATTTGGCCCTTGAGACCTTTATTACTTAAGTGACACTTGGCACATCATTTGAACTCTCCCTGCCTCAGTTTCCTCAACTGTAAAATGGAGACAATAATAGCATCTCTCTTTTAGATTGTGGTGCCCATAAATATCTCTATTCCCACAAGTACAAGCCATCTGTCTCGATTATAACAATATGCTTTATACAGGTCAACAAGCGTTTAATTAAGCACCTACTATGTGCCAGATGCTGTGTTAAGCAGCTTTATTTTTCACTTCTACTCTCACCTCTCTCCAAAATAATCTTACATAAAGAGCAGGGTTCCCTTCTGAAATTTTTTCTAATTATGATCTAATCAATCAATTGGTAAACATTTATTGTGTTTTGTCCTTCGCTCTTGAAGAAGTCAATGGCATCAGAGAAATGATGGCATGACTTGCACTTGACTTTATTTTGAGTGACAGAGGGCTGTGCAGGTCACCAGCTCACTTCTCCTCCAGAGCCATCTGAATCCAGAGACCTGTTATTCCTCAGGCTGACTGTAGATGACCCAGGATGCAGTGGGAGACTTTGGGTCCTTCAGGCAAAGGTCTTTGCAGGCAGTCATTTAGGGTGAGGCTAAGCCTATTGGTTTAAGAAGGAGCCAGGGCATGGCCCCTTTAATGAGGTCAAGAAAAGAAGGACAACAGACTGGGTGGGAAACAGCAACAGTTACAATGGATAATCCCTCTCAATCTAGGAGGGTCCAGAGGAGCCCTCAGGCAGGGCCCCAATGGAGTCCCAGTTTCAGAGTGCAGCAGGTTTAAGGTTTTGGGACATTAAGGTTTTAACATTTATTAAGTGCCTAATAGATGCATGGTACTGATGAGCACTGGGAATACAAAAGAGGTAAAAACAGTCTCAGCCCTCAAAAAGTTTATAATTTAATGGAGGAGACAACATGCAAACAAATATACAAACCAAGGCATAAGAAGGATAAATAGGAAATAAGTAAGGAGGGGAAGGCACTGGAATTGGCTGGGAAAGGCTTCCTACAGGAGGTGGAATTTTAGTTGGGGCTTATAAGGAAACCAGGGAGGTAAGTAATTGAAATGGAGGAGGGAGAACATTCCAAGCATGGGAGATAGCCGGAGAGAATGCCTGGCGCTGAGAGATAGAGTATCTTGTTTTTGGAAAAGTCAGGAGGCCTGTGCCACCAAAATGACGAGTACATGGCAGGGTGTAAGATGACTGGAAAGGAAGGGGGACTAGGTTATGAAGGGCTTTGAGTATCAAGCAGAGCATTTTGTATTGGGTCCTCGAGGTGATCAAGAGCCATTAGACTTTACTGAGTAGGGTAGAGACATGGTTGGACCTGTGCTTTAGGGAAATTGCTTTGGTGGCTGAATGGAAAATGAGAGTGGGGAGAGACTTGAGGCAGGCTGACACACTAGCAGGCTATTGTAATAATCTACTAGAGTGATACTGTCATTTTAGTCATTTTAATGACTCATTGCTACTCTTTTTTTCTTTTATTTTAGCAGCACTGTCCCTATCCACCATAACTTTCTTGTCTTGACCAACACCCCCTGCTCCAAAAAAAGAACAAGTGAATTACTTGTTCTGTGCTTCTTTTGTTTTCCGGTTGTGTCTTTCTCTGTGACCCTATTTGGGGTTTTCTTGGCAAAGATATTGGTTTGCCATTTGCTTCTCCAGCTCACTTTGCAGATGAGGAACTGAGGCAAACGGCAAAGTGAGTTGCCCAGGGTCACACAGCTAGTAAATGTCTGAGGCCATGCTTGAACTCAGGTCCTCCTGACTCCGGTTGAGGTGCTCTATCTACGGCACCACCTAGTACCCAACAAGTGAATACAGTCAGATGCATCAGCCATGTTTGAAAATGTGTCTTGTGCTACATTTCCAACTGATGACCTCTCTGACAGGAAATGTGAGAAGCACAACTCATTGTTCCAGTCTCCTTTCACTGTTCATAATTCTTAAATCTTTCAGTTATTTTTCTTTACCATGTTGCACTGATTATATACAATATACAATATATATTTGAATCAGTTCATAGAAGTCTGTTCTGAATCTCTTTCATTATTTATTATTGTGCAATAATATTTCATTATATTTGTATATTTTGTTCAGTCACTCCCTAATCAATGAACATTCCCTTAGTTTCCAGTTCTTTCCTACAATAAAAAATATAGCTCTAACTATTTTTGTATAAGGGAATTCTTTCTCTCTTGATTTGATCTCCTGCAGGTATGTGCCTAGTAGCAGTGTCACTGGGTTAGGCCATGCCAGTACCAAATTTCTTTCTAGAACAGCTGGATATCTTCAGATCTCTATTAATAGTTTTATTAGTTTGCCTGCTTCCCACAGCCCCCCCAAAATGCTGTTTTCCCATTTTCGTCATTTTTGTCAATATGATGAACTGTAAGGTTGAAATCTAAAAGTTGCTTTAATTTGCATTAAGAGTCTTGAGGGTTACCTGGGGCACAGGGAAATTACGTTTTTTTTGCCCAGGGTCACAGCCAATATTTGTGTCCTAAGTGGCACTTGAACTTATCTTCCTACATCTCAGGCCAGCTTTCTCCCCTTACCTGTTTATACTAAGGAATGTGAGGGCAGAGATTGTAAAGCAGTACAGCATCTAAACTTCTAAGGTCAGCCAGGACCTAATGCAGTGCTATGCAGACAGTATATGCTTAATAAATGGATGTGGAGCAAAATTTAGAAAAACAAAAGTACAGTCAACTCAGGCACTATCCTCAACTCAATAGAATCCAGGATCTTTCTCTCCCCTGTGTCTAGTGTATATAGTATCTGGCAAATAGTAGGTGCTTAATATAGGTTTGCTTACAGATGACAGCATTCTATGATGTGGCAATCCACATAGCATCCCTGAGAGAATACTGGCGTAAAAGATGAGTTTTTTGGGGGGAATGAAATAGGTTCAAATAGGTCCTAAAACTATGTATTGCTGCCAAATCACAGGATCACAGAGGGTCAAAGATTTAGAGCTGGAAGGGGCCACAGAAGTGACTTAGTTAAACTTCTTTCAACTTACATAAGAGGAAATTAATGTTTAGAATGGTGAACTAATTTAATCTGCTCAATATCACACAGAAAGAAGTAGCAGAGGTAGAATTTGCATCTACATCTTATCACCAGACTGAACAAAATACTTAAAAAATGAATATTATTGAAGTGCTAAGAATTTCCTGGATATTTTTTCTTTCTAAAAATGCGAACTTTGAGTGTTTAAATAACATCTTTAGGGTTTAAATAACATCTTAAAAGTCAAAGATCTGATTCTGTAATATTTTATTTAATGAAAGTTCTTTAAAAGAACACACATTAAGAACATAACTTGACTGCCCTAAAGTAAAATATTGGGATTTGTACAACATGTATTTTAGGTGTCAGCACTAGTACACATATTTAAAACTTTAAAGTGAATCAATCATTGTTACTATCACACAGGAATAACGCACACATAACAGGGTATGTGAGAGTGGCACCTGGATGCTTTAGCATTCTATTCTTAAAAAGTCACTTAATATGTTTTATTAGAATTTCAACAACTGAACATTAACATTCAATACCACTACAAGGAGCAGAAGAAGATGTCACAGAAAGAACTCTTTCTGGGGAAGAAGTGTGAATCCTCCAGATGCTGACACTTTGGAACAAAGTCCCGCTTGCCCAGAGCAATTTATGGTTCTGATCTGAGCTGAATATGGTGCCGATCCAGCTATGATCATATTTCACCATCTATTTGCTATATCAGAGACTTCTAAGCTATAAAAAGATCCAAGTGTGTGGGGGAAATTCTACTTTAAAAATTTTTTTAAGACTCAGAAACCTTATTTATATGGTATACATGTTATATTTTTATTTCCAGCAAAGAGTAAAACAAATACTCAAATACTGAACTAAGAATAAAGTGGATATAAAACATGACAGTTTTAAATGGTCTTCGTAATGCCCCCTCTCCTCTTTTTTCTATTGGGCAACTAGTGACAGTCTATTCTGGCATCCAGGCAGAAAATCAGGAAAGCAGACTGGCACATAAGGATCATTAAGCGTATGCTCCTAGGCTGGGGGATGATGCTGCCCAGTCAAACTCCCTGATAGCTTAGTTGGATCAGAGTCAACAGGGATACAAGGATCTTAAAAGTTGGTATTGATATGTAGTCACTCTAAGCATCTAGGGTCATAGAGAACCTCCTAGGTTAATGAAGATCTTTCCTTTAGACAGTCGTACTCCCTTGAACTCTTTTGTTCTACTCTAGGAAGGGAGAGAAACTAGCTCTAATCTCTATCCTCCATATATACACAAACACATACACATACACATACACATCAGAATATTCAAGGAGATCTGGAAACTATTCTACCCACCCACCAAGAACTGCTCCAGATCGGTGCTAATTATTATGTGCACCCGCAGTTAAAAAAGAAGAGCACACACCAATGTGTGCAATGTTGGCTTATTTATAAATTATATATTCATGTACATTGTACACCTTCAAAAATATAAAAAAGACGAGATGAAGATGAAACAATAATTGATCTTAGAGTCGATAGGGAGTCACTGGAGTTTGGTGAGTAAGGGAGTAATATGTTTAGCTGTGTGGAGGAGGGATAAGAAGGAACAGACTTGTGTCAAGGAGACTCATTAGGAAGTTATTTCAATAGCTCGGGCAAGAAGTAGAAGGGCTAAAGTAGAGAAGTGTAGGTAGAGAAGGGGAAGAGATGAGAGATGTAGAGGTAAACAAGTCAAGAACTGACAATGGATTAGCTTTGCGATTGAGGGAGAGTGAGGAGTCCAGGACAACCAAGAGGTTCCATGCATGGGTACCTGGAGTCTTCCTTCCTTTCCAGATCACATTTCTCACTCCTCTGACTTTCTTTACCAGAGATCTATTTACGTTGGAAACTCACTCCACCCAGGACTTCCCACAGTTCGAGGTACCCTTAGCTCCACTGGTCCCTTTCCCTCTGATTGGCTGGTTCTTTCTAGACCTTCCAAAGCTCAGGTCAACCACTTGACTCTCCACCTTTTCATTCCATGCTTCCCCCACCCCTCCACATGGCTACCTTTGCCTTTCTTCCTCCCCAGCCCCCCACCTCCACCCACCCCAACAGCTCTCTTTTTTATGTGTGGTCCTCTTGATTGGGATGAAAACTACCTTGGAAGGGATGGGCTGTTTTTCCTTCTGCTTGTATTTGTATTCCTAGAACACAGCACAATACCGACAACAATAAGAGCTTGACAAATGCTGGTTTGCTGAGTGAGCTTTGATAGGTGCCTACCACTTCTATGTGTAAACGGCAGGGTAGAAAGGGTAGGAGACTTTTCATGTTCAATTGCTGTGGGTACCCTGGATCATTAGTGAACTACCCTGAAGGCACCAGAGGCCAATAGTAGAAGGAAAAGGGAGTGGGGAATTTTGAGTGATAATAGATAAAAGGGGCTGTTGGAGAGGTTATTCTGGGGAGGATGGGGTGAAACCTACTTTTCCATTTCTTAATCAACTGATCACATACCTCACCCCTTCCAGTCATTCCATGGCCCTCGTTTTGTAGACTAGTTAATACACAGAGACAGTTAATTACCAGAATCCAGAGCAGAACTTTATTATGTCTGTTAACCACTGTAGGTCTTTCTGACTTAGCTTTGAGATCCTAGAACTAATCTTAGGTGATGGTATATCTTTTAGGGCAAAGTTGCTAATTGTTAATGTTTCCTCTCAAATTACCCAGTACTTTCAGACACAGTATTTATTATATGAAAAGGGCGGTTTAGATTAGTATCATCTCCTGGCCAGCAATGGTGGCAGATCAACGGACAGGTTGGTCAGCAACTTGTTAGACTTGTATTTTGCTGAAGTCTGTCCTAGAAAAGAGACCTAGATTTTGTTCCTAACTCTGACAATGATTTTATGTGATAGTCAGGAAACAGTAGATTAACACGAGCAGGACAGGAAGGCCAGAAAAACAGTTTTGACAGCAATAAAGCATTCCTCGACTGGTGAATGTTCTCCTGAGGCATCTGCCTACTTTTTATATCCCCATTTTGCTCTATGCAGGGCACCCAGCACAGAAGCAACAATTGGGGGGAAAGGTCACATCTGGATGTGACCCTTCTTATGTTTGTTTAGATGGTAGCTGTGCTAGAAGGCCACTGACCTAGTCGGGGGAGGAGAAAGGAAGGGTGCCAGTAGTGGCAAATTCCCTTATCACATAGTACAGAATGGTCCCTATGTCACAGTGGTTAAATAAAAGCATTTAATTCATAATGCAAATGGTTTTTGAGGTCTTCTTTCAGAACTCAATCACCATTTAGATTTAAAATTTATAATATTTCACAAGTAATAAGAAATATAACTAGGTAAATTTTTTTTTATCAAGATGAATGCTATAAAAATATCCCATTCTGTTCTGGAAAAACTGGCAAAGCAAATTTTTATTTTTGTTCCAAAAATGAGAGACTGCAAATCAAAGGTTAAGGACCACAATCCACAACCCTTATCCCAAACTCCAGTCTGTCTCTGATAAAAGCTATGAATAAAAAAGTTTCAGGGAACTTTCAGACATTTATAATTAACATAAACACAGTATACCATGGTATATATATGTTGAAGCTTCTAATTATTTTCCCTTTCATGCTCAGGCATGTGGCAATGGGATAGAACACTATGCGAATTGTCATCTCACCAGTTTTCCATCTCTCATTTCTGTAAAGTTGAAGAGAGAAGACACACCAAAGTTACTACCACAGCTGTTTTAATACTGATTTAAAGTATCACTAGAACCTCTACCGTCAAAGAAATTCACTATTTTCAGCTCCATTCTGTATTAGGGAACTTTCCTAAAATGTCCAATTGTCTCTCTATTAGGACTAATAACCAATACCATTTCTACTCAGATTATTGGCAAATTCTCATTATCTCACAGGTCCATATTAGTGAGATAGCCTCACTGGGATCATCTGATCATTAGAATTTAACAGGTTGGAGGGACCTTAGAAATTTTCCAATCAAGTTTCTTCATTTTATCAAAGAAGAAACTGAACCAGAGGCAGGAAGGTTTGAAATGACTCACCTCAATTAAGGGAATACATAATTAGAGAGTATAGTTGAGATCAGCACTAAAGAGTCTTTTGCTCCCAAATCTAGCTACATTTCTATTATGCCACTATGTTCCTTGTTTCTATAAAAAGGAAAAAAGACCCAGGAAAATTAAGTAATTTGCTTTAGTTTTTACATGCTGGTTACAAATACTTAAGAGCCCAGGTTTCCGGAGCTGCTGATGTCGCGCTTCACCTACTATACCACATTGTTATTAACATATGCAAGGTATGCTTTATTTTTACATTCTACCGCAATGGGGTTACTGTTCTAGGAAGCTTAGGACTGGCAAGATTTAATGCAAATGTTTCCATTAAAGCCTTGCATTTAGTGAATGATGACATAACCGACCTCTCAAGTCCCTTCTAATTCTATGATTTACTGTAAAGAATTTTAAAAATTTAATTCTACTAAGAAGATGTATTTCCTTAGACTACTCTGACAGGACTTAGTGGCAGAACCCCAGGAGTTTTGGGGTGGGACTGAGAGTTAATAACCTCAGGCAAGGTATAGATCTATGAGAACAAGAGAAAACAAAACAAGGTATAATACTGTAACTGATGATGAAAAAAAACACTAAAAAATCTGAAAATTGCTTCATGAGTCACATGGGACAACAGGAATGCTATGCCTACCTACCATGAAAGGAAAGTCAGTACAAATTAGAGCATTTATTAAATGCTTACTTACCTTCTCAGCAACAGGAAATAACCAAGGTTTCCTGGTTACTACGTGCTAGAAACTATATACTAATAAAGGTAAGGAATACAAGCAAGCAAGACAATTCCTTCTCTCAAAGAACTTATATTCTAATAAGAAAGACAATATGTAAAGGTGAACTGAAAATGGTAGAGGAAGAACTTGCCTTACTTGGTGGCATGCTGGAAGAGAGGGCGTGAAATGGTGTGAAAAAAACTGGTTCAGGGCAAGATCAGGCAAATGCTGACCTATCAGAGCCTGAAGCACCAGGATCCAAATCAGTTTCTTGGGTGTAAGGAGGGGAAATGGTGACAATGACCAGAGTGCTGACAGCATGATGAAGAGATGTTTGACAAATGAGACCTCGGTATAGGCAATTAAGCCTGTCAATTTCACTAAATCCTTCAGTAAAAAAAAAAAAAAGAAACTATTTTCCTGGTATTCTTACTGCTTTAAGAAACACATGTATTTAAGAAAGGAAGTAAAGTACTAGTAATAGAAGCTTACGATGAGTTAGAGGGAAAGCTTTTCCATATGTTTTTTTTTAGAATTTCTTCAACAGTTTTGTTAAAAAGCAGCTATTCATTGAGAGCTTACTTCCTATTTCTATTCAGTGTCTTATTAAGGAAATCAATAAGTCCTGGTAAACAGTGTATCCTTTTTTAGGTATGACTATTAAAAAAGAAAATAATGTCAAATTTCAAAAGCAATTGTAATAGAAATTACACACAAAAGATTTATTCTGCAGTAATGAAGAGTGAGTCTTTCAAATTCAAATACACAGGAATGGAAAATGAAATAACTTTAGATCATTTTCCCTTTTTTTATTATAGTGTTGAGAAGTGATCAAGATGGTTTTAACGTGGTTGCATTTATCTTTATTGTTAAATACACTAAATTCATTTTGTTTTCATCAGCTAAGTTAGGATTTTCCAAAGCAGGTTTTAGTATTGCTTAACAATGGTTATTAAAAATCAGCTGGAAAACATTTTGGTATAGTTTGGTATAGTGGCCAGAACATAAAGGTAAGTAAGGGATGAAAAGGGTACTCTGGGGTAGGGCTCTAAGAACTAGTTTCTTAAAAAATATTTTGACAATTCTATTTCAATATAACTTCACGCTGTAATCCTACATATTTGCAAATATTACTATGAGAAGGGATCCACAGATTTCACTACATAGCCAAAAAGAACCACAACACAAAAAAAGGCAAGAATCCCTGCTGTAGGAGGAAAAGAAGACGTTGGCAGTTTTTAGATAGTCAAAAAAGAAAGTTATAGGGGCCTGGGGATATTTTAATAGTAAGAGAAGGTACTGCCTGCTGAACATGAAGAGAAAAGAAAGTTGCATTAGGGATGGTATAAGACTACACTGGACACCAAATCACAGTTGAGGGAAGAGAGGGAAAGGGAAGAGAGAGAGGGAGAGAAACAGAGAGAGAGAGACAGAGACAGAGAGAGAGAAGTTCTCATTATCTGAACATTTATTTTTCCAGTCCTCTTAGTGACATGTTTGGTTTTGTTTTTGTTGTATTTTTTTCTGGTACCTTTTATTTTATTGGTATAGGGAACACTCAGGAAGCTCTACTAATTCAAATCTGCAAATATTCTGCAATTTAGTTTCAGAGATGTGCCTGAGGCACTGAGAGATTAACTGGCTTGACAGCACGTGATAAGGCAAAACCTGAAGACTTTACTGACTCTTAAGCTACCTCAAAGGTTGCATAGGGGAGCAAGTCTTCACCATGGAACTGGGCATGTATGAAATTAGTTCCCACTCAAGCATCCTCCTCCTGCTTAACATTAGTGTCTATTTTCACCGCGTAGGTCTATCAGGAAGTAGTTGTTTTAGAGAGTGATCTGCATATCAAAGGATTGTGCAAGGATATTTTTACAACAATGATGACTCTTAATAGGAACTTGAAGAAGAAAGTCTAGAGTGAACTGAAGGCTTTTGTTTCACACTTTTATCTAATTTTTTTAGAAAAAATTATGCCAAAAAATTACCATGCTTAATCCCTTCTTTAAGAACTAGCATACAGTTAAAATTTTAAGCTAAATTTTGTTAAATATCCATTAGAACAATTTTCATTATTTTACTTTCATTTTTCAAGATAAATTTCCAATCAAAATTTCCTCCCCATTATTTATTTCAGTTTTAAATGAATTTATTTAAGCAACCTTTTATGGTATCAATCCTTGGATAAATGAGAATCTCTTGTATTTGCTTAAATTTGTAGTTTGTTAAGCCAGTCATGGATGATACTGATTCACTTGTTAATGATGCAATAAAGAAAAACTAAAAAGCTAATTGATGTCCAGAAGACAAACATAATAAAGTTGTATATAATTTTTTATTGACTAACTCTCTTTAAAAGCCTAAACATCCCATAAAACCAGTGCTTACACAGAAATAAAATTTGGGGGCAAGTGACAGAGAAAACTTGATAAAACATAAGCCAAACATATTATGAAACTGAATTCCAGGAAATTACAGGCTTTTAAGGGTTTATGGAAAAAAGAGAAAGAAACCCAAAACAAAATAAAGAGAAAGGTGAGTATTTTGTCAACTTTGTTATGTTGGTCTTATGGAAATCATTTAATTTTTTTAGTTAAAAAAGTCAGGATGAGAATGAGTTTTTGGCCTCTTTCTGGTGTGCTACATTTATTTCCCTAGATTATATTACTTCCTGGGTTTGTAGGGCACAGATTTATGTTCTGCATTTTTCTTTTAAAAAATTCTCATCATCTTTCTTGAAAAGAGCTACCAGTTGTGATCTTCCCAACTTTGGAAGTTATGAACCAACTTGAAGGATCATGTAAATTTCTAAGGTGAGCCCCTCACAGATACCTACTTCATCAAGACCTTTTAAAAGGTACACTAACTTACACTTTAAAATAGTGCTGAGCTTAGAATGCATTTCTGTACATATGTTTTGACAGATATGTAGGAGACGGAATTTTCTTCAATATTTGTTTAATGTGAAGGTCTGCTTCAGGAAAAGCTGGAAAGTGATAGATTTTCTATTGCTACCCTTGATCAATTTCTCCCCTACAGTCACCTCATTCTAGGGATGTTTTGGTACAAAATATTTAAGAGGGTTGTTTTTTTTTTTTTTTTAATTTGAGCATTTGGATTTTTTTATGGGTGGGGATGAAGAGTTAGTAGAATTTATTGTACATTTCTCTTGTGGTTGATTTCTTTTATTTGTACCTCTTATCCTAAAGAAATAAAACCAATAACTTTTTTTAGGCCCTCCCTCAAGTGGCTTAAAAGATAAGCCATTAAAAATGAGATGTTTCTTCAGATGTAAAGCATCAACCTAAGTGGGGCTGCTCTCTCTTAGAATTCTATTTAAGTCATCCATATACTTTTCTTAGGAGAATGGGAGGTAATGAAGTGTTTAAAGTTCTTTCCCATGGGTGGAAGACTGGTAATAAATCTTCCGCAGATAATGAAGAGTTCTCTTCCACCCACCCCCCAAACCAGGTTTACAGAAATTAAGCAGCTACAAACTCTGAATCATGGATTCAAGTTAGATTTTTAGTGGCGATGGCAATTCAATATATTCTTTCACAAAATTTACCAACAAATCACAGCAGTACATCTAATTATTATAAAACTTAATTATGGGTAAAAGAGGTGCAATAAACATTCAACTGCAACACAAATATTGGTAATGATGAAAAACTACAGATGAGTGCTGTTTCTCTAGGAGATTAGCAAACACTGCTTCCCAAGTGCTCCATGCAGAAAAAAATATACAGCCTTTCAAGAGCCCCAGAGAGCCCCACAAACTAGTTACAGCACAACAAAGACAAGAGGAAATAAAATTAAGAGTTCTCATAGGAATGACGTTGACACCTCAAAACCTTGGTAAATGCTGCCAATGTTTTTAGATTGGTATTTTTTTCATATATTAAAAAGATAATCAGCACTGAAAATGCAATACTAAAAATTGTCAGTAAAAAGTTGCCAAGAATTTTGTATTTACTTCATCCATGGTTCTCAAGAGACTTTATGAATAGCTATTTTCACAATACCCCAGTGACAGAGGGTAAACCCATGCTAAAAAACAGAGCTCATGTTAACAATTAGTTTGGTATAACTTTCTGTTTTCTAATTCTGCAACAAAGAAGTCCGAGCCTTAGTTGTTAGAGATTTGACACATCTATTGTGAGAATAAGCTTATGATAAAATTTCAGTTTAGAACTGAATAAACTTTTGCTCTTTAATTTTCATTTTGTAGGATTTTCTGATCGATTTCTAAGACCAGTTTTATTGGGCTATTGAATCAGGAGCTCTAGAATCTAGATGGATGTCAACATATTGATTTGCCACTTTACTGCCAATATATACCTCTTACATACTGTAATGACAAAACAAGATTGGTCTTGCTGCTTGGTCCTTCTCTAAATACCCTCTACCCCTTTACGGAATATGCTCATGGGATTGGTCCAATTATCCCAAAGGAGTAAAATATTTTTCCTCTGCAGTAATATAGACAGGGAATAATGCATGTTGCAACTATAAAATGCTTTATAAATACAAGCTATTACATTGAAAGTGGCCTGATAATCAGACCTAAGTTCAGGATAAGTTCTTCCACTTCTGTGATATTGGGCAAGACCTTTAATTTATCTGAACCTTAATGTCCTCATTTTAGAACTGGGAATGATATTATTTATTGTAATTGTTCAAAGGATTAATCTGAATATCGAATAAGATAAACAATAAGCATTTATTAAAGCTCCTCTTACGTGTTAGGTATTGCACTAGGTTCTGGTAATATAAATACAAAGGTGAGTTGGTCCCTGCTCTCAAAGAAATTGCATTCTACTGGAAGGAAATATGACATGTTCACAAATCAGCAGATACAAGATATATAAAAAAATCAATTCACAGTTATTTGTGGGGCAGTGAGGGCTCTTAAAGGAAGTAGCACTAGGGTAAATGCTTGAAGGGAGGAGCCAGAAGTTCCAAGTGGTAGAAGGAAAGGAGGGAGAGTATTTCAGGAATAGGGGACAGCAGTGCAAAGACAGAAGATCTGAGAGGCACGACACTGTATGGGCAACAACAAATAGACCAGTTTGGCTGGAGAATGGAGTACATGAGAGGGAGTACTATATAATCAGCCTGGAAAGACAGAATGGCATCAGACCATAAAGGGCTCTAAGTACCAAACAAAAACAAGTTTGAGTTTTATCCTCAAAGCAATGGGAAGCTACTGGGCAGGGGAGTGATACTGTCAGGCCAAGATGTTAGGAAGATCAGCTTGCCAGCTCTGTGGAGAATGAGAGATGGTGGATAAAATGAGAGAAAATTAGGAGGTAACTCTAATAGTAAAGAGGGTATGAACCTAGGGTGGTTGTGAGGTGAGTGGAAAGAAGGGGACATAGAAGTAATAGAGCATGTGAAGGAGGTAGATTCAATCTGACTTGGCAGCTGATTTTATATGGGGGTATGAGGATAACTCATATGTTGTAAACCTGAGTGACTGGAGGAATGGTGGTGTCCTTGACAAAACAGAAAATTGAGGAAGAAGGATAGGTCTAGGGGGGAAAGATCATGAATTCTCTTTTGGAGATGTTGAGTTCGAGTTGCCTATAGGATATCCAAGTGGAGAGAGGCAGCAGGCTAAAGGAGATGCGTGAATGAAACTTAGCATAGGAATAAAAATCGTGTATGAAGATTTAGGAATCACTAGCATAGAGATGGCAGTTGAACTAGACAGTTGGTGATCTGATCACCAATTTACGTAAGTACTTTTAAACCCTAAAGCCCTACGCAAATATCAGCTACTATTATGTGCCAAGAATCTCCACAAGGAAAAGGGTTGGGAGACTAAAGAGGAGGTGGTAGGTTTTGCTGTAACCCAATGCAGTTTCTTCCCCTAACACTGACTCTCCATGACAAATAGCCTTAAAATCTGATGTTGGGAATAAGGGATCTTTTTCTTCTTTCTATCCCTCAGAACTCCAAAATGTCAGTCATTTATTTTCTACTTAGATTTTATTTTCTTGGGTTTTTTTTCCTATTAATTTATCCGGGTTAATTATTTCACAATGAAATCAACCAGATTTTTAGCACCTCTTCATCCTGAAGTATGTTCTAGGATCTGCAGGGCTCTCTGTCTTTTTTCTTTTGATTCTCACAAATTGTTTATCTGTCTAATCTCTGAGTCTTGCTATCTGGGATACCCTTTCACTTCTCTATCACCATACCAGGCTTTTGCACTATATAACTGCTCAGAAATGTTAGTGCTGACTTGTAGGAAAGTAGCCTCTCCTCCCACACGCCTGATAACAGCCAGTGACATAGCCTGCCTGTGCTTCCCATTCCAAACAGAGATCTGAGGGTAGGGATTGAGTTCTCCTACTCAGCCAATAGGTGACAAAGCAACATTTTAAATAGTTGGCTCATGAGATATTTGGCTAGCTTTAGATAATTTTTCAAGCCCTTCCCACTCAAATAACTTTTCCTTGTAGACTGTTTTTCAAACTTTTAGTCATTTCTCGTTGCTTTTCTTTAGGATTTCCTTTAAGTTTTCTACTTTGAGACCTCCAAGTTCATTATTATGAAGGGCCTAACCAACACTAAAATCACAAGAGGATGATCACCATATTACAGTTTATTATCACACTTCTCTGTAGAACCTCATTTCATTACTGATTTTTATTCAACTTGTGGTTCATTATCACCTTTAAAATACAACACACATTACAAGTGCTTAATAAATAAATGTTACTCATTTCCCATACTAACTATATTTACCTGATTTATTCTCCAAGTAAGCTGTAGGATCATTTTCTAGTTTTTTTTTTTAACAAAAGAATCTAATAAAAGGAATTTTAAGCTTCCTTGAATACTAGTAAAAAAAAAACTTCCAGTAGTTAGAACATAGTATTTAGAAAGTAGTTTTACAGTAGAATCACATTCACTTTTTTTCTTCTCTATTAGACTAACATATATAAATTTTGACTAATATCTAGAAAGCAAATCTCGATTTGCTGGGTATAATTTCCAGGGGCCTGCAATATGTTTATTGTGCTTTGAGGATGAACAAATCCTATTCTGATGCCTCATACCATCACATAAGGATGATCACAGGCTCTTAGTGGTCAAGGGAGAGTAATGGAAAGCTCTTGATAGGGTCCACCAAGCAGGAAAGGCTTCAGGTACAGTGGAGGAGAAACACTGTGTCTGTCACCTCCGAACTATGCTTCATTTAATACATACCCAAAACAAATTAACTTTTTTGGCTGCCATATAGTATGTTGACTCATATTGAGCTAGTAGTCTATTAAAATCTCCAGGTCTCCCCCTAAGATTCACTGCTGTCTAGCTAAGTGTCATTATGAGACAGTTGATCACCAGTTGAAGACTTTTTTCTGTCTTGGCTCTTGTACACTATCTATTAAGGGGTAGGGGAAACATTACACTCATACCAGTGAAATTATAGTTCTTTGAGTTATGGAAGTATAAATTGTTCATACTGAAAGACTAAATATGTAACAAAGTTAAAAAATCTTGTTGATATACATAAGCAATATAAGGAAAAATAAGTAGGTATTTTATACTGCATATAGCAAAATTTATTGAAAAGATCTTAGCTGTAGGGAATTGAGAAACTCCAGCCTGAAGGAACCAAAACATGGATTTAGGTACACAGTGATAATTTTTATAATTTATATTTAGTACTCTCAACCTTCTTCTAATTGAAATCATGGCTCAAGAATCCATTAATCCATTTCATATCTGAATAAGCAAGCACCTATCTACCAAAGGGGCTGAATACAGTATTCCAGATACCATTTGATTAGGGCAAAGTATAGTGAGACTGCAAATGCCTTATTTTTTCTTTTCTTTTACTGTGAAATTAACAACTCTCAACTGACACAAATATTTCAATCGTACAAAAAAAGAATATGAACTTCTGTTATGTACAATTTTTTTTAAGATATGTGTGTACAGATGTATAATTTAATAGGTAACAAAACTGATCTATTTTCTGTCCCCTTCTGTACTTTTTAATTTACCTTTGTAAATTTAAACAATGTTTCATTGATGCTCTTTTCCCCCTACAAACTATGCCTCCCTTAATATATTCCCAAATCAGATTAGCTTTTTCGGCTGCTATATAACACCATTAACCTATGTTGAGCTTGTAGTCCATTAAAATCTCCAGGTCTTCTCTACCCACCCATCCACCTCTGTCTAGTCAAAGTTTCTCTGACTGAAAAACAACACTTGATTTTTGGAACTCAAACACAATTTAGTCCCAAGAGGACACCCTTCCACCCACCCAAGGACAGCTCTAATTTATCCTCATTAAATCTCCAATTATTCAATTTGGCCCACCATTTTACTGTTCTAAAATCTTTTCAAATTTTGACTGTCGTCAGATGTGTGAGCCACCTCTTATAGTTTTGAGTCATGTACAAATTTGATAACCATGTCATCGATGTCTTTATTTGAGACAAAAAACTTAAACCTCCAAAGTCCAAGCATGGACTCTTCAAATCCTCCTTTAAGAGATTTTCTTCCAAGTTGACAACGAACAATTAATGACCGACTCTTTAGATCTGGTAATTCAATCATCTTTGAATCCACCTAATTACCCAGCATCCACCTAATTACTTCTGCATCTTTTTCACTAGAACAACATAAAGGATTTTGTCAGATGATTTGCTAAAATTTAAGTAAAATATATGTATAATATTCCCCAGATATAGTAATACTAATAACTATTACTTAACACTTTAAAGTGTAAAAAATGATTGACATACATTATTTGATTTCATTTGATCCTCACAATATCCTTGTGAAAAAGGTACTTCAGGTACTATGATTCCCACTTTACAAATGAGGAAACTGAGGCTCAGTGACATTAAATGATTTGTCCATACAACTGTAAGTATTGAAGGAAGGATTTAAGTTCAGAACTTGCCTAACAATTTAGTAATAGGATTACCTGTCTAGTAACCCTATAAATAAATGAAAATAAACTAGCATAAACTGTTTTTGATGAAGTCATATTGCCTGTGTGATCATCACTGACTTAAAAAATATGTTCACTCTCCATCTACTGTGGTATAGTAAAAACAGCAAGATTAGGAGCCAGAGTTCATGGTCTGAAACTTGGTTCTGTTACTACCCATGTAGGACCTTGGGTGCCCCCTTCCTCATCTGTAAAATAGAGGGGTTGGATGAGATGGCCCTTAAAGTTCCTTTCAGCTCAAAACCTATGATCCTTTGACAACTTGTTATGTTCTAGAGAATTTTACCAGGAATCAAAGCTGAGTTCACTGGCTTATAGTTCACAGACTCTAGTCTCATTTTGGAAAACTGGGTCAGTATCTGCCCTTCAGTGGTCCAGTTGCATCTCTCCTGTTCTGAAGTATTTCAAAGATCAATAACAGTAGAGTTCTGCAATCATAACCTTGAGTTCTTTCAGTACCTCGATACATAGTTCATTTAAATCTGGTGACTTGAACTAATCAAGGCAAACTAAGTGTTTTCAATACTATCTGCCTACTTACCTTTGGCATCAACTGGTTAGCCATTTTGGCTTTGTACTTTCCAAACACCATTCTCCTTGGTGGAGAAAACAGAAGCAAAATAAGATCTGAACAGCTAACTGTCCTCTCTCTCACTAGTTAGTACCTGACCCCTGCTTTGCCTCTCTTCACCTTCTCTCTTTAAAAAAAGAAAAAGCCCCAAACATTATTTCTAGCTTTCTTTACCAATTTCAGTTCATTCTGAGCTTTACAGCTCCTGACTCAGTTCTACAGAAGACCAGACCATGCTTTTATATTAATCCACTGTTACTTACTCTCAACTTCACTCTGTTACATTTTTTGAATGGATACATGTCAATAAGACTGTTGCCAAAACATTCAAAGAGTCCTTCAAACAAATATATGTGTCTTTAAAAAAAAAAAATCTAAATTGCTTGATAAATTCCCCGTGCATCTGGGGTCTTTTTAGTCAGACCCTATTTTTCTTCTGTAGCGTAATTCTCTCTGTGTCTTTACAATTTCATTGAGAACATCTCAGACCTTGGAGGTTGACTTCCTCTGTAGAATGGGAAGCAATCTTTTCTTTTACAAATACTTTGAAATCTGATATCCCCAAATTTAAGGCATATGTCACATTACGCCCTGGTTTTTCTTTGATGCAATGGTAACTTCTGCCCAATACTCTTACCATTTTTGCCCTATCCTCTCATAATCAATTCCTCTTTGCGGGTCACTATCAGATACAGAAGCAAAGTTCCTTTAAATGGCTCCTTAAAGGACAAAGTAATTTATGTCAAAATAAGAAATTATTAGTTGTTCTATTTTTAGAAGGGAATGTGAATAGTTGTGTAATTAGTAACTGATAACTAAAGTCTCTCATCACTTTGTTAGGTTCTCATGCCAGGCTTGTGATCTGTTTCCCAAATACATCATCTATTTTCTCCTTCTGAACTGCTGATCTAAAGTGTACTCCCATGACAACATGGCCTTCTAGTTACTTTCTGTGTTAATATTCACATTTGGCCCCAAACTTCTCCCTCTTCCCCAAAACCTGATCCTTATTTTCCTCACTTGAGTATATACCTTAATAAATGATGTTACTTTCTTCCATCCACATTTTTCCTTCCCTCACCCTGTTTCTTTTGAATAAAGCATATGAGCCAGAATTTAGTCTCATCAAATATTGGTGATAACTACTGATATCAAATTTGTCTCCTTAAATTAGGAACTCTATTGTTATGTATTTATACATTTGTGTATAGATATTTTAGGCCATGAGTTTTACTAAGGGGTACTTTATTAAGTTTTTATTTCCTGTAAATTTCTGCATATGATTATAAAAAGAATGACTCCTATATAAGTTTGCAGAAGATTTCAAAAAAGGTAAGTGTGGCAAACTGGGTGGGGTATTCAACTTAAAGTCAAGGATACCTCTCAGTCAAAATCCAGCCTCTAATACTCATTTCCTTAAGCCTCTATGAGAGGCAGTTTTTCTCATGAGAAAAGAGGAATATTGCCTGTAGTATTTACCTCTCAGAATTTTTAGGATAGTCAAATGCAAGAATATATATATAAAGTATTTTTCAATATTTAAATTGCTAAATAAATGTCAGTTCTTGTTGTTAAAGGTAATAACAGTATAATTTACATAGCACACTGGAGTTTGCAAAGTAAATGTACACATTCAGATACATTTAGACATATATGACTTTGTTTTAGATAAAAAAGTGTATCACACATATAACACACACGGAAAAACAAAATGAAACAAATAAAACAAAATAGATTCTTATCCAAACTCTCCTGGATCATCTAAATTATTCTACTTTACTGTTAGGTTGTGGTAACAATTGCTTCTTGAAATAGGCAATGCTTGGTTTACAATGAGATATTTGTTGCAGTGATATCTGTTAAAAATAAATATGGATCTTTACTTCAATAACACTGGTGGCTCAAATTCAGGGAATGCTCTAGTAAAAAATAAAAGCAAAGTAGTGTTTTTAGAATGTGTCAAGATGAGTAATTTTTTTTAAGGCTTATCTTTCTGGTTAATGTCAATGAATTAAGTGACCTAAGTCCCTATCCTCAAGGAGCTCACAATAGAAGAAAAACAATTTTCTATACTATTTGTAATTCTGGGTTCTCAAGTAGTTCCCAGAAAAATGATAAGGTTCCTAATAATTGGTATAAATGCAAATGGAAAACATACATAAGATTTTTACAAAAGCAGGTGTTCAGAGAGATGAAAATGAACATTTCCATATTAATAGGATGGAAAACTTTTTTTTTGTCATGGGCATAAATGTCTCTAGAACTTAAATAGAATCCTGGAGGAAAAAAAACAGTTTTCAATTCTTAATAGATGATCTTTCTTGGAGAACTGTAAATTTAGTATTATTATTTGTAGATGGTCCAAGCACTAGAATGTGTTTAGGGACAAAAAAACCATATCTCCAAGGAAAAGAAAAGATTGTGAACTGCTTAGTAATTATATTAAACCTTGGTAGCTCCTTAGTATTCATGCATAATTTTATAACACTAGGAGTAATTTAATATTCCAGATAACTCTAAGACTTTCTTTTTACTATTTCTAACAGATAATTACAGATTGTTATGGAAAGGATAATACTGCCTTATTTTCAACTCCAGTTAAGTTGTATCTTTTAGGGATTTCTGTTACCAATAGACTGTCAACATTACCTGATGAGTTCCTTGAGATCAGAGACAGTTTTTTGCCCTTCTTTGTATCCTCAGCATTTAGCACAATGCCAGATATACAATAGGTGCTTACTAAATGCTTGTAGATTTGACTTATGCATACAACTTATAATTCCAAAGAATCTGGACTCTAAGGATGCCTAAAGTTTGAATTGGGAAGCAGTCAGTAAGTATGTGAAGTTATCTCTCTTCAGATCTTTTACCTATGATTATACATGCCTTCCCATTTCAAAAGAAGAGTTAAGCTTACTTCTCTGAACTGGTTGGTGTTTTGCACCAGCCTAAGAAGTGACAGTACACATTCTTAGTGCCATCTACACCAGTAGATGTTTGTATAAAATGATATAATGCATGTGAAGTCAAAAAGCATTTATTTAATACCTATTGTGTTAGTGGAGTCACAAAGAAATGCAAAAACAGTCCCTGCCCTCAAGAAGTTTATAACTTCATTAAGTCAATAAGCTTTTATTAAATGCCTACTCTATGCCTGGCATTGTACTAAACATTGGGGATACAAAGAAAAGCACAACTTTAATCTCAAGGAGATTAAAGGGGGAGGGGAGAGGAGATCAAATGCAAACAACTATGTACAAACAATATAGCTGAGAGAATCTGGAGATAATATTAGAAGGAAGTCACTAGCATAAGGGGAATTAGGAAACATTTCATGCAGAATATGGGAACAATATGTGGAATGGCCTTCTATCCATGAAGTGCTACATAAAGGTAACCTTCTTATCATCACTAAGGAAGATGAAGGGGAAAGAATACCAGATTGAGAATAAGAGGACCAAAATTTAAATTCCGGCTCTGTTACTGACTACATGTGCAACTTTAAGCAAATCACTTATACACATACACATGCACATATAGAATGTAATACAAATGTGCAGTACCTAAATGTCATCTACTGTCAGTGCTAAAGAAATCAAAAAAGCAAAGATGGAAAAAACAAGAGGACAAAGGGATATCATCTAGAAAGGAAAGGAAGCCTTAAGGATTTATTTTTATCTCCACTGCTTGATTCAGGCCTGTAGTTAATTATGCCTTTAAAGTCCATAACGAACACAGGAATGGCAGTAGGCAGGAAGCACTTTTAGGGTCTAAGGCATAGGTGCTGGTTTCAAGTGGGCTGAAATTGCCTGCTAATTGAGAACATTATATAATTTGGTTTTTCAAACCAAGACCTCTACCCATCTCGAAATAACTTGAAATGGCTTTGCTAGAGTTTTGAAGGAAAAAAACTTTTTTTTTTTACTCTTATGGATTCACTAGACTGCTGTATGAAGCACAGCTTTATTAATATTCAAAGTCATCTGCTTGACCTGAGATCTAATATTTTAAAGATCACTGAGCTCTTTGGCAAAACATTTAAAACTTGTTAATCTGGCTGCATCTTTGCATATGTGTATGTCATATTTATTTGCTTACTTGTGTTCAACCTTCTTTTTAAGTGAATCTTCTTAAAAATAAAAAAAAGATCAACCACCAACCATAGAGCATGGGAAAAGGGAAAGGAAAAGGTTACAGGACTAGATTAACTGCCTTACTGTAGTTACTGTAGCATTCTGTCCCAAATTTAAACAAATTAACCATGATATACAACATATATAATCAGTGTAACCTTATTCCCTTAAAAATACAGGGTTAATCTACAGGACTTTAAATGTATTTAGCATGAAGATTAAAACTGCCTCATAATCCTGTCATTCAGTGTAATCATTCCACCTAGGATTCAAGCCCACCCCAGGATACCACATGGCTGCATAATCAGTCAATGCTTGCAGATGGAGATCTTAGTGTTTCACAATTCATCTAAAACACAAATGTACCAGAGACATGTCAGCTGTTTAGTAAATTTCTTAATATCCTGTAGGATATTTTATCCACCCACTGTTATAACAGTACACGCATCTGTAATAGTTTAGTTCAGTGGATAAGGAGATGGCCTTGGGAGTCAGGAAAGACCCGAGTTCAAGTCCCAACTCTGATACATACTGGCTATGTGGCTTTGAGTAAGGGATTCAACCTATCAGTGCTTCAGAAAACTTGTTAAGACAAAAGTTGAATAAGTTCTACTAACTTACAGTGGTAGAAGGATTTTCCTCACCTGGAATTCCTTACACCAAAATTAAATCATAGGTCTGAACAAAAATCCCCAAGGAAGTGAAGTCAAGTCACATGCCATGGTTTAATACAAGTCCTATGTGGACAGTTTTAGATAAGACTTCTCTCAATACTTCAAGGATTCTGGAACCCTGGATCACCTCTATACCACAATGAAATAATGGGCTAGGGTCTGGGCAGGAAATACTCTATTATGAAATTTTTCTTTCCTTTTTGAGTAGGGGTTAAAGAGGAATGACAAGGAGGGTGATTGCACCAAGTCCTAGGCTGATGCTGAATCATCATGGCATGGAGGTGATAATGGACTCTTTCTTTAAGTCTATGCCGGGTGGACCACAAACTCTGGAAGGTTACACAATGCTGGAAAGATTCTGAGTACAGTCCTCATAACAGAATGTGCCTATTTTCCTAAGATCTATCTTCAATACAGAGAGCATCATCACCAATAAGCTGACCACTCAGTGAGGAATTCTTTGGCCATGGCAACCCATAAAAGCAAAGAATAGTACAAAATGGTTCATGTTCACATGAAAGAGGTGGCAGAATGGTGCTAACAACCACAGAGATTTTGGACTATTGTGTAAATGTAAGCATTGCATCCTGGGCCTTCTCTAGTCATCCTGATGAATATCTGCCCATTGGACCCAGATGGCTCCAGAGGAGAAAGTGAGGCTGGTGAACCTGCACAGCCCTTCCTCACTCAAATCAAAGTCAAATGCAAGTCATGTCATCATCTTGACGTCATGGTCCTCTTTGAGAACGAAGGACAAACACAAATATAAGCTTGACTTTTGGTTCCTCTGCTTCAAGTCTTTCTCTTCTGCAATTCATGCTCTACTTCACCATCAAACTGATCTTTCTAAAGTGCAGGTCTGACCATGCTACTCCTCTTTCATTAAATTCCCGTGGTTCCCTATCACCTCTGTATCCAATTATGAAATGTCTGGCATTTAAATCCTTCCCTAATTTGGTCCCTTCCTACCTTTCTAATCTTCTTACACCTTACTCCCCTTCATGTATTCAGTGATACAATGACCTCCTTGCTGCTCCTCACAAACAGCACTCCATTTCCCAATTTTGGTCATTTTCACCAGCTGCCCCCCGCCCCCCTCCCATGCCTGCAATGCCTTCTGTTCTTATAACCACCTCCCACCTTCTCTGGCTCCCCTTCAGTCTCAGCTAAAGTCCCACATTCTACAAGAAGCCTTTCCCAGTCCTCCTCAATCTTCGTGCCTTCCTTCTAAAAGTAGTTCCAATTTATCTCCAAATTTATACTTGTTTACATGTTGTCTTTCCCCATAAGACTGCAAGTTTCTTGAGAGTAGGCATTATTTTTTTTGCTTTTCTTTGTATCCCCAGAGCTTAGCAAAGTGACTGGCACATAGTAGGCTACCAGGCATTTACTAAATGCTAACTGATTGGACTGACTGTGACTCTAAAATGTGAAATATTTATTCAATGACCCAGTGGACATACTAAAGATAATTAATTGTATCAATATTAACATTCTTGCTATAAATGAAACTAGAAGACAGAAACTGCAGCTAAACGAAAAGATGGGGCACAGGTTCTTCTTAGAGAGGCAAATAAAGTAACTGGCAAAGGTGATTTTACTGTGCAGTCAAAGATAACAAGTTGTAAAAGTCATGGACATCTGCACATCTCTTATATAGCCTTGAGGATAAACATATGCAAAAGACCACTAGGTAAGTAACTGTGGCTAATGTACTGACCTTCCAAATTAAATCAAAATATACTCTGATACTTGGTGCCTCTAATGCATGTACAAAAACAAGAAAGAATGACAAAAAACACCCTGGAAGAGTAATAGGCGAAAACCTTGTAAACTACACAAGCCTCTTGGTAAGAAGTCACAAGTAACATTTTTTGAAAAAAAAATGGAGGAAGATGGGCAAGGTGTTGGCTACTACTGACAACTAGAATTTTTTTCTACAGCCCCATATGCCAGGTACTGTGCTTCGCACTTCACAATTATACCATCTGATCTTCACAACAACTCTGGGCACTAGGTACCATTATTTTACCTATGTTAGAGCTGAGGAGACTGAGGAAAACAGAGGTTAAGGCACTTGGCCAAGGTCATACAGCTAGTAAATGTCTAGTTCCTCTGTACTTAATGATTATTTAAAAAGGAGGAGAAAACAATTTGATTCAGTAGAGCTAAATGCTAGCTTAGAAGTTTTTCCACCAACATGGACTACATACTTATTCATGTAAGTAAAATAATGCAAGATTCCTTTAAGGCTAAGATGCCTGATCATTTAAATCAGGCAAGGTGTAAAAGAGAACAATGTTGGCTTGTCAAGGGAGTTTGCCATGGTCGTTGGAATACATCTTGTACAGAGTATCCCACATAGATCATGAGGTGTACCAGATATTTCTGTGGACAGATATTATCATTCTGGTTGCTAGAATCTGGCAGTCTCCTAAATGAGATACATAATAACTAAAAATAATTGTTGTCTAACTATTCACAAAGGAAAGTACAAATAGAGGAAGAAAAATATATTGTACAAACTATTACACATGCAGTTGTACAGGACTCAGAGTTCATCCATTCATCTTGTACAAACACTAAAAAATGTACAATGGACTGGGCCCAGAAGTGACTAGGAGCAGGGATGAAGGTTAGATTGCCTCTGCAAGACTCTTAAGCTCCCAAGTTTCTCTCTGAAACAATGGCCTATATTTTTAATATCAACATTCTTCCACTAATGTAGTATGACTGCAGGACATGGAATACTAGCCTCCAAAAATGAAGTTCAGGATCACTGCCCAAAGGGCATCAGAGAGGTCCATGATGGGCTTGATCAGACTGTAACACATTATAAATGTGGAATTATACAGAAAAAGAAGAATTGCTATAAATTTTGGCTCACTGTATTATTATTATATAATTATGTATAATGTATATATAATTGAGTATGTACAATTGTGTATGGTGATACATCACCACATTACTATTATATAGTATTTCTTACTATAAATGAAACCATAAGATAGAAATTTCAGTTAAATAAAATAATGACACACAGGTTCTTCTAAGAGAAGCAAATAAAGGAATTGGCAGACATGGGTTTCCTGTGTAGCCAAAGGCAACAAGACATAAAATTTCAAGAGATATTTGGTTATTTGTTATTTGGTTATCTGTTACACTGCACCCATGATAAGCCTGTGCAAAAAGATAAGAAAAGTATTATAAAGGGTGTCTCCAAAGCAGTATGTGACTCAAAAAGAAAAGGGGCCAGTCAAATGGTGAAAAGGAGAGATAACTGACAGGACTTTGGACTTAATCAGTATCCCTACAATGTCAAGAAAACATGAAAAGAAGTCCCCTAGAGCACTGGGTGGATCCTGTGCAGCAATGAATTTATGGGAGGACTTAGATAAGAAATGTAAAGTATGGACAGGCATGGATGGGTTGCTATCTGCATCACTGGAGGGAATATCTACACTAATAAGATTCCAGATTCATTGGTGTAATTAGACTCCTGTTTGTAACTACTGTGAAAAAGTTCTATACTACAATAGTATACTAAGATATATTTTCTAATATGGTAATCACTGATAGATGTAATACACATAAAATTTATTAAGGACCCCCAAAGAGTTTTTAAGAGTATAAAAGAATTCTGGGATCAAAAAGAGAACCACTGCTCTAGACAAACTGGCCTTGACTATCCTTCTTCATATACATCCTATGCTTTCCTGCTTCCATGATTTTGCTCAGGGTAGTCACATTTCTTCTGAATACCTGCCTTCTCCTCTACCTCTGATTTCTATTTCCTAAACCAAGCTTGTTAAAATTCCTCCAAACTCATATCAAATCATATGATACCTTCTTCCTTGATCTTCTTCCAGTCAGAAATCAACTTTATTTAAACCGTGAACCTTGCATACAAGTCTGTTTATACTTTTGGTATGCAAATTATCTCTGTTCTATATTATGGTGACTTAACTGTGAGTCATTTTCTTAAGTTTCTGAATTGAATTTGCTGCTAAGAAATGCAAGAGTAAATTAAATGCACACATGCATGAAATCTCAGAATATTATTAACTCTGGTTAACTCCTGTAAAATGATACTATGATACTGACTATAATGAATTAAGGAGAACCTAGTATAAGGATGGGCTTAACTCCTCCCTGGAACAGATAGAAGTTCACTCCATCTTTACATTCTCCATGTCCTTTACTAGACAGGGATAGTATATTACACTGATTACGGTATTTCTCCTCCTTTGGTCAGCCAAACTCATTGCAAAAGTTGTCTGCACGCATTGCCTTTAACTTTTTCATCTTTACTCCTTTCTAAACTCTGTAATCTGGCTTTTGACCTCATCACTCAAATAAAGTTGTTCTCTCCAGAGCTACCCATTATATTGATTTACCAATTCTCCTCTTTTCTCAGTTCTCCATGGTTCTCTCCTAGCTTTTCATGACTCTTTTCTGCCTCACTCTCCCTATCACATCCCCAACAGATGGAAGTGAAGTGCAGAGCGCTCCATCTTGGTCTTCTTTGCCATTTTATCATGTCTATCTGGCCTAACCGTGTGTGTCCCCAAGGTCCTTAGGTCCTCTCCACTTTTCCCCCTATATTCTTCTCTCTTGGTAATTTCATTAGCTCCCACAGGTTTAGTTGCCATATACACAAATGGCTCCTACATTTGTACTTAGCCCTAGCTTCCTTCCTGAACGTTAGTTCCACGTCACCACTTACCAACTGGATATTTCAAATTGGAAGTCTCAGAGACATCTTAAACTCAGTATGTCCAAAACAGACAGTGAACTCTCCCTCAAATCCTTCCCCCTCCTCTAGACTTCCTTATTTCTGTGGAAGGTACCACCCCATCCTTCCAGGTTCATAACTTTGGCATGCTTCCTTATTTCATGTATCTAATCAAGTGCCAATTATGGTTGTTTCTTACCTTTATGACAGCTCTTACATTTGACCCCATCACTCCAGTCACAGAACTACAAGTCAGTTCATCTCTCATTTAGATTACTGTAACAGCCTGATTGCTCTCTCTGCCTTAAAGCTTTCCCTATTTTAGTCCATCGTACAATGCTACCAAAGTAAGTTTCCTTATGCACAGACTTTCCTACTAAAAGTCAACTTAAGCAGCTTCCTATCACCTCCTCGATCAAATTAAAAATTCCTCTATTTAGTTTTTAAAGCCCAAAGCAACCTGGCTCCAATCTCTATTTCTAGCCTTCATGGATATTACTTCTCCTGTGATCCACTGTGATCCAATCAAACAGGGCCTTCTCTTTGTTCTCACTCAAAATATTCCATCTCTCATCTCTATGCTGATGTAGTGGCTGCCTCAAATGCATTCTCTTATCTTCCCTTAAGGTACAGATGAAATATCATTTTCTGCATGAAATCGTTTCTGGAACCCCCCCCCCACATGCTATTGCTCCCCCTCCCAAACTACTCTGCATTGTACATGTATATGCAAACACAAATGTGTATTTATTAACTTTATATTTATGCTGTATATATTTTTAGATTTACATTATGTATTTTTTTGTCTTGCTCATCAGAAGGTAAGCTCCCTGCAGGTAGTGATTGTTTCATTCCTTGTATTTATAGTCTAGCACAAAGCCTGCCATACAATAGGTACTTAATAAATACTTGTTGATGAATTGTAATATGCCTTCTTACTCACATCCAAAGATCAGAAAAATATCAGATTTATTTTAAAAAAACAACAACCAAACACCTCTAGAATACAAGTTGCTGGGACTGCCCTTGTTACATACATTTTTGGTATATAAAGGAATTGTGTTCTGCACTTTAATAATCTTATGAGGAAATGAATATAAAATCGAGAGGCTTAGCATATCACCAATACTTTGAATTAAATAATTTTAGCATGCCAGTACAATAGTTCAAATAGAGTTCTAGCAAAAATAACCACCTTTACTGTTCAATAATATTTATCTATAAAAAGACTCTTAACAGTCACTACAAAAATTTTAGATATGAGCATTTTGGATACGGGTTTGAGAATTTGTACAAAGATGTTCTGATTAATTAATCGGAATGTGAATACTGCATTTTTTCAAGAGGTATATAAAGAGTCCTGATAAATACAAGTTTTAGAAAATATTCCCTATTCTCACTGGAACATTTCCCTGTTTCTCCTTTTGTAGTACTTAGTGCTTTATAAATGGGGACAATCCAATTATGTTAGATTTTTAAAAAGAGAGAATATTAAAACCTATTTACACTTTGTACCTTTTAGAATATATCTGCAGGAACTATAGAACAGAAGACAAGGGAATTAAGTTATTCAGAATTTTCACTAATTTAATTAAAATGAATTATTAGATAATCCATAACTTGTTTGACATTTCAGTTTGCACACAGAGGGAAATCTAAACTTGAACATGTTCAGACACAGAAGTGAAATATACTTGAGAACCAAACTGAAGGTTCATTTTTACAAAATGGAAAATGCTGATCTCCAAAAGATATTACTAAAAAACAATGGCATGACGGAGCAAGAGGGAAAACCTGTACCATGAAGGATTCAGCACAGGTCTCAGCAGGTAAAACAGAAAAGAGGTGAGCATTCAGTTTTAAGATGCCACTGGAATTTTAACAACATTTCAATTCATCTTTGAATAGGCCTATAAACTAAATAGCCACGACAATTAATGAAGATTTTAAACCAAGGCTAACACCTAAGGAATGTAACATTGAAAATAATACTGCTGAATCCCTTCAAGGAAGAGGTATGAATATCTCAGAAATGTCTCAACCACCTTACTGAAAGAGCTTCTGAAAATTTCCTTAAGAGGAAAAAACACAGGGAGCAAATACAAATTTACAGAAACCATCAAGTTTTAAAGTTTCATCTATGTAACATGGCATAATATAGTCATGTGGTACAGTATGGTAGAGTCATACATGTAGTCAAGATGACCTGGGTTCAACTCTTGTTCCTGATATATAATATCTCTGTGTCCTTGAGTAAGTCCCTTAACTTCTCAGTGGCATAGGCTGAGACCATAACGAACAAATTGCAATTCTTCATTAGTGGAGAATATTTTCAAACTGAGGATTTTCTATACTGATGAAATGAGGGGTTTGGGTACCCCTCCCCTACCAAAAAAAGGTCTACTTATCACACATGAAAACTTCACAAGCAGATATTCCTTCAGGAAGGTTTATACTAGTTTATTTTATTACCAGAGTCGCTAAGATATAAATAAAACGCAGGAGACTCATTTATTGTTTCTCAAATTTGCTGTGGGTTTTGTCAACCAAAGCTATCTTCCCAGCAATGAATCTATTTTTACTGAGTCCTCAAGTAGTACAGACAGCCCTGCAAATGGGAGGAAGGGGTGGGTGGGTACATGTTACTAAACAAATCTGAATTCACATTGTTACCAGATGAACTAGTTCAAGTGTGTGGAGGTAAGGGGAGGAAGGTGTGAGCTCCTAATAAGCAAGACCAGAAGTCAGATCCACCTGCTTGTGGATCTTCCTTATCCTTAATTCTCCAATCCCCAGGACTAAGGCGAAAAGTTCGGAAAGGCAACTGGAATGATTACAAAGATAAACTTTGTAATTCTGCCCAGGGCTTGGAGGCAGCCAGTGTTTCACAGAGTCAACCTCCTTCACAATGCCTGAGTTACTAATGGTAAAATTAAACTATAAGGATTAATTTGGATGCTACAAACCTCAGCCTTCCTTCCTCCCCCCAGGGTCAGGTCAGTGTGGTTGACTCTAACTTGGTATCTCTCTGACCAATGGTGTCTCCTCCCCAATGGAGGAGACAGGAAAAGAAAAATGGACAAAGAGGCCTGAGATATGGTCATGTGTCTGCAAAGGAGGGGCAAGTAGAGTAGGCTCTGACTCTCATTTCTCACCTTCTCCCTAGGGTGCTGGTGAAAATCCTCAGAAAGTCTAGAATTTTATCCCTGTGAAAGAGTTAAAGGATGCCATAAAGATCCATATAACAAAAAGAAAGTCTTCTACACCAATGAACGTTATCAGAGTCCCAGATTCGGTCAAAGAACCAAGGTCTGAATTCTGCTTATGCTTACTGCTTTGTGCAACCTTTCACAAATTCTTTGGTTCCCATATCTGCAAAGAAAGGAGTTATACTCTAAGGTCCTTTTCAAGCTTTAAACTCCTCGACTGTAACCATTCCTTAAACTTTTAAAATGACTACATTATCATTGTGCAATGGGGCCAAGCAATACAATGCTTCTTCCGGAGCAAAATCCAACCTAGAAAACTGCTTCATCTTACATCTCATTTGTGGGGCATCAGTCATAGAAATGCTCCTATGTACATGGCTCAGCCCTAACATTTGTGAAGATTTTGACTAAAGAAGAATATAAAAATCTGTTACAAAACAGATTTAGGGGAAAAGTAGGCAGGGGAGCTCCTATAACTTATTTCTTAAGAACTGATTTGAGTGGGTAGCATGATATTCCTTGATCTCTGGAATTATTAAAATGATAAAAAGGTGTATAGAACTTTATTTTTCAAACTAAAAACCAACAAAAAAACCCCAACAAAACAAACCAAAAGCACATTCCCTTTATATAGCTAAAAGCGGGGAAGGGGCAACAGAAACAATAACATGTACAAGTATTACCAAATCAAAAGTTTTCTCTTCAACTCCTTTTCCTCTTTGGCAAGAAAATTAACTTCCAGAAATGTATGTATTTTAAAAAAACACATGACATAATCAATGCTTAAGACAGACATATAAGGGAAGGGATTTGTATTTGTATGAAGTGTATACAGAAAATGAACCTATCTGCTTTTCTATAAAATTAGTATTACTTATATTTGATTTCTTTAATTTATATGTATATATATATATCATCAATTTTAATTACAGGTGTCTCTAATGAATATCCTATGCCTGGAGTTTCTGTCATTGTTATTTATGTAGCTAAGTGAAGCAATAAACTGAACAGAGAAAACTGCTACATTCTTTAAACCTGCTGCTACTATATGTATAAGAAAATCTTAATTTTCCATTCACATATTATACACTTTAAATACATTTTGAAATTCTGCCATATTACCCTCAATACTAACGGCAATTAGAGAGTCATAGGTTGTTTGTTTTTAATACCTTAGAGTAGAGCACAGATCACGGTATCTTGTGATGTAGACCAACTCTCTCTAACTATAAGAGTACCTTCTACAACATTCCTGAAAAGTTGTTGGGTGATCAGTCAGCTAACCGTTGCTTGAATAATTCCAGTGACAGGGATCTCACTAATTAAAAAGGAAACTCATTCCATTTTACACATCTCCAAATGCTAAAAAATTCTTCCAATATTGAATTCTGATAAATTGGATTTTTTTCCATTTAAAAACATTGGTATTTATGTTTTCCTTATAATTGTTAATTTCTTAGGGTATCATTAAATGAAGCTGGAATATTATATGATCAGTTATACAGTCTATAAAAATAGTAAAAGTAATCCATGTCTTGCTCTATTAAAATTATTTTAGTAATTTATAGTTTAGTTACATATATCTACTTTCTTACTTCAAATTCACAAAGGATGAACAGCCTAAGTGCTTATCAAACCAAACCATGAGCTAAGGATACCTAGTACCCTTAGCTATCACTGATTGTAAGAGGAACAGGTGAAAACAACAGATTAGAAATTTGAACATAAAAGGCAAAATTAAAAAAAAACCACTTTCCTGAAAAATTATGAAAGAAAAAGAATACTCACCCCTTGGAGTCCTTGAAACTGAATTGAAGGTCTGGAAGGAGTTAAATTCTATTTAAAAAAAAGACAAAAAAACCACATCAATTAGCTTAACCTATGTTAGATAGAGTAACATAGTAATAATCTCTTAAAAACTTCAAATTCTTTGCAAACTTGGTGAGGTTATGTCTCACAAAAAAATATAATTATCTTACTTTTAACAGAATTATGAGACTAAGGTTACATGATAAAAGATATAACATTGTTTGAACTATAAAACCTAAAATAAGTTCCCAGTTTTAAATGTTCTCCCCATACGGAATGAATTTGTTGATTACATGCCGTAAGAGTATATATTCTTGCTCAGTTTCTCAAAAATTTTAAGACTGCAGGGGAAAAAAGAAACCAAAGAGAAATACAGAAATGCAGCTCACTGGTGTAAATTAAGTAACTAAAATGTTTCAGTACATTTGGTGAAGACTCTGTACCACCACCTCCTTTCCCATTTTACCAGGGATGAAACCAAGGGACAGCTTAGTATATATATATATATGGGGTATTTAGGTGTATTTCTTCCCAACGATCTAGCTCCAAAAGAATATATTTTCTGGTATAAGATTTTCAGTTGTATTATAAAACTTGTTTGTGTCCTTTGCAATTTGAATTGAATAGTTGGTCAGAAAGTAATTTTACTTTTAAATATGTAACTTTAAAAGATTTGTTTCATTTTTAAATATGATCTATCTTAGGACCATTTTTGGCAGGGAGGAGATAAATGCATCTTCCAAAATTTTAATTTTAAAAACATTTACTTTCCTTCCACTTTTTTTGTACCTCCCCACATCCCCCAGTCTAGGTTGTAAATTGAGTTTTAGAAATCAGGAGTATTCAATCATTCAACAAACACTGTCAAACACTAAGCTGGTTGTACCCAATCTGTGTTTGTTGAATTGAACACATCTATCCCATGGAGTGAATCTCTATCTCATACTCAATGTAGAAAAACAATTCTGAAACAAGACTAAAGAATACTGAATATAATTTCTTGCTATGGTACAGATAAAAATATATAAGCATGCACAAACACTTCTATGTTCTTTCTCATGGACAATTATTTGGTTATTTTTTTTAAAATTTACAGTTTATAAAAATTTCCTTCATGCTGTAATATCAGTAATATGAGAGTGACAGTCAGTTGAATAGATATAGGTAAATTAGAAGCCCCTGTTTCAAAGGGATATTATCTCTATACAAAAACTAAAGAGAAACACCTGTCTACAACTCATGAAAATGGACAAAAATAAAACTTTTTGGAACATTACATGTCTAGGTACTATAATAAAAATAATGAAAATAAATACTATTTATACCGTGCTTACTGTGCGCCTGTCACCGTGCTAAGGGCTTGGCAATTACTGTCTCGTTTGATCCTTAAACCACCTTGGGAGGTGGCTGTAATTATTCCCATTTTACAAACAAAGAAACAGAGGCAAAAAGGGTAAATGATTTGCTCAGTCACACAGTTAAGTATCTGAAGTTGAAAATAAAATGATGAACATAATTGCTACTTGTAGGCTTATCAACAAAAATCAAACTTCTTAATAGGTAAATTCATTTGTTGTTTTGGGAGCTATGGGGGTAAAACTACTAATTTCAGGTTATCCATCTATCTATCCATCCATTCATCCAATTTCTCCTACTGTCTTTCCAAGTTTAACTGAGATGGTCTATCCCTGCCTGCCTCTGACTTCACCATTCCATTAAAACTGCTCACCAAGGCCACACAATGACCTCATCACTTCTCATATTCTTAATCTTCCATGTAGGAAGATCATTGCTCCTAATCTACACAGGCAGCTGGCTAGGTGGCTCGGTGCTTAGGGTGGTAGGATTTGGAAGTCAGGAAGACCAGAGTTAAAATTCTGCCTTAGACACTTATTAGCTGATTGGCCCTAGACAAGTCACTCAACTTCTCATCTTCAGTCTCTTCATCTGTAAAATGGGAATGATAATTACAGCACTTCTCTCACAAGCTTATTGTAAGGACCAAATGAGGTAACACGTACGTGCTTTGCAAACCTCAGAGCCCTAGAGAGATGTCAGCGATTATTGCTGCTGTGGCTATTAGGTAATCTTGACACTTCCTTTTTGAACCTGTCTTGTTTCTTGGCATTTGACCCCATACCCTTAATGTGCTTTTCTCCTGCCTCTGCCTCTTCTTCTTTCTCCAGTCCTTAATTGCAGTTATCCCAGAACTCCTCTCCTTGGTCCTCTTCTCATCATTCTATATTTATTTCATCAGGAAGCTTGTTACTCTTACAGTTTTAGCTACTACCTTTAATAACTTCACCCAAATCTGCACCTCCATTCTGATTCTCTTCCGTCTCTCATCTTATGACTCCAAATGCCTAAAAGACATCCCTGGAAGTACACGCTGATTTCTCCTTATATGAAATGCTGAAAATTTACTTTCCTCCCTCTCACCCTCCATCAAAAGAGGAGCCCCTTCTCTATTTTTACCAGTGATAACCATGAGCATCCTGGTCCCATGGACTCACAACTTCAGACCTATTTTTGGCCTTATTTCTCCTTCAACCCAATAATGTATCAATACTGAGGTTCAACACCATATCAAGTACTATGAGAGATACACAAATATAAGACATGATTCCCTGGCCCTGAGTAGTTTATGATATAGAACAATGAGGTATTAAGCTGTGCACCAGTTATACAAATAGTGATTCTGAAAAAGGAGAGAACAGAGCAAGTAGGACAGAGTCGCTAAGGCAGGCTACAAGAAAGAAGGAACTGAGGAATGAATAACAGGAAGTGGAGGATTATAGCATGAGCAAAATCAAGTCAAGAATGAGTATGACCAGAGGGGACAGGATGGGTTATGATGTGTACCAGAAAGAAACAGTTTTGAATTCGGAAATAATGGGAAATAAAGGGAAATAAATTGATAGGTAGAATGGAGGTGAAATAATGGAAAGTTCTGAAATTTGGGTAAGGGAGTCTAAATTAAATGAAGCAGACAATAGGCAACTTCTTGAATGGGGGTGCTTTCAGAAGATAAAACTAGACAAACTAGATATTGGAAGAAATTGTTGATCATTTTGGATTAGTGTTGCAGAGATCCTGGTGTGAGGTGATGATGGTCTGCGCTAAGCTCTGGTAATGAAGAAGGGTAACTCCTACACATTACATAGGGCGGCAGGGAAAATGAAGGATTACATTGAAAAACTGGGTTCACAGGATCATTTTTTTAGACCTCAACCCCTTCATTTCACAGATGAAACAGTCTCCCAAAGGTGAAGTGATCTATTTTCCTTTGCTTTTGTCCCATGCTATTCCCCTTTGCCAGAAGAGTTCCTGAGCCCTGTTGGTCAATCCAGCTTGATCACTCAATTTTCTCATAACTCAAATCAATATTTAACCTTCTAAGAAAACTTCCCAGATTATACACACCCCATGCTAATCACTCCCTAGCTTCTAGTTTCAAGACACAACTATAATGTTATGCTAAGCAGTAGAGAGACAGATTGGTGAAATGGAATAAGCCCAGGAGTTGCAATCAGAAGACTTAGAAATCTCTGCTTTCAACATTCGCTAGTTATTTGCCTGACAAATAACTTCTCTTATTTAGCCTTAGTTCCTTCATACATAAAATACCTAGAGAACTTAACTTATAGGGTGATCGTGAGAATCAAATTAAATAATGCCTGTTAAATGTTCTCCAAAAATCTTAAAGTGCTACACAAATGTCAGCCATTAGCACAGTTCATTATCATTGCTTTGTAATTTCTTCCATAATGAGTGACTTGACTCTCTAGTGATAATGTAAGCTCCTAGAAGGCAGGTACTGTCTTCCATTTCTATGGTTACCTAATATATTGTCCTCAAAACACAGCAGTTGCTTAAAATATAGTTGCTGAATACATGAATTTTAGGACTGTGAGCCAACAGAATGCTTTCCCTAGAAATTTGTAAAAAGGCAGTTATCTTTCCAGAATGGTTCAGTACAGAAATAGAAAGATGGAGAAAAGAACCTTTCCATCACCATTTTGGTATTTTGATCCTAAAGAAAGACAGTTTTTACATAATCATTGCACTTTTTCTCTTGTGTAGTTAAAACACTTTGACACAGAAAAAAAGAAATCTCCAAGAAGCACATCTCTGTCACTAAATATAATTCTAGTAATAAGGAATGGTCTACTGCAATGGAACATCCTTCTAAGGGATTGTATTCTCATTTTTTCACTGAAAAACTGAAAATCTCACAACTAATAAAGGAACCTTGCATATAATTTCAAGTATGCCAGAATAAAAGTTCTTTAGTAAAAAGCTAACAAACAGAAAATATCTATAAGCAGAATGACTTAAAATAGCCTCAAATAATATACTGTTTTAAATTCTAATTTCAGACTCCACATACAATCCTGTACTGCAGTTCTTGAATGTCATAAAAAATGCAACAGGAAGAGACAAGCAGAACACTTTATAGCACGTTTTATATATCTAAAAGCTCTCCATACTGAAGGGACAGATATTAAGACTAGTGAAGTCTCAAGAATGAGACTATAGTAAACTTACTGGTTAAGAATATTTTTAGATTTCTAGGCTAAATCTAAACAAACATGACTTAACTGTAGTGGCCATAAGATAAAGAAAGATGAATTAATTTTATGTAGATTTAATTGGCCAGAAGGAAATGGCATATTTCAAAATGATGAAACTACAGAGGAAATTTACACTGAAAATTAGTTAAATATTAACAAAGCATTTAAACTGTTAAACTATTCCTAAATATCTGCACCGAGTAATACTTTCAAAGTATTTTGCAGGATTTGGCATATGGGAAAAAAATACAAGTCTTATATCTATCTATCTACAAGTCAGACAAGAAATTGAATTGCAAATTAGACCTAAGGAGACTCCTTTTATCAAATGATCCAATTACATGATAAATGAAATGTTATGGACTTGTTATAAATGTTCCTAAAAATGTTCCTCAGTCAGAAGGAGTAGTGAACACTGCTGGGGGGTAGGAGTGGGAAGCGTAGAAAGCCTCCTCTGGAGTCAGGAAGTCTTGGGTTCAAGTCACACCTCTGACACATAGATGTACTAACAAGTACTAAATTTGGCTACTCTCAAAAGCTATAAATTGCAAAGGTGCTGATTTGAACCGGTAGAGGGAATTTCCTCAGTGGAAATTCCAATGCAATCATAAGTCCAGCCCCATCCATTCCACCTCATACAAAATGTAAAATATTTTATAGTATTAGAGAGAAATAAAAGCATAGCTTTACCTTTCTATATAACTAGCTCCAAAGAACTGAAAATGAGCATTAATCAATCAGCAAGTATTTATGCAATTCCTACTACGTCCCATGCAGGGTGCTACGTGCTGGGGGGATACAAACACAAAAACTAAACCAGTCCCTACACACAAAGAACTTATATTTTAATGGAAGAGACAAGGATGTATAAAAATACATGTAGCATATATACACATACATATAAAATACACAAGGTATATTTACAAAATAAAGAGATAAACAATATAATAGAAGGTATATATATACATACAAGGTAGTTGGAGAGGGTACTAGCAGTTAGGAGGAATTAAGAGAGGCTTCATGTAGAAGATGGTGCTTAAAAGAATACCTTATAACAAGTAAAAGACTTTTATGAGGGAGAGGCATACGAGAAAGGTCAGAGATGAGAGCATTATGACTGAGAACAGAAGGGGAGGCCAGTTTGACTCCTTCACTGTCAGGGTGAAGAAGTATTATCTAATGCAGTTGGAAAAGTAGAGTCCCAAAGGACCAGGATTGTGTAGGGCTTCGAAAGCTAAAGAGGGGAATTTTTATTTGATCATAGAGGCAATAGGAAATCAATGGAGCTTACTTGAGTAGGGTAATCATGTGGAAAGATCTGGGCTTAAGGAAAATCATCTTGGCAGCAGTATGTAGGATGGACTAGAGTAGGGAGACACTTGAGGCAGTGAAACTCATTCAAAGGCTGTTGCAGTGACCTAGTAAGAGGTAGTACAGGCTTAAATTAAGGTGGGAACTGTGTGAGTGGACAGAAAAGGTGACATGGAAGAGCTAGAAACAGCCAGATTTAGCAACTAATTGGATATGAGGGATGAAGGAGAGTGAGGAGCCTAGCTACTAACCTGACAAAACTAGAAAGATGGCGATGCCTTTCAACAAAATAGCAAAGACGGAGAGGGATTTGGGGAAAAGTTATGGTGTTCAGTTTTGGACATGTTGAGGTTAAAATGTCTTTGGGACATTCAGTTTGATATGTCCAAGAAGTAAGCGGTAATGCAGGGCTGAAGCTCGGGGAAAAGACAGGGGCCGTGTACCTGAAGCTGAGTCATGTGCATGGAGATAGTGTCATGACAGTTAAAGTCACAGGAGCTGAGGGGATAGTAGAGAGGCACATGGTGCATTTGAATGGTCTCCGATGAATTACGAAGGACTGTAAATTAATAAGTCTTGTAAAGGGTGTTGCCAAAGAGATGTATAAACAAAAAAGATGATTGGCTAGTTGATACAGCAAGAGCAAGAACACCTGATGGACCACCTCTGTTCTACTGGTAGCCTCTTGGGGTCAAGAGAGAGGAAGGCCTCACTCAGCATGGCAGCTGAACCAGTAGTGAACTTCTGGGAGAACATGGGCCTCCAGAGGTACCTTGCCCAGGACACTATATCCCAACTCCAAGCATTTTCATTGGAATTCTCTCCCTTCTCACCTCTCCTGTCTAGCTTTGACCAAGTCACAGATAAAATCCTACCTTTTACAAGAAACCTTTCCTAATCTCTGATAATGCTAGTCCTTTCCTTTTCTTGATTACATTCACCTTGCTTGTACATAGTTGTTTCCATGTAGTCTCCCCTATCAGATGATGAGCTCTTTGGAAGGAGGGGATATTGTTAGCTTTTCTTTACATCACTAGCATTTAGCCCAGGGCTTGATACACAGTAGGTGTTCCACAGATGCTTATTGACTGAATGACACTGACAAGAGTCTGCTCTCCTGGAGGGGCCACTGACAACTGTGAAATCACAAATCCATGGCTCTTAAAAAATATTTGGTTTTTTGAGAACTGCCTAATTATAATAAACAAGTTTGACCCAGAGAAGAGAATGATCACTTCCTTCCTTTCTTTGCAGAGGTGGAGGACTGAGAGCTTGGTGCACTGTAAATACTGTCAGATGGGGCTGATGTATTTTAATTGGTTTGCTGAGCTGTTCTGTTCTCTGCTCCTCCACTCCTTTTCCTTCTTATAAGGGAAAATTCTCTAGGACTGGTAAGGAAGAAAGGATATATTTTGTAAACAAAAGTGCTATAAGTACAAAATATAGCAATAAAATAAATCGAAATGAACTGGTTGAAATGATGAGATCCAAAAATGAGTAAATAATAGGTTGGAAGACTTCTGGCCAAGATAGCTGCCTGAATTGAGATGGGCTACATAGCTTCCCTATTTACTTCGGCAAAACCCTGAAATTCTTACCAGACTGAACAACGACCAAGAAAATCAATGAGAAAGTACAGTACAGCAGGTGACATTTTCCATCCAGAAAGTATTATCAGCAAAGCTAGTGCCATAGATATACAAGCTCCGGCTTCCCAGCAGACCAGAGAAGGGCCAGAGACATAGACTGCAGGGCTTTCTATCTTGAGGCAGCAAGAGAGAAGGGCTCTCCCAGAAAGTCCCAGGGTGGCTGTAAACCTACCAAGGGGCCCTTAGGAGGCCTGGGGGGGCAACAGTGAGCATAACTCTGGGCAGGACAACCAAGAGATCCCTTATCACTTGTCCTGACAGACCCCAGAAGGCCCTGAAGAGTCAATGCTCTAAATCTCAAAGATGAAGGAGTGGGCAAGCCTAACCCAGGAAAGAGATTATCAGTCCAGGAACTCAGGTGACACTCAGGCTAAACTAATAAGCCAGACCGACCGCCCCACCCAAAAAGCAATGCACTAGGCAGAGCTGTTCCTGGCATAAAGCCCAAGTGTAGGAAATAAAGCCGGAGAGATGAAAAAAATCAAAGAAGACACTGACCAGTATACAACAAAAAAAAAAATGTAGAGCTCCTCAAAAGGAGAGTCACTCTACAATGACTGGAAGCAGAGACTTAAGGGGAGAAAAATTCACGTTCCTAAGAACTACACAAATACAAGAAACGAACTGAGAGAAAAAAACGAAATGAAAGCTATAAAGCAAAGAAGCGGAAGAAGAATGTATGAATTTATGTCTCAGAGTCTCTTTAATCTATTCTAGTTTTCAGGGAGTTCATTATTTGGATAACAGGAAAGTTACCACTTTCTTTTGTAAGTCAAGAGCAGAATAAAATGCTTTGATCCTGATGGAGAAATTAAAATAGAAGAAAAGCAAAGAACTAGAATGTGAAGGTTGTTCATCAGTTGGGGAATGTGAACAAACTGTGATATGTGAATTCAATGGAATATTATTGAGCCATAGGAAACTATGAAAAACATGACTTCTGAGAATCACAGGTAGTATGAACCCATGCAAAGGGAAGTGAGCAGAAGCAAGAGATTGTGCAAGCATAACAACACTGCAAAGAAAAACAACTTTGAATTTATGAACTTTCATCAAGGCAGTGAATAACTCTATCTCCAGAGGAACTATAGGCAAACACGTTACCCACCTTCTGAGACACACAGAGATGTGTGTGTCAGATGGCTACTATGAGGATTTGAGATGGCTCCTATGTGGATTTGTTTTACTTGACTATGCTTATTTGTTACAATGGCCTTTTTCCCCTCCCCTTTCTTGGGCTTTCAATTGGGGATAGGTTAGGAGAAAAGAGGAGTTAGGTTCCATTCAGACATTTTTTTCAAATGCACAGAGAACCAGAGGGTTGTTCAGAAGGAAGCAAAGACACACAGGACAATTTTGAAAGTGATATATGGAATTTATTATATGCTTTCAAAAATACTCAACTGGTATAAAATGGAAATTCAAAGTTTAACATTCAGTTCTTTTTGTTCTGTATATGGAAATACCCTTTTTTTGGTGTTTACATTCAAAATTAAAAAGTAATTTTAAAAAGTAATTGGATTGATTTCAGCTTTGAAGTTCTCTAGTGCTCTGTCCTACAGATCTATCCTTAACTCCAAGCTGTTCAATATTAAAAACTTGGATGAAGGCACAGATGTCATTTACTTATAAAAATCTGCAAAGGAAAAACAAGGCCAAAAGGTCATATAATTTTGGATGGAGCAGAAAGGATACAAGAGAAAAAACATTGCTTGTGTTATGAATTGTTTTGTTAAAAATTAGGGAGTTTGGGTTAAAATAGTGCCCCTCATATTCAATTGTTTTTATTGATGTCTAGCTAGAATAACAGACTGAAATAAAATGAAAATTAGTAAGAATAGATTCTGTATTTGGATTTTTAAAAACTGCAAAGGTACAGGATAGAGGAGGCAAAACTAGACAATTTTGTTGTTGAGTTGTTTCAGGATGTCTGACTTTCCATGACCCCGTTTGGGATTTTCTTGGCAGAGATTAACTAGAGTGGTTTCCCATTTCCTTCTCCAGCTCATCTTACAGATGAGGAAACTGAAGCAATCAGGGTTAAGTGACTTGCCCAAGATCACACAGCTAGTTAAGTATCTGAGATTTGATTTGATCAGATCTGATCAGATCAGGTTTGAACTCTGGTTCTTTTGACTCCAGATCCAGAGCTCCATCCACTGCGCCACCCTTCTAGACCCTAAGCTAGACAACTGTTTGTATGAAAAAAATGCGTGTGAACTTTCTATGACTGCACAAAAAGTGGAAAGGGGTGCCACAGCAGATAGTGAGTTCCACGTCTTAAAATGGCATTAAATTCCTATTTGTTCAGGATGATTTAGAGGCAATTTTTGCTTAGGCAGGAGTTGGGTTAGGAAGCACTTTCCAATTCTGGGATAATTTGGTTCTGTATTGCTGAGAATTCCCAGCAGGCTTCCCCTTTCAATTCAGCAAGTTTCTAGGTTGCCTCCAGCTACCATGATTTTATGCAGAGAAGAAACTTCATACTGATTTAGGACACTTCCACCTATTCCAATGCTATTGCTGTGACAGAAAGTAACAAACTTGATTCATCTTAAGGCTAGGTCAAATGTCTCCCAAACTTTGTCTATGGAAATCTGGTGTTTGAGAACCAATCATGAATTCAGCAGGTTTTCCTCTTCTCAGTAGAGAGCAGGTGAATTTTAAGAGCAGAATGAGTTCTGTATTTTGAGGCATGGCCAATCTGTTGATTTATTCTCCCCCTTGTCCCCATTTCACTTTCATGACGAATGTAATCTGCTATTTTGTAATTAACATTCCTTCTCTATTGCATTAACAGGTAGATGCATCCATTTCACATGGTAATTTTAAAAGAGGTTTAATCTATACAAACCATCATCATCACTGGCTAGTCTTTTCCTTTTCCTCCATCCCAAAGACTAAAAGGTAGATGGCAAAGAACTTCTTTCCCTTGCAACAAAGAAAAAAAAGCCTTCAAGTTTAGTGTAACGATACTTTTCACTGCTGCACTGGCTATTAAGATATAGTTTCCTACATTTTAGTAGAAAAGATCATGTTCCCTCCCTAAGAAGTCTACTATACTACTTAAAGACAATACTTTAAAAAAATATTTTATCTTTGACAACTTCAACAAAAAATGTGGTCAATGTAGTTAAATATCTAGTTGGGGAAGTATGCCTAGGGACAAGGGTAGCAGTGAGAGGAAATGCTATGATAAAACACCCAGCCTTATGACTCGACAGCCTTGTGGTGAAATCAAATACAATCAACCTTTATTTTTCTGGGTTCATGGGAGGAGAGGTGAAAATAGAGTGACAAAATAGATATAAAACCTACAGAGAATCCAGATTCTGGCAGAGTAATAAGTTTCCTTATACTAAACTCTTACTAAATACCCCCTTCAAAGGGTCAGAAAATCATACTATCCAGCAGCAGCAGCAACTAGTATTTATGTAGCATTTTAGAGTTTGCAAAGTACTTTACATATATTATTTTATCTTCACAATTCTGGGAGGTAGTTACCATTACTATCCCCATTTTATAGGTGAGTGGAACTGAGTCAGAGGTGAAATGACTTGCCCAGGGTCACACAGCTACTTAAGTGCCTGAAGCTGGATTTTGAACTCAGGTTTTCCTGATTCCAGGCCCAACACACATTCCACCATGTCACCTAAATGTATCATAACTCTTCTCTGCTGACGTGCAGGCATCACACTCAGCAACTGAAGTAAAGATATTATGCAGTTTGTCAGGTAAAGAACAAGTTGACTAATTTCTAGTTGTTACAGAAAACCTAGATTCAAGAAGAGGGTTAAAAAAAAGATCCATTCTCTGTTCCATATAGCAAAAATAATAAGGATGTTGTTCCAATTATTTGTTTGTTTTGGAATTAGGATTTTAATCTCCTATCCAAGATGGACAACTGTAACTTTTAAGTCTTAAAGAGTTGGTGGCCTGGGCCACTGAAAAATTAAGTGACTTGTCCACCAGGACACAGCTATTGTGCATCAGAGACAAGACAAACCCAGGTTTTTGTAACTCCAAGGCCAGTCTTTTACCACTATATTACACTATCATTCTATGAGGAGGAACACTACTAAGTGATAGCTATTGCAAAGGAATATTTATTATAGATTGAACATTAAGAACATCAAAGATTTTAGCACGGTTTCAATGTTAGGATTTTAAATGGCTCAATTTAAGAGGAATTTTTATCTATAGCAGTGGGCTAAAGAAAAATTGAGTTCTTATGAATCACCTGTTACTTTGCATCAGCTAGAGCACAATATCCTTGCCTTTCTTTTTTCCAGGAGAGATCCACTTTGGCCTAAGTTTATCTGTTCCTTACAAAAGAGAACGGAACTATGTTTTCCATGATCAAGACCAACTGAGCTGAAGATCTAGAATGAAAAACGTAAAATAAGTTTTGCTTAGAGGTGTGAGGGTACTGTAGGAAGAAGACTGAATTTGACAGGAGTCTAGGATTGAATCCTGGCTCTGTGATTTCTCTACCTGTATAACCTTGGGCGAATTACTTAACCTCTCCAGGCCTTGGTTCATTTGTAAAATGAGGAGGTTGTAATAGGTAACTTCTAAAGCCCCTTCTAGCTCTCAATATACAGGCTTAGGAAAAGGCATATGGCTTTATACTGAAAACTTAGAAAGCTTCCATAGCTTAAAGGAGGGTCTATAGACCTCAGCTTCCAAAAACACATCTACATTGATACTATACACATATTGTAACTATCAAATGTAAGCAGTTGGTTTGCTGATAGCTAAAGAAAACTTGGCATTGTTTTAACATATGGAGAATATTTAAGAGTTAACACTGAGTCATGAGTATGCCAACACTAACCTGGATCTACAGAATAATGTTTTCCACCCCCTAGATATTTTAGAAGAAAAGTTTGACAATACACATATAGATACCATAAAATTGGATTTTCCATTTGTAAAGGATCTAGTCATTTATTCAGCAAATATGTATTAAGAATAAACAGTCTGGGGGAAAAAGGTCTATATTACTTGTTAAAAACCACAAACAATTCCCATATCACTAAAACTGTAAATAATAGTCAATTTCATAATTCTGATACCCAAAAGCCTTTCAAAGAAACTGTCCTACACAACAAATAAATTTATGGTTCAATAATACTTTTGTTTTCTTTCAAGATAGGGAATATTATTTTATAGATCTGATACCAGTACTTTCTCATTAATATTTTTATTGAAAAAAGAAATGTCTATTAAATTACTCAACTCTCCTTTTACAGTATGTGTTCAAAGGTCAGTCATTCAACAAACATTTAATTAGGTGCCTACTATGTGACAAGCACCACACTATACACTGAGGAATACAAAGAACAGCAAAAGACAGTCCCTTCTCTGGAGGCACTCACAGTTTAACAAGGGGGACAACATGCAAACAAACTATATACAGGATAAATAGGAAATAATCAACAGAGAGGAGGTATTAGGATTAAGAGGGATAGGGAAAGCCTTCAGGCAGAAGGTGAGATTTTAGCTGTGACTTTAAGGAAACCAGGAGGTAGAGATTTGGTTTCTCTTATTTTGTTGGCCTAGGTATGTAACTTTATCCTCTATCACACAGAAGAAAACACTGACAGCCAACATCAGTGGAAATGAATTTTTTTTTTAACAGGCAGTCACGTAAAAGTGTCTTCTCCATATAAATATTTAGATCCCGAAGTGAATAAGTGCATCCTAGAGGAAAATTTAATCTACTGGATTGTTCTAGCATAGATTTTCTGTTGTCAAACTTCCTTTGACAGGTCAAATCCTATCCAGTGAATAAGGTTCATTGTTTAGTAGAAAAATTTTCTGGCAGGTTACCTCAACAAACCATGAATCAAGTGTTGATAACTGGACCTTTCTAACTTTTAAAAACATATAATGAAAGCTTTATGTACTCAAGCAGTGTGTGTTTTTTAAATTTCCTTAAAGAAATTCTTAAACTAAAAGGGAATTGAGACAATCAAAAGACATGGGAGAATGGAGATTGAAGGGCAAGGGAAAAAACAATGACTTCCTTTTTTCAATAGTTTAACTAATTATTAGACTTAGAAATGAAGCTTCAAAATATAAATAACGGTGCATACCACAATAGTGTTACTTAACTTCATGATAGTCATGAATGACAAAGTACAATGGTTGTCTTCAAGTAAAAATAGAATTTTTCTATTAACAGAAATCTCTGAAAGTTCTATGTATAATTTATAGAGGTTATGCAATTAAGGCTATCAAAAAGGACTTAAAACACACATATCTCAAAATCTAAATCCTCTTAGCTATGAGAAAAAAAAGGCAAAGACAAAAAATACCCACTACATTCAAGATTTCTTTTCAGTTTGACTTAAGAAATAACAATCTTCTAATTTCACATTCTGTTATTTTTCTTGATAGAAAAATCAATTTTCAAACCTTCACCCAAACAAACCACTTATCTAATCATCCTTTAACTTAGCTGAAAAAATTTAGTGTACATCTCTGAGCTTTAACACTGGAAGGATTGTTAAAAATCTAGAGTCAAGATCTGTAGATTTGTTTTCAGTCATCTAAAGGTCATTTATGGTTTGACAGCAGACACATTCTCCAATAAAGAAAGCTGAAGCATGACCCTATTTGTCTGTATTAATAATTTAATTACTTGCAGTACCAGTAGAACAAACTTCTTGTTTGGAAAGTGCTGGCTAAATGTTCCATATTCAAACAGGAGCAACCAATTACTTCTGGGTTTAAGGTCCTGGATAAAGTTTTAAATAATTTATGTACTCATTATTTAATGTGGTGTCCTCCCCCACCCCCCCACCCCCTTCCTTAAATGTCAACCATAGATTCTGTCTCCTGGGTTCCAGGTATGTACTTTCCAGGTTGCCAGTGGAATCCTTAGAACCAGTTCTTCCTGAAGGTTTAACATAACCTATTGAAAGTAATACCTCCATAGCCAAGCAAAATAGAGCTACAGCCTTCCCAAGTAACTCCAGCCTGGATTATGCTTCGTATTTCCCAACAGTGATTTTGACGTGAAAAACCAGTTAGAACTGTGTTACAATGCTACCTGCTTTAAAAAAAAATTTTTTTTAAACAACTCAAGGAAAAGGTTAGGTGAAATTAAGTCAAAAAATAACTTAGCTGGGCATGTTATTTTTAAAAAATGCATTGGAATTTTCTGAAAAATCACTTCAACACACACACAAAAAAGGAAAAAGATTAGGTCATTTAAAATGCTTTACCACTTGGGATACTATCCTCTTTCAGTGACATCTTTTTTTTTTTTTTTTTTTTTACCTAGTTTCCAAATACACCCAAGCCAAAAACCTAAGAAATGGTCAGACTGTACTCTTTGTAAAATAAGGAGAAGAGTCTGGTTATTGCAAAACTATGCCAATGACTCAACAGTTGAAAATTATATTTTAGAACTTTTGGGAACTTCGACTCTGATCATAATCTAACAAGCCTGTATGAACACTGCTTCTTTAATTTTTGAAAGTAAAGACAGAGCTGTAAAGGCTGGGTCCTGTGGTTGCTGTCACTAAGCACACTGATAATTATTTCAGGATTTAAATGTCCTTCTAATCATATGTGTGTGTCCATTTATGTATGCATACATGTATACACATGTATAATGTTTCACCCTCCACGTTCTCCTTTCAAGTTCTCTCACTCTTATCATCCCCTTTCAGTTATCACTGAATGATCTAATCCTATGAACTCTCTACTGCATGAAATCTTTAATTTTGCTTGTCAAAAAGCTTGAGATCAGGGTTTGCATTTTAAATTATTTTATATTTAAAAATCCACATAGATTTACTGAATGACAACCTTGGCTACTTTAAGTGAAGGGGGATTTTTGTAAATTGTGTATAAATCGTATTTATGGGAGGGAGACTGAGAAATGTTAATAACAATTAGAAATAGAATATTGATGGAAGAAGACAGCAATCAAGGAACAGCATTAAGTCAAATCAAGAAGCATTTATCATATTTATTCAATCCTGTCATGTGCCTGGGATAATACTAGGGATAGAAAGGAAAAAAATAGTCCCTTTCCACAAGGCGCTCATAATTATGCAAACAACTATGTTCAAACAAGATACATAGAAGAAAAATTGAAAGCAATCTCAGAGGGAATATGGTGCTAGCATTTAGGGAGACCAGAAAGTTCTGGCAGACGGTGAGATTTTATTTTATCCTAACTCTTAACTGGAATACTTAAATGACCATTAATCCTATTGTGGAAACCTACATGGTAAGGGTGTCAACTAGTAAATCTGAGAAATTTATTTAAAACTCCGAGTGTATAATGGTTCTATAGTGAAGTAAAGTACCATTCAAATATGTATTAAGTAATGAGCAAGATATATTATACAGATAATCATTTTGTTAGTTTAAGTTCTGAAAATTTCTTCAGTGACAATAAATATTAGTACTTAAGAATATTGATTTAAGCCCTAATGCTGAGCAAAACCTAAAACTATGAATTTTTAAATGCTTATGTTCGAATTTGTACATTATTTGCTACCAGGTACTAAAAATACAAGACAATTTTGTTCAAATGTAAAATTATTAGATTTTACAAAAGAATGTGTGAACGGGATACTAATTAATGAATGTGATAATTATTCTTCCTTTCTAGAAATTAACTTTCACCCAGTCATATACACACATTAAATAGCTTAGGGAGCTTTAAAGTTAAAAAGATTTTAAATAGAAATGCTATAATTAACTAGAAATGGACATATTAATAATATTGCTTTGCACATAGTTTAATAAATACTTTTTCATTCATTCATTCACTGAGTATCAAATGCCTTTAAAATTTCCACCAAGAGACAACAATATTCAATTGATTAGAGTGGCAGTGAAATGAAAGTAAAATTTGCACAAGATTTTATATCTTCAGTTTAAGTATTCAAACTGAAAAATGATTTTTTCCTAATGGTAATTGACAAACCACTTAACTCAAATCCTTTAACTAAAATTCAACACTGCTCCTGGGGATGTAGTTAGGAAAAACTGATTAAATTATATTAAAATATGCATTTCCCCAAATACTGGCACATTCAGACAGTAAATGTTTAAAAATTTCATGTCTCACTTGCTCTTTTCTTTATCTAGCTTACATTTACCTGCAGTTAAGAAGTCAGCTTTGCTAAGGTCAGCAAATTATCCACATGCTCATCTGCTCAAACATGTTTGGTTCATAATGCAAGTCATGAAAACCTTTTAAGTTAACACACACACACATATAACCTGTTTCAAACTGTTTCCAGATTCAAATTGACTAGAAATTTCTTATAAAACAAATTATCTCTCACTGCAGCTTTTACTCATAGACTTAATTTGTACACTTACTTAAAAATCATACTACATAGAAAAAACATTTGACAATCATGTGGCATTATCCCTTTTTTCAACAAAAAGGAGGGCTCTTAAATAACTAAAATCAATGAGTTTGGGATGTTTTTTGAAGCAGTAAGGAACTGTGATTTGAGAAATAAGAGATTTCAGAATTTTAATTAAAGTCAAGTATTTTCACGAACTCTTTACGTTGCATAGTTCTTTTAGGTTCACTCAACTACCACTAAGAACTTTTCATTTCTTCTACTTCACAGTCCCCAAATGATTTTAAATTCATCTCCTCAAAGCCTCTCAATTTTCAAGCCAAAACGGATTATCCTGGAAGAGTAATTCAAATGGACAAAGAACAAGCTTAATTTGGGAAAGTTCTATTAATTATAATGCTGAAATCTCTGGCTCTTAGAAAGTATTGTCCCTTTAAAGTCCTCAGACTGAGAGAAGTAATAATAGCTTTAACCTTGCCCAGCCTGAAGTCACTTGGGGGATGCTGGCTGTTCTGGCACCAATCTCTTTAACAATGAAGAACACAGGAAGGGTGAGGGAAATTTTATATGGGAAACTGAAGCAAATTTTTCTGTGAGCAGAGGCCTAAATCTTCTTTGCTCCTACACAACTTTCAGATACATATGTACAATTCCCAATTACAGCTGCAGCTTAAAGTTTTTATAATTTATTCCAACAAGGGCTCAGGGTGAAACAAGAACCACACTGACAGAATTTTATAGATCAGTATACTTCTTTTTTGGGAGTGCCTGCAGAGAATTGTAGCTGCTTTTTCCCTACCAATCATTCGGCTGACTAGGATCAAACTATTAGTCAGGAGGAAAACCACTTTAATGCAGGGTGAGTTCTAAGATAAATTTGTGTCTGATTCAGACTTTGTGTCTGATTTAGTCAGACATTGCATGGGAAGAGGCTGCATTGGGAAATAACCTTCCATTAGCTGGTTTAAAAAAGTCAATGTGGCAGCTCCCTAGTTTCTGATAGTTCCCCTACCTCTTGAAACTCTTCCCACTTCCTGATCCATAGTGCCTAGGCAGCCTCACCCTGACTCATAGCTTTGCCAAGCATGTTAAAAAGTTCTGTTGGTGCTGTACTGACCGCTGGTCTGTCTGGCCTTGGGATAGGAACTGGTTAAGCCCAGAGCTGGGCCTTGTCCTGTGGCAAATGCCAAGTCAGCAGGTTTCCTCCCCCTCCCCTTCCCTTCCCTTCCCTTCCCCCTCCTCCTCCTCCTGCACCCAGGAACTATGCACAGCACCAGCAACAGTTTTTCTCCAGTCTGGTAGATGGGAGAAAAGGGATCTTCTGTCTAACCCATCCCACCTGGCTCCCATGCACAGAGAAATAAAGGAACAAAGAAAAAAAAAACCAACCAATTTTTCCTTACCACCTCACTCTGTCCCTACACAAAGAGTACACATATTCCACCAGTTTGCAGATGGAAGAGGAAAGTAACTTTATGGAAAATGCCCAAAGCTAACACCGCTAATATTAACCCCCAGACTGATCCAAGGACTCAAGTGAGCAGGCTAACTGTGAAGAGGGGGTGATGGGAGGTTTCCTTCCCTTCTCAGCGAGGATGATGGAAGATAGACTTTTCCTGCTACCCACGCCCAGAGCTGAAAGCTGTTGGGTTCGAATTTGCTTGATCTTAACCCCATACTAGCCAGACATTGAAAGGAGTGGAACATATAAGTGAATGCCAGAGAGAAAAGTAGGGAAATAAATGGGTCTCCTTTCTCTGAGGCACAGAGGTGGTGCAGGGCAGCACTGACTCGGAATCACTTAATCATCCTGCTACCGTCTAAACAGCACATCTCTCCCAGTATGTCAGGGTTGCTCTCAGGATAAAAGCCAGTCAGTCTTTGTCATCCTCTGTATCCAGTCTTTTCCCTTCACGTTGTGTGTGTGTCTCTTTCTATCTGTCTTTCAGGGTGTACATACCTCTCTCCTTGTGAGACTGTCTTTTTCCCCCCTTAACCACACCTGTCTGTCTTGAGTCTTTCTCTCCCACCTCTACATGCCCGTACTGTCACCCCCATGACTTTGTTTTCGTCCATAATCCCTCTTTCCTCCCCAATCCCACTTTTCCTATACTTAAACCCGTTCTCATCCTCTTCCTCTGCCAGGCTGCCTTCTTCTCTTGCTTCGTGGCTGTCTCCGACCCTATCCTGCCCCCAAATCTAGATTGTTTCTCCTCTGCATTTCTTTTCACCTTTGCATTAGTATCCTGGGTAACTTTGTGAGCCGGTTCACATTTATCTCTAGATCTACATTTCTCTGTCCAACCACGGTGGGGCATTTCCCAGGTCCCTGAATATCTGTTCTGCCTTTAGACACCCCCGGTGCATGTCCTTTCATTCCGTGTCAATGTCCCCCTCCTCTATGTGTATGTACTTCCACTTGTGAATTCCCATGTATGGTTCCCATGCGTGTGTGTTTTCCTCCCTGGGGGTGCCTGTACCCCAATTCACGTTCCCGTGTGCACATGTCCCCGGCCTTGGTGTTCCTGTCTGGATATCTGTCTCTCTCCGCTCCCGCACACACTCCGGTCCCCGCCGCTCCTCTCCCGGACGGGTGGGGGTCCCTGTGTCATTCATTCTACCTCCACTTGGTGGGTGCCTCTGAATTACGGCCCCGTCACCCCCAATGGGGTCTGTGTGTGCGTTTCACTGCCCCCCCACAAGTGCTCCCTCACCCAGCTGTCCCCGAGCCTCTGTCCCGACTCTGCCCCTTCTCCCGCTGTCGCCTCCGTCCCCGGTCTGCCGGGCGGGTCCGGGCTCTGTATCCACTCGGTCCCGAGTGTTTTCCTCTCCTTTCAGCCGGGGTGTCTGGGGGCTGTCCGCTCCCCGGGGAGCGGCGGGTCCGTCCGAGCCTGGCCCCCTCAGGGACGCGTTGCGGCCGCCCTCGGAGCCCCGCTTGGACTCGGGGGAGCCTCCCTGCCCCCGCCCAGCTGCCACCCGAGGAAGGGGCACGCATCCAGGACGGACGCCGCCCGCCGGCCGGCCCGGGGCTGTCCGGAACTGAGAGAATCCTCCGGGGCTGAGGCGGAGAGAACGGTCCCGGGAGGGAGGACAGAATCCTCCCGGGGCTGAGGCGGCGCCCGCCCCGCGCCCCGAGCCTGCCTGGCCGGGACAGGACGGGAGCGGACGGGAGCGGACCGGAGCTGGGCGGGAGCGGACGGGAGTGGGCAGCAGCGGACGGGAGTGGGCAGCAGCGGACGGGAGTGGGCAGCAGCGCCCGCTCCGCCCCGCAGCCCAGCCCAGCCCGGCCCGGCCCGGCCCGGCCCGGCTCCGGCTCTCACCTTATGGGTCTGGTACGTCTCCAGCGCCCGGATCGCCGTCTCGGTGAGCTTCACATGCAGCACGGTGATGTTGTCCTGGCCGAGCCGCCCGCACGATAAGCCGTAGCGCCGCTCCTCCCGCAGCCCCGCGGCCGCCGGCCCCCCCGCCGCCATCTTAAACTCCCCCGGGTGCTGCTGCCGCTGCTACCGCTGCCTCCACTGCGGCCGCAGCTGCTCGGGCTCCTGCAGCCGCCGCCACAGCTACGGCCATCCCGCTGCTGACGTACTGTCATATACTGAGCGCCACTCAACCCTCCCGCTGCCCGCGGCCGCCGCGCCCCGCCCCTTTCCACCGCTTTCCACGCCCCCAAGCCCGGTCACCGCCCCCCGCCTCCTATTATTGGCTGTCTTACTGCAAGGCCCTCCTCCATTGACCGCGCTCCACCCGGCGCGGGGCGGAGCCTCTAGTGGCCTCAGTTTCGCTTCGGAGACTGGATACGGGGAGCCGAAGGACTGACGTAGAGATGACGCGCTACTTTATTTCTGACGTCACGCATGGAAGAGCTGTCCGGTCGGTCGCGATTGGCTGGCCTGGCCAGCGGCTCTTATCCTAATTGGGTGGCTGGGTTTAGCCTCCGGTTACTTGGAATCGGAGCCCCTCCCAGCGAGGGGGGGAAAGCGGGGCTTGCCGGTAGTAGTTGGAGTTTAGCCCCTTTTCAGTGGAATGCCTGAAGTTCTGTGCGGCCTTTTGAGACGTGAGGAACCAGGGCTGAGTCAGGGGACGGGTGGGTGATGACCAAGTAGGAAACGTGCCCTCTTAAGGTTAAGAAGTCCTGGTCTTTCCTACGAGCGCCTGGGTGAACTTGTCTTTCCAAAGCTCAGCCTCTACAGCTTGGGGGCGGGACTCTACGGCTTGGGGGCGGGGACTTTCAGCTTCGGGGCGGGGACGCTACGGCTTGGGGGCGGGGACTTTCAGCTTCGGGGCGGGGACGCTACGGCTTGGGGGCGGGGACTCTACAGCTGGGGAAGGGGGAGGGGAATCCACTGCTAGGAAAGGTGAGACTCCGCAGGGCTCTTGCGCTGAGGGGCGGGGCCGTCCCTGATCATTTTCACCCTGAACCCAGAGCTGGTGCTATAGACTTTATTTGGAAAGTTGTGTTAGATTCCCTTAATTTCTTTGATTGCTCTGACAAGAAACTGGATTTTCCTCTCCTTAACTTTGTGACTTTGGGCATTCATCATTCAACCTCTCTAGGACTTTTCCTACATCTGTATAATGAAGGGGTTGGACCTTCGTGGTTCCTTTTTGCTCCAAATCTGTAATCCTACAATAGTTTTTACTGAAACCCTTCAGAATAGCCAGTGGTGCAAAGCAGGCTGCTTGAAATGCAGTTCCGGGATACAAGATCAGTCCCATTTCCACCCCTAATTATATACAAGTGACCAAAGTCGGTTAGGGAGCATGGTTAATTAAGTGCCTACTCTAGTGCCCAGACATTGCTAGTTTCCTGAGGAATTTCAAAGATAACTGGAACTTAAAATTTAACGTTTCTTTCAAAAATAGCCCAATTGGGAAAACTATTAATGATGAGATAGGCCTTGGGCTACATTCTAAATAATATTGTTAATTTTATCAGCATTTGTCTATTTGACAAGAAAGGGGGGAACACCTGAATGCATTAAAATGACAAAGTGAGGGAGAAGATTTAGAGGCCAATAGGAATCTAAGAATAGTAAGGAAATATAGGGGGTCATCTTGTACTTCTCATTTAACAAGATACGATGTCAAGCCCTGTCTGTATTGTGGATGTAGCTGGAAGAGCTAAAGATATCCAATAATCCCTTTCCTATTTCTGTGAACTTTACAGATAGAATGCAGAAAATTAGTGTTAGCTGAACTGTTGGAAATAATGTATTAATAATGTTATAATGTATAAACGACTGTATACATTGTATAATGTACAACGCAGGAGTTAAACGGATTATTCCCCAGGATGTCATTCTTATTTTATTCTATTCCTCTTTGCAATCAAGCCATTCACACTGGTCTATCTTTAAAATCGAGTTAGACCAAATAAGATAAAATTTGTAAAGCTATTAGCCCATTGCCTAGCACATGGTAGGCACTTAATATATGGTTGTCCCTCTCCCACATCCCTTTTTCTAGCTAATCAGTATGGTTTTAAAATTAAAGAAATATTTTTTAAGTCATGACTTAAAACATTTGTCTCTGTTTATCAGGTTGTTAATGGCAGTCTTAAACTGATTATTTGTGAACATAAGGAAATATATACAATGTCACATTTAAATTGTTTTAAAACTCTTTTAGAATATTCTTGCAGTGTCTCTTTTCACACTTTCTGAGAAGTGATTGCTTTTTAGAAGGCCAGATCTCTAATATACTTCCAAAGTAAAAGAATTGCTCAAATCATTTAGACCATGGTCTGAATTACTTTCCATTGTATTATTGACTATTAGTAGTGAGTGTCTTAAAACTATTCCATTCTTAAAACTATTGTCTTTTTTTCTTCTGCACTTTGTCAGTGAATCTCTAGTTATATATCCATAGCCTCACTTATTTTTTGTGTTAATTGAGAACAAGTATAATCTATATTTAAATTCTTTGCCTGCAAAGGGTTTCTGATGACTGAATTCCCTCACACAAACCATCTTAATTTGTTTTTCCCTTTGGTGGTAACTCTGCTTAAGGAATTGAGTGAGTAGTTGGTGGTATTTATTGCCACTATAGTTTTGAAGCCTCTTATTAGGAATTTCACATTTTATAACGGGGTATATTGGAAATTTTTTCTCATATTTTAAAGCATATACTGTATTAATGAGGGAGTTAATTTTTACATTTCTACTTTTTTCTTTGTACCGAAGCATTTCATTTCTTGTCATTAAAGATGTTCATAAAGACAATGTATCAAGAAAAAAATGTTATTTGTATGATTTGCTGGTCATTCATTGATGCCTCATAGGCACCCAGTACATCATGCTTTCATGAGGATAGGCAGAGTTGTGATGCTGGTAAGGGTGATTATGAGGGGAGAGATGAAGAAAGGCAGTTATAAAGGTTGTTATTTTTTTATTTGTTTTAATACCTCATATCCAGTTTGACATATCAATATTTATTGGATACCTACAATGTGCAAGATGCTGTGGGATGTTTATTGGATACTTAACAAGGTACATGATCCTGTGGGGATGCCAATAAATATAGATAAAATCCTCATCTCAAGCCGTTTACATTCTGTTTGTGGTAACAGAAGAAACATTCATAAAACAGAAAACAATTAAGTGCTGAACCACTGTTTAATACTGTGTCAGTGTAGCAGGAATTCAGGAAAGGAAACACCTGTGTGGTCTGTCATAGGTGGAAAAGGTTTCATGAAACAGGTAGATTTTGGGCCTTGAAGAACCAGTAGGATATAGATAAGGAGGTGGAGGTGGGGCAGAGACTTTTTCAATCCATTGTGTTAGGTGTCTGTAGGGGTGTAAAGTATACAATAAAACCCTATTATAAAGTGATTCACTAGAGTCCATTTACTCAACTGCCATACTTTAAGGATTGGTGATATTGTCAGTAAGTAGCTCTGAACTTAGGCTATGTGGTCTTTGAGAGTTGTGGTACTTGAAAAATTCATTGTTATCCAGCCAACCTGTGGAAGAACTTCTGTGAACCTAATTAGTTTGGCTAGTTTATCAGTCAATTAACTAGCATTATGAAGAAACTCTTGTGGACTAGGGGATTGGGTATAAAAAAAAAACAATGCCCACTTCAAAGAGCTTATATCTAATGAAGAAGACAAGTACATATAACAGTATATTTATATATGTGAGACAGCTAGGCAGCTCACTGGATAGTGTGCATGCAGGGCCTGAGATACAATCCAGCTTCAGATACTCACCAGCTATGTGACTCATGTCACCTAACTGTTCTTTGCCTCAGTTTCCTCAACAACCCTACTTTGAAGGGTTGTTGTAGAGATTATTGGAGATATTTGTAAAGCATGTAGCGCAGTATCTGGCAGAAAACAGGAGCTTAATAAAAGACCTGTTCCCTTTCCCTCTATATGTACAAGATGAATAAATACAAATATTTATACTAAGAAGTTAAATACAAGGTAATTTGGAAGAGAAACCATGCTGGCTTAAGAAGAAGAAAGGGACTTTGAAGCAGAGAATAATGGGGGAAACCATTTTACTCAGGTAGGAGGATGGCAAGTGCAAAAGGCAAGGAGGTGGGAGATTAATTTATTTCATTCAGTAAACATTTATTAAGTGTCTCCCTTTAGCAGGCACCATTCTAAGCTCTGAAGATACAAAAAAGAGGTAAAAGATAGTGCCTGCCATCAAGTAGTTTACAATCTAATAGGAGAGACAATGTGCAGACAAACGTATACAAAAGAAGCTATACACGGGATAAATAGATAATTAAATGAGATAAAGCACTGGAATTAAGGGGGGGTTAGATAAAGCTTCCTGTAGCAGGTGCAATTGTAGTTAAGACTTAAAGGAAGTCAAAAAGCTCAGTAGTTGGAATGGAGGAAAGAAGAGAGTACCAGGCACAGAAATCAGCCAGAGAAAATGCCCAGAGCCAAAAAGATATGATGTCTTATGTATGAGAACAGCCTAGAGGCCAGCACCACTGGATAAAAGAGTATGTTTTCTGGGAGTAAGGAGGAAGAAGACTGGAAAGGTTCAGGCTAAGTTATGAAGGGTTTTGATTGTCAAATAGAATTTTGTATTTAGGCAATGGAGGAGGAGTCGGAGTCAGGCTACTACATGAAGAGTGAGAAAAGAGTAATTATGTCCAAGGAGGCTACAAAGATAGGTTGGAGGCAGTTTGTGAAGAGCTTTAAAAGCTAACCAGAATTTATATTTAACAGAATTTATATTTGACAGAATGTGACTGCTCAATCAATATGGTCAGATCTATTCAGATCTGTTCCTAAGAGAAATTACTTTAGCAGCAGCGTGCAGGATAGATGAGAGTGGGGAGACACTTGAGGTAGACAGACCAGTTGTCCTGAGAAATCTGCCATATGGATATATAAAGATACATGTACATATACATATGTGCACAGTCCATCACTGGGCCTGTTCTCAAAACCTTTCCTGCTTGGTAGGACCTGGAAGAATTTATACTTCACTGATATAGCCTTTGTGAACCCATTGACCTCCATACCCTCATGGTAAAGCATCAGAGAAGGACTTTTTGATCAGAAGGATGGGAACTGGAACTATGTTCTAATTGTCTTGGGGAACTTCCACATGAGGGAACTCCCATGGCTCATGTAGGTTACAAAAGCATTGGGAAGTTAAGTGACTTGCCCAGGTCTTCCAGGATTTGAGACTTGCTCTCTGTTCCCTGTGCCATACTGCTGTACACCACCAATCAAGTCGTGACTCTTTTTTTCTTTCTCTCTCTCTCTCTCTCCCTTCCTCCCTCCCTCCCTTCCTTCCTTCCTTTCTTTTCAAAGCCACCCCTGTGAGGCAAAGCTGAAAATTGGGCAAAATTTTTTTATAGCAAGTATCTCTGATAAAGGCCTCATTTCTCAAATACTGAGAACTGAGTCAAATTTATAAGAATACAAGTCATTTCCCAGATGATAAATAATCAAAGGATATGAACAGGCAGTTTTCAGACAAAGGAATCAAAGTTATCTATGGTAATATGAAAAAATGCTCTAAATCACTGTTGATTAGAGAAATGCAAATTAAAACAACTCTGAGGTACAACTTCACACCTATCAGATTCACTAATATGACAAAAAAAGGAAAATGATAAATGTTGGAGAGGATGTGGGAAAACTAGGACATTAATGCATTGTTGATGGAGTTGTGAACTCATCCAATCATTCTGGAGAGCAATTTGGAACTATGCCCAAAGGGCTGTAAAGTTGTGCATACTCTCTGATCCTTTGGTATTCCAAAGAGATTTTTTTAAAAAGGTGTGTGGGGGACACCTATTTGGAAAATACTTATAGCAGCTCTTTTTTGTGGTGGCTAAGAATTGGAAATTGAGGGTATGTTCATCAATTGGGGAACAAGTTGTGGTATAATTGTAATGGAATACTATTGTGCTGTATAAGAAATGACAAACAGAATGATTTCAGAAAAACTTGGAAAGACTTACATGAACTGATACAAGTGTACTCAGTAACAGCAATACTGTACATTGAAGAGTTGTGAAGGGCTAAGGTATCCTCCGCAATACAGTGATCCAAAACAATCTCAAAGGACTCATGTTAAAAAATGCTGTCTGCCTCCAGAGGAAGGAACTTATTTTGTCTGAATACGGATTGAAGCATAATCTTTTCCCTTTCTTTCTTTCCTTCTGTCCCTTCTTTACTTTCTTCCTTCCTCTTTTCTTTTTCTTTCTGTCTGTCTTTTTATCTGTCTTCTTGAGCAAAATGACTAATATTTTTACCTATTTGCACATGTATAAACTATTTCATATCGCTTACTGTTTCTGGGAGGGGGAGAGGTGAGAAGAAAGAATAAAATTTGGAACTCAAAATTTTAAAAACAAAATAATGAATGTTAAAAATTGTTTTTAACATGTAATTGAAGGAAAAAATATTTTTAATAAACAAATCAATCTACACCTGTGACCTTATGGGTAGAGGAAATTCCTGTTGAGAAATTTCTCTTGACAAATGGAAATCTGTATCTATTCCACACTTAGAACCTTAGAGAGTTGTCTCTGTTTTACTGAGAGGTTAAGTAAATTACCAGGGATCACATAGCCAATATGTGTCAGAGGCAAGACTTAAAAACTACTTAAAACTTCTGACCCTAGGGCTGGCTCCATTGCTGCTTTAGCATTTAGTAACGCTCTCATTACTCTTCCTTATTGCATATTTCGTGATGTGCGGTGGTTCTCTGGTAGGAGCTTGCTTTGTCCACTCTTAATGCCATAATTGAATTGCAATTTTGCCCCTGTGCTCTAAAGTTACCTAGGTTAGGATGATTAGGATATGGATTGAACATTAAATTCAATAAGTATGTATTCATTATCTAACATATACTATACTATAGTAGGTATACTAAGATGAACTGAAATAAAGTTTTCTTCTCTCAAGAAATTTACTGGAGTGGAGAACAGAGGGAGTTAAGACAAACACACAAGTAACTGTAGTACAATTATATGGTAAGGGAATGAAAGAAGTAGAGCAGAACTAGGGCAGAGCAGCTGGACCAAGGTGCCAACATTTTAAGGATATTAACTATACTTACACACTTGTAATTGGAAGAAGCAGCTGAGAACCTCTGAGCTAAGGGTTTGCCTCCAACTTAACTGAGAAAATTGAGATTATTGGCTGCGTGCTATCTCTTTCCCTCTTCTCTTCATCTTTAAATTCCTTCATTGCATTCTCTCCTTTTCCTGCTGTCTTTCTCAATGAGGGAGCCATTCTTCTTGTCAACCCTTCTACATGTGCACTTGATGATTCAACTGCTTCCTATTTATCTATTGTTTAAATGACAACTTAAGTTATCCCCTTAGTCTAAACTTCAGCTTCTCCTTTAATTCCTGATTTCTACCCTATTGCCTTCAAAAATGTCCAAGTCGAACTAGCCTTCTCTCTTTTTCCTTTGAATACCTCACTCTTATTTTTCATCTCCTTGCTTTTGCACTGGCCATGCCCCATACTTGAAATATACTTCTTCTTCACCATCATCTCATACTCTTCCCCCTCTTTCAAGTTGACACTCAACTTCAGTGCATCTAGGATAAGAAGAGAAGTAGCTAACTGGGGAAAAAAAGAGAAAAAAATGATCCATTTTCTCAGATTGGGGAGTTACAGGATGTCCCAAAAGTTTTGGTGCAGTTTTAACCACTTAAGTGCTTTAAGTAACTCAAATCTCTGTTACTAGGCATATATCCCATAGAAGTCTGATAAGAAGAAAGTCCTCATATACTCAGAACTATAGCTATTGTTTTTAAGCTGCTAAAGCTTCAAATTGCACTAAGACTTTTGGGAAACCCTGCTAAGCACAAAAACCTATCCTCAGTAGATCAAAGAATGTGAATGAGCAGTTCTCAAAAGAATCACAAACTATTAACATTATGAAACACATGTAATAATTGCAAACATGAAAGTCAGTATTGTCAAAGTCAAAACTGGAGCCACTAACCCATATGTGATCATGATCCCTGCAGGTGGCATATTGACTTAGAAAACCAAATACTGATATTATCTATGGTTTTATTATATCTTTATTTATATTGTTAAATATTGCCCAGTTATATTTTAATCTAGTTTTGACTGTCCTCAGGAGTGTTGTGGGCCCATAGGTATTTGACACTTCTGCTCTGAATGACTAATAATGAGAGAAATGCAAATCTACATTTTGAGGTTTTACACATCCACACAACTGACAAAGCTAATGAAAGATCAGAATAGTTATTGTGGGGGGGATTGTGGAAAGATAGGCATATTCTAGTGCATTGTTAGTGGAACTGTGAATCAACATAACCATTTTGGAAGGCAGATTGTAATTATTCAAGTAAAATGACTAAAATGTCCATCATTAGGCATATATCCCGTGGAAATCATTAATATACAAAACTATTTATAGCAGCTGTTCCTGTTGTGGGAATTGCTAAACAAATTATATATGATACTTGAATGTAACGGAATATTAATGTACTGCAAAAATGACATGATAGAGAAGCATGGAAAGATTTATATGAACTGATGCAGAGTGAAGTAAAACAGAGTCAAGAATATACAGAGTAAATGGAAAGAACAACCACCACAAAGTAATCAAAAGTGAATATTGCAGAATTACAGAGAATAAGCCTTGCCCTCAAAGAAGAGATATGAGAAGATGCTTCCCTTCACTCCTTTGCACATGTGGGAGTCCACTGGTGTGGAACATTGCATGTATTTCCAGATTTTTAAAAATGTATTAACTGGTTTTACTAGGTTGTTTTTTGTTTTTTTCCTCTCATTTTCCTTTTCTTTAAAAAAAATACTCTTTACTACATGGGAGGGCTACTGGAAAAAAATTTAGCTGTAAAAACAAAAGAAATAAAATTCTATTTTTTAAAAAAAATATTTTTTTGTTTTCAGTATTCTATATTTTCACCTTAGTCATGTTGCATAGAAGAATTAAAATGAATGGGAGAAACTGTAAAACCAAACATAATACAAGAGAAAATGGTCTGCTTCATTCTGCAATCCAGTTCCATAGTTCTTTCTCTGGATGTGGAAGGCATTTTGCCTCGAGTCCATTGGGAAATTTGTTGGTCCTTGCATCGCTATGAAGGACTAAGGCTACCAGAAAATTCCTCGTGCACTGTGGTTGTTGCTGTGTACAAAGTTCTCCTGGTTCTGCTCCTTTCACTTAGCATCAATTCATACAAGTCCTTCCAGGCCTCTCTGAAGTCTTCCGGTTCATCATTTTTTATAGCACAATAGTATTCCATTACATTCATATACCACAACTTGTTCATCCATTCCCCAATTGATGGGCATCCCTTTGATTTACAGTTTTTGGCCACCACAAAGAGAGCTGCTACAAATATTTTTGTACTTGTGGTACCCTTACCCATTATAAAATTCTATTTTTAAAAAAGATACAGTTCGCCTGTATTAGGGATTTTAATCTGAGTTCTATGAACTTAAAGTACCTGTATTTTGATAACTTTCAATATAATGAATATCCTTTGTAATTCTATGTATTTTATGACTTTAGAAACATACTGAGAAGGGGTCCACAGGCTTAACCAGACTTCTGAAAGGGATACGTAAAAAGGTTATGCTTCCATGGCACCTTCCTGAGCTCCTCTACTGCTAGTTCTTTACCTCTATATCTCTTATAGACTGTTTATACTTATGTATGTACTTGTCTCCCACTACAATAAAAGCTCCCTGACTGTAGAGATTGCTTCATTATTCGAACTTCTGTCCCCAGCACCTTTCAGCACAGTGCTTGGCACAGACACGTATTTAAATACTTACTTGCTTTCTTGGTTGATTAGTTAGCATGCATAATGAATTGAAATAGGAAAGTGCCAGGTGGTTCCTACCATTGGCTGCTAATGTACCACAGGTGAACTTCCTACCTTCCTCATACAATGTACTCCTCCACCCAACTTTGGTTGATCAGCCTCAATGTATCTTCATCTGAATTTATCTTAAAAAGCTAAGTTGAGGGCACATCTCTATACAATTTTGTCCTTTTGTGAAGCTTGCCTCAGGGTCAATGTCTCTGGATTATGGCTTTGTGTATGAGAGATCTAGGAAGGAATAACCAATTAATAGTTGGAGAGGTAGGGAATTAGGAAAGGCCACCTGACTTAGAATACTGACCTATGTCTACTGTTCCAAGCATGTTCCTTGGAAGTGTCAGTTGTAGTATTACCAGTACTAGAAGCCTCCATCAGAATGTGGTGGTAAGATTCCAAAAAGGTCATCTTTTGAAATTGAAGCTAATCAAGATTAGCCAACTTTCAATTACTTTTAAGATAATTTACTTTAAGAGATTAATTGTAAATATTATCTGAGACTAGAATTTCCCATATCATAGAGAACTGAAGGGCTTTCCAAATTTCTATCTAGAAGACTAAAAGATATCCAATGGAAAATAAGCCAATTCCACACAATTAGATAATATACCAGAGTTGTGGCCTTAGGCAAATCACTTAATTTCCCTTATCTCATTTTTCCTCACCTATAAAGCAAAGAGTTAGACTACATGGTCTCTAAGGTCTCTTTCAGCTATAGATCTATGGTCCTATGAATTTGGTACAAGGCAATGGCATAATGGAAGAGTGGCGGTCTCTGTGAAGTGTTAGACAAAGGTAAGCATTTGTCAGAGTATCTCTAACCTTGTGCAGGGAAGAGGATACTCTATTTTAATAAATACTACTAGTAATCAGGATAAAATAGCTATGGAATGTTATTCATTTTTCAGTAGTTTCCAACTCTTCATGACCCCACTTGGGGTTTTCTTGACAAAAATATTGGAATGATTTGCTATTTCCTAATCCAGCTCATTTTACAGATAAGGAAACTGAGGTAAAAAAGGTGAAGTGACTTGTCCAGGGTCACAAAGCTAGTAAGTGTCTGAGGGTAGATTTGAACTCAGAAAGATGAGTCTTCCTTACTCCAGACTTGGCACTCTAGTCACTGTGCCACCCAGCAAATAGATTGACCGTTGATTAATTTTTATAATTGGTAGAGTAGCATGCAAATAATTTGCTGTAATACATATTTGTAAAACGTTTCTTTTAGAATGAAAAGGAACCTCAGAAAGCCCCTATTTTAATCCTCTTTATTTTGCAGATGAAGAAATTGTGGCATAAAGGGGTTAAGAAACTTGTCTAGTGTTTGAACTCAGTGGTAGAACTGGAACCTCCACTTCTACAGTATTGTTTTTTTTTTCTATTAGACCACACAGATTATCTATGGTTTGGATTTTAAAGCAGAATAGTGTTGCCAGTTTTAATGTTGGCTCAGCCCAGTTGGAGTAAAGGAAAGGCAAAGCCAAGGAAACTGGCTCAGGATCTGCTGCTCTATTGTTCAGGGTACAACCCAACCTTAGCAAAATCTGCAAGGGAATTTTGGGTTGCACCAGCTCACCTTTCATCAGTTTAGCTTTGTTGGTTGCTGTAATCATCCCTGACTGACTGTCTATTTGGGACCCACTACTTCAGTGGTCGTCCAAACTCTAGGGAGATCAGTTTTATGCCAGTCACAGAAATTTCAGGAGAGACCTTTTCTTTTTCTAAGGCTGTGCTAATGCCCAGCTTTTTGTTTTAATGACTTTGCAGCAAGGTGATAGCTCTTTAACATTTAACAGTGTTTCCTGGTGTCATTTCCAGGTACAAATAACCACTGCATTCTTCGCTCATCAGACCTTATCTGGAGTACCATGTTCAGTTCTAGGTGTCATAGTTTAAGGAAACTGATTATCTGGAAAATGTCGGGAATGGTACCATAGGACATTAAAGGTTCCAGGGACTCTGTTTTTACCTTTCTCTGTATTCCTGGTTCTTAGTGCAATGCTGAAAAGTCTTTGAATATATATGAATGAGCTATATGATCTTTAAGGACCTTTCCAGCTCTAAAATTCGTAGATCCTGTGGTCACATATACCATCCATGTGTGACTCATTTAATTTGAAAATCATGCTGAAGATGTTTTCTATATGAATGGTCACAAAGACCTAAGTATTACTAGTACCTCTTTGCTCACCTGTTTAGACTGAATTCTGATTTGTGGCTGCTAGCCATTATTTCCAGGGCTCGTTATCATCATTTCTGGATCTTCACAATTTTTTTTAAAATGAGGAATAATTTTATGTGTGTTTTAGGTTCCTTCACATATATTATCTTCTTTAAAAATAACAATATTATGGTTTTCTGAGGTAGCTACATGGTACAGTAGATAGAGCACCAGGTCTATAGCCAGGAGAACCTGAGTTCAAATCTAGCCTCACACTTACTAGCTGAGGGACCCTGGACAAATCATTTACCCCTGTTTGCCTCAATTTCCTCATCTGTAAAATGATCTAGAGAAGAAAATGGCAAACCACTCTAGTGTCTTTGCCAAGAAAACCCCAAATGTGGGCCCAGAGAGTAAGACATGACAACTCAATAACATGATTATGACTTTCCACGTTTATCCTATGACACTTCAAAAGATAGATGACATGTAGCTGTTTCCGCCCATTGCACTAAGCTTGATGTTTTTACTTAAATCTTGAGAGTTAGAAGGGACCTCATATCACTAGACCAACTCATACACCAGAAGAATAACTACTTCAAAGTAGCCAACAACTGACTGACAGCTTCTGCTTGAAAACCTCCAAGGAGGGGGAACCTACCATTTCTTATGGCCGTTCATCCTGCTATGGGGTTATTCTAATTACTAGGATTTTTTGTTGTTGTTGTTTAACTTGAAGCCTCTTTCCAATTCTGATTGTAAAATTTCAACTTCTTTATAACCTCCACCCATTGTTTTTAGTTCTGCCTTTTGACACCAGTAGAACAAGTCTGATTTCTTCTCCATGACAACTCTTCAGATATTTGAAAACATCTATCCTGTTTCCCCTGACTTTTCTTGAGGCTAAACTTGTCTAGTTCCTTCAACTTATTCTTTTATTTCAGTCAACAAGTATTTATTAAACATTTAATGTATGCCAGCATTGTACTAAGAACCAGGAATACAGAGAAAGGTAAAAACAAAGTCCCTGGGCCCTTTAATGTCCTGTGGTACCATTCCCGACATTTTCCAGATAATCAGTTTCCTTAAACTATGACACCTAGAACTGAACATGGTACTCCAGATAAGGTCTGATGAGGGAAGAATGCAGTGGGACTGTTACCTTCCCATTCTTGAAAATTATACCGCTCAATATAGCTAAGATTTAATTAGCTTTTTTGGCTGCCGTATCCCACTCCTAACTCATATTGAACTTGTAGTTCACTAAAACCCTCAGACCCTTTTTGGAACAAATGCTTTTCATACATGCCTATTCCAGTTCTTATTTGTGGAGTTGATTTTTTTAAACCAAGTGGAAGATTTTACTGTTATTATGTTCAGAATAGGTCAGTTCTCTAGCCTGTCATGATCTGTCATCCAGCAGGTTAGCTCATGTTTGTACCAGTTTGGTACAAATTTGATGAACCTGACATCTCTGCCTTTCTATCTGTCATTAATAAAAATGTTAAACTAATAAAAACAGTTAAACAGGACTAAACAATTGTCTTCTCTTCAAGGACAGCTTTTTATTAACTAAGTTGTCTCTCTGCATCCCTTCTTCTAGATAAATATGTGTTGCTTGTATAAAGATCATGAATATTTGTATTCCAGATCAATTGTTCTCTTGTTTCTTTTGAGAGACTTATCATTGTGAACCCAGTTTTTCTATTCTGCCTTATTTAAAAAAAAAATTCTGTACAGGCCATAAAATCTGCTTTCATGATTCTTATTTCCCTGTTGAAACATTCAAGAACATTCTACTGTGGCTCCATGTGCTCTTGACTCCTTTGTCCCATTAGGAATTGATTCGTTTTCATTTGTATTGCATTACTTATTCAGAGATATCTGGACTCGGTTAGATGTTTTGGAGGCCATATTTTCTTATGTTTTAGTATCTTAACTTTTGATTTATCTGCTTATACTCAAGGTCTTTAATTGAGTTTTCTTCCTTATAAGATCTTTGGCAATTTCAGTTTTTTGTTTTTTATTTTACAGTTCTCTATCATTCACTTTTTTTCTTTTAAATTTTAAAGACATTTTATTAAGAAAATCCTCCTGCCTGGTAAAACAAGATATATGACTTAGAATCTGTACATATTCTAACAGCATTTCACTGTACATGATATATTCTATACATACAATCCAGCATTTGAACAACAATCCAGCATTTAAATTAAGAATCAAGGCTTTGCCTGAGCTATGAAACACTGCAGTTAGTAGTATCTATTAATTATTCAAAGCTCTGAGCTATAGTGCATTATGTATTTAAATCAGTGTTTTGCCTAGAAATCAAGATTTTGATAACTGTTATTTGAGGTGAGAAAAACTGCTAACTTTTAGCATCTTTGTGGGCACAATTTTCTTGGAAAGGAAAATCTATACAAATATCGTTTTGATTCTCTTCTAAATATTCTTTTCACTGTTTCTAGTTCCGTTTAAAATGAGAAACTTTTCTTAGGCACCAGCACAATGTTCATACCAACACTATTCTGAACATAGAAACATGTTAATCAGTTATTGCACAGCTAGCCATAGGGCCCAAAATATGATGAAAATCAAACAATATCCAAGTACTGTCAAAGTAATACGTATTCTTCAGGATGAAGATACTCTGAATTTGTAGAATATGGAAAGCATTCCCAATCAGGAATATCATTCATTTTCTGACTCCTCTTTCTGTGATGGCTGATCCCTAGGGCTGGATGTTAAATCTCCCACTTTAGGGAATTTCTTTTTCACCAGTCTCATTTCCTTCCCCATGTGACTTCTGAGAGGACAGCTGGATGTCAGTCCCCTTTCCTTTAGCCCTGGAGCAGCCCTCCACATATACTGGCACTCTGCCCTCTGTTTTTTAGTACTTTGGATGAGTGCACTGCAGGGTAGTATGCTGCCTCCCTCAAGGCACCTTCCTTTTTTCTATACTTTCAGCTTCTCTTTAGGGGTGAAAGTGAACAGGGTTGAGTTCTACTGCTTGTTGCCACACAATTGTGGGTAAGCATAGTGATGGGTGTTCTGTCAGAGGCTGCAGGAGCAGCAAGAAAAATGTTGACTCACCAGCCTGTGGGTCCTGTTGTGTCATTCTTTCAGAGTGTGGGCGCTGGTTAGGGAAGGGATGCTGAATGAGTGCTGGGATTAGGAATTATCCTTTTCTGAGATTAATTCATCAAATAGTTACTTCATTAGACTTTTGGGTATCTAATGAAATTACTTTACCTCTTGCACAAAATTCTTGTCTTGGGGAGTTTTGAGAGTTCATGAGGATTGGATGAAAGGTACAGTCTTTTCTCATGTTTATCAGTTGTCCTTGAAGTCCCTTAGAATATTATCCCAAGTTTTAGTCTCTGTCTTCTAAAAGGCCAAAACATTTACTTCACAAGAACTTCCTAAATATTGGGATAAAGGTCTTGTTTCTTGAGTTATCCAAGAAAATCCTTAAAGGCTTAAGTGTCTAATATAGAAAACTTCTTAAGAACTTTCCAGTTCTTCATGTCATAACATCTAGAAAAGTGACTTTCTCTTCATCCAGATTTTGATCTAATTCTAACATTCTAAGAGTCTTTAATCCAAGGTGATATATGTCTATGACAATACATGCATGCTTCTGTGAAATGCAATGTGTGGGAGCATGGAAAAGGGCCAATCTCAGAGTCAGGAGGTCTTGACTTGGGTCCAAGCTGCCCTGCCATTTGACATGAACGCATACTAGCCGTGTTACCTCAGGGAAATCATTTACATTCTCAGTATCTCAAGTACTCTAAGATTATAAGTTGCCATTGAGTTGCTCATCTAGTTTGGTGGAAGGAGTTTCATATGGGAAATTCTTTGTGCCAAAGAAGTTACAGATCTAGACCTTGAAAAAAAGTATGTCTATATGCATACATATATGAAATAATTGACATGCCACTTTTGTTAACAGATCCATTAGCCATATTTCTGCATTTTTAAAGATCAAAATGCTTTGAATTACTTAATATGCTAGTGTGACCAAAAGCAAATCATTTAACCTCAGTAAACCTGTTTCCTTATTTATGAAATGGAAATGAAATTGTAGACAATTGATGCTACAGGAAGAGGAAGAAAGTACTTCTTTCAAAGAAGTAGGATATCGACTGGACTTTGAAGAATAGCTAGGATTTCCTATCTGTTAGGATAAGATGGTAGGTAAACATGAATGCACAAAGAGAATAATCTGAGCAAAGTTATGGAGATGGAGAAATATGAAGTTTATTCAAGAAGTAGGAGCTGAATAGGTTATTTTAATAATTATTTTTGCCTTTTTCATCAGTGTTAACAGATCCATTAGTCACTTCTCTGTCTTCTAAGGCAAGATTTTTTAAATCAAAAGTTTATTCACCTATACTTTGAATTACTTGATATACAAGGGCAATACTACAAATGTGTAGCACTACAAGGATAGTTGGGGGTGTAGTCAATACCCCCACTGTGTAGGGGCTTCACATCTCTCACCTAGGTCTATATGATGCCCTACTTCTCTCTGGTTTTGGCTTGCTAACCTGCTGTCACACTAGCAGGTCTCAGTTTCCAGAGAAAAACCACTACTAAAACAGTTACATTTAAACTCTTGCAGGGTCCTAGACCTATTTTGTTAAGGGATGTTTTCCCTATTTGCCACTCTGACTCTTGAGTTTCCAACTACCACATTTTCTGTCTATACAACCTGCCACCCAAAAGGCAGTATCCACACAGTATGTGGTATTTACACAATCAGCTATTCATGATAATGATAGTATTAGATCTTAAATATTACACTCAATAATCAGGCAAAAGAAACAATGATATCATAGACATTAATATTAAAGCAAGTACATCACACAATACACATATAATGGATCATGGATCAATGGATATCCATTGTATTGGGTCATGATCTTTTACCAATGTGCTCAGTATCTAAGATGAAGAGTAGGAACACATTTCCTGGAACCTGGCAGAGCCCGTCCATGCTGGCTCTGAATGTAAATAGCATTTCTCCTAAATTAGAGAACTGAATGTTTACTCAGTATGGTTATCTCTTGGTTAGACAGACCAGACTAGCTGGTTATTAATACACCTGGATGCATCACCATTCAATCCAACAAGAGCTCACAGTAACACAAATTGGGTTGACTCATTAAGATACCTCTCTACGGTACCCAAGCAGATAAGATCCAAAGCCTTCTTTGCTTTTCCTCCTCAAACCACATGTGGCAGTAGAGAGCAACAAGCCTAAAGAGTAATTACTGTCATTGGTGCTCTTAACCAATGAAATCAATTCTCACTGACCAATGAAGAATCACTCAGCTAAAACCTTGTATCAGCTGACCACTTCTACTGGCCATAGCTGTAAGGGAGCAGCTCTCAGCCTCTCTCCTTCCCCCTTTGAATTGTCCTCAGGTTACATGGCAGGTTCTTCTGCAACTTGGTGGTAGAACTCACTGGTTTTGGTGTCTCATCTGAGAGCCTCCTGACTTTTAGTGATGTGTATCACGTAAAAGTCACATATCTCTAAGTTCCTCCTCTCTCTTTTAAAAAACACCTTTACTAATAGTCCAACTATTTATGATTTCTCTTTTTTTTAGCTTTACCCTCATTAATCACAAAACATGTATAAGTAAACTAGCCAAGCTCGTCACCTTTGTCCCCAATCTCTTTAGTGCTTTTGAAACTGTTTCTTTACATTTGTATTTATTTCTCTATTTGATAAATAAAATATCTTTATCTCTTTATAACAAACTGTGCCCATATATTGTTAACAAAGATTTCTGGACCCTCACATTTACTCACAGATTGCTTCAGTCCAAAATTATCCAAATCTTTTCTGAAAGCTGTTTCTTCATACACATGTTGACAGTATATGTTAAAACAAAGTTGTTTTTCACAGACTATGTATGAAAATATTTATAACAGTTTATAACAGTGGCAATATCATACATCCTTTGACAATATAAATCTTTATACCAAAACTGTTTTTTGTTTCTTTTATCACTAAATGTCTACATTTATCTTCCAATTTATCTTCCTTATCAAACTCCTGTAGCCTCTATTATGCCAGTCTTGTAGGGTAAATGAGAACTTTCTCTTTGTTCTATTGAGAAGACTCCTAGTATACCACAAACAATACTTTAACCACAGGAAACCAAAGGCTTATGCCTTGCTAACCCATCACCTGATGCTCCTTTTCTTCCACAACATTCTTTCCTCACTTAAAAAATACATTTAACCACAATGCCATTGCAAAATCACCCCGGCTGAGTTAACCAAATGTTTTCAGCCAGGCCTAAGCTGGGCCAGTCCTATGATTCAACTTCAGGAATTAGAATACAGTAAAGCACTTTTGAGGACCTTAATTGCAATAAAAACAATTTTATTGATAATAGATTAAAAAAGTATCATTTTCAAAGTTAAAAAGAATACTGAATCCCATAAACTATTACTTCCCTCCCCTGTGGTAACCATGGCAACTGGCCACTATAGATCAGGAAGACATTTTCCTCAGGCACTCCAGTAAAACGACACCAATCCCCCTAGACTAAGTCTTTCATTCATCAGGTGGAATGGAAGTCAAATGGCCTTCTTGCGCACTTAAAGAACCAGTCCAGCCTATATGCTATCAGTGCCACTCCTGGGTATGTGGGAGGGATGCTGGGCAGGACCACAAAGGAGGAAAGAAAAGGAGAGTGGGGGGAAGGGACAGAAGGAGGAAGAAGAACAGTTGGTCATGAAGGAAGATTTTTTTTGTTTAGCATGGAGAAAGATGGAATCATATAGTTTCTGGAGAGGAAAATCAGTGAGTGATTTGTGCAGTGCAGGTTCATAGGGAAGACGATGGATTGCTTGTTCAGCAGCACCTCAGATATGTTTAAATTATGAGTCAAGTCTAAAGCATAAGGTGTTACGACTAGTCTTGGGAACCGTGTATGACCCTGGGAGAGAAGAATTGTACCTGAATCAGGGTATTGCTCCAGTGGCATCTCCATATTCAATTCCCTTCTGACCAGAGCTGATGTGCTAGGGCTTTTACAGATTTCTCTATCACTTCATGAGCTTCTGTGAGTGTTTTGTATCTTTTTTATTTTTTCTTGGGGTGAAATAAAGGCTACCCTATATTACTCATATTGCACTCTGGAAGCAGGGGACCCTTTCCCCCATATCTGGAAAACTAGATGATAACCTATTTATGAGTATACCATATTTTTGAGTATACCAACTCAGATTTAGGGGAGTGAACCAAAAAATTAACCTCTTGGATTCAAGTCCTTAGGATCAGACCTAGCCAGTGTAAGTCAGGATCTTTGCCAGGGGGAAGGGGGAATAAAGATTAAAGCATGGTGGAGTAGTTTCTTAGTCTTCTACTATAGCTCTTTTAAAAGGTAGAAGGTCAAACACACTCAGTCATTACTCTACAAAACATAAAACAAAAAAACAAACTAAGACAGTTCCTGCTATTTTTTGGCACCAGGTCTGCTTTTCTGAGCCTTGACAAATTTTATTTAGGTATTTATTTTCCAGAGAGGCATTCCTTATCTCAAGCACCAAAATTTTGGGAACACAGAGCAAACAACTCTAGGTTTATAGCTTTCCTAGGCTTAATTCAATTTTTTGAATTAACTGTGTCATTTGACACAGTTTTAGTTCATAGTTTTTAGTTTTTTAGAGCTCCTTCTAGATCAGAGTCAGAAAGTGTGTATAAATTACTGCTTAATTTCTATTTGCTAGGTTAATATTAATATTAATTAACTAATATTCATGTTTAGGTGATTGTTGTTCAGTCATTTTTTTTCAGTCACAACTGATTTTTTATAGCCCTAATTCGTTGTTTTCTTGTTAAAGATACTGTTAAAGATACCATTTCCTTCTCCATCTCATTTTATAGATGAGGAAACTGAGGCAAACAGGGGTAAATGACTTGCCCAGGGTCACACAGCTGAGTGTGAGTGTCTGAAGCCAGATTTGAACTAGTAAGATGAGTCTTCTTGACTCCAGGCCCCTGACTCCAGACTACATCCACGGCATCATCTAGCCGCCCCTTTGGGTGGCAGTCTTCCAGAAAATTGCCATTCAGTCTGGGGTTCCCCAGTTTCTCAATTTTGTGACCCCAATTTTACTTCCCCATTCAGATAGGAAAGTAAGGAGGGTGAAGTGGATAGAGTGCTGGGCCTGAAATCAAGAAGACCTGAGTTCAGACCTGAATTCAAATTTGGCCTCTGACACTTAACTGTGTGTGGTCCTTCCAAGTGGCTTAACTTCTATGTCTGCTCAATTTCTTTCTCTGTAAACTGGGGAAAATAGGAGCACCTACATGACAGAGTTGGGAGAATCTAATGAGATAATATTCTTACATCACTTGGCACATTGTAGGTCCTATATAAATGCTTGTTCTTCTTCTTGTTATGTAAGTGGTAAGGAGAAAGGCTTTAGAATAAAACTAAGACCAGGGAATAAGACCCTTGTTTCTCTTCTACTTAATCACATTTTTGACTTTTGACATGCAAAGCCCTTCTAGGTAGAGGCTTAATACAAGTTGATTTACTAGTGACTGTACTAACCCATAATTAGAATAATTCAATTCCTGTATGATAGTATCTAAAATTAGAACAGGAATGATCTTTGTGATCTTTTTAAACTTGAACTTATCTGTTCTAGAAGCAGATAATTTTAAACTTTGGTTAAGTTTTTATAAGTACCACAAGTAACATTTTGGTTTCAGTCAAAAGCTCAAAAGGGTCATATTCTTCTGAGGGGAAGAAATCAGCCCCAGGCAAAGTTAGACTGAGACTGTTTTTACTTCCCATTTTATTTCCTGATTTAATATAAATAGAAGTTGAATTTCCATGTCCTGTGGTAAATTTTTAAAGTCCTCTTTTTCGGTGCTCAGTCTCTAGGCATGCAAGTTTGGAAAGGTTGAGAGAAAGATATACTTGCTCCTAACCTTCTGGAGGAAAGGGTTAGATGTTTGGCTTAGATGTTTGTTTTTTAAGTAAAAATTTAACATATGCATAATTGGTTTCTATTAATAATTTTCCTAGGAAGTGTTATATAAAACATTCAAGAGCAAAATTACTTAAATTGGCTTCCGTTAATAGTTTTGATGGAAAACTCCTAACTTCTCAGTGGCTCTCTGCACATTTACATTTTCCCCTTCTTTTTAATACAAATAAAAGACCAATTCCCTTCACTTCGGTTGCTTCTTTCTGAAGTGACCTCCTATTTTTGACTGGGAAGTGGTCCAGCCATACCTGCTTCTCTTTTCTTTTCCCTGAAAGGGAAAAATTGAGCTTCAGAATTAGGATCTAATGAATCATTCTATCAAGCCAAAATCAAAGTCAAAATTCCAAAATCTGAGTAAGAACTTTTATACTAATCAACTACTTTGAGAAACTCCCTGCCATTCTCCATGAAGAACTCTTTTGTTTCATGGGTGCTATGACACCTCTACACCTGTTTAGATAGTATTTACACACCTATAAACCTATGAGAACCAGCACTTCAGTGCTTCCCATCAGGTGGCATAGCAAATAAGACCAGCTGTGTAATTCATCTTATCTATTTCATCCTTAGTTTGGTTTTTACTCATTTTAAAGAGAAGTTAAAGGATTTAGTTTCCTTCAACTTGAATGATTTCCGATTAGGACAAATTTCTTTACCACAACAGTTTGATTTCAGGTATCTTAGAAAGCAAGCCTTACATCCCTTTTTAATTTGTAAATATTTCAGGCTTCCACCTCAGGCAAGTAGAAATGTGTTACCTCATATAGCTATGCCTGCTGAGAGAGTTTCCTGAAAAATAATCAAGGGTAGCAGCTTCTGAGTAAAAGAGATCTTCTATTACCTATTCTTCTTTAACTTCACAAAATATTTTAGTTCATTTGCAGGCAAAAATTCCCTATTTGAATGAGGAAAAGGAAAAAAAAGCACTACTTGGTCTCTGAGAGGGTATCAACCCCTTATCTAAAGAGATCTCGAAACTCTCCTTGTACCACTGAAGCAGTTTCACTCTGCTGCTTTGTTATTGGTGGGGGGTGGGGGGGAGAGGGAAGAAACAGAATTAAAGGAGTAGTGGTTTGGGAAACACTGAATCTTTTTATAAGATTTGTTAAATTTTCATTAATTTGTTTAGTTTTAACATCATAAATCAATGGGGACATTATAGCTTTTATCACATTTCCATGACTCTATCTGTAATAGACAGTATGTTAATTATAGTATTAGTTAGTTTACAATTCATTGGAAAAACAGATATACATATACCTACATATATAGGGGAATACATTATATGTGCCTTCCCATTGGCTAGTCAGCCTTACACATGTAACTAGATTTCTATAAATCATGTACAATCAAGTATTGATAGGGCTAGGGAATTTGATGTTAGTGTTTATTGATTATAGATGGTGATGATTATGATATTGACACCACCACTAGCAACAATAATTCAGATGGATAGGTTCTGGGATGAAATTGTACAGGAGTCAGCCAGCTACAATTTAAAGACCAAATCTATAACATTTTAATATAAAATTTCAATTTTATATTGTAAAAAACATTTTCATCTCCTTGGCTGCACAAAAACAAGGGGCAGGCAGGATTTGACTCTTGGAACTGTAGTTTGCTAACATTTCCTTTAGAGTCTGGAGACCTAAATTGGAGTCTTGGTTAGAGAACTACTTCCTCTGGGATGCTTTTATCCTTGTTACCTCAGCTGTAAAATGAATCTAATAGTTCTCATACTACCTCACCAATTTGTTGTGAGGAAAGTGTTTTGTAAGCCATTACCCTTTTAAAAACATGAGTTGTTACTTTTAGTGATATCATCAATGTATGAGCTCTCTTCAACAGTGTAGAGTACATACAGTCCAACCATTCCTGCTTATCATGGGCAGCTTTTGCTTATGTCTTTCCACAAAGCCTCTGTAGACTGATCAGTAAGTATGGTGAGGGGCTTTCCCCTGAGTCTTTAAGCATTATTTAGTGTCATAAGCAGTTATGTGGTACAGTGAGTGGGTAGAACAATAGAGTGCAGGACCTGGAGTCAAGAAGACTCATCTTTCTGAGTTCAAATCCCACTTCAGACACAGACACAGACACACGCACACACACACACACACACACACACACACACACACACACAGACACTAGCTGTGTGACCCTGGACAAGTCACTTAATCCTGTTTACCTCACTTCCTCATCTGTCAAATGAGCTGGAGAAGGAAATGGCCAACCACTCCAGGAGCTCTGCCAAGAAAACAACAGACAGTCATGAAGAGTCAGACATGACTGAAATGCCTGAGCAGCAGCATCATAGGACCCTCCACATAGCCTGTTCATTTTTCCCTTTAAAAAAAAGCAAAGAAAACTGTTCCCAAGATTGAACTGGCCTAGAGACTGAGTCTCTAACAGTGGATTCCCAGGATCCTCTCAGATTTGACATACCATGCTTCCTGGGTGTTGTCTACTGTGGCAAATGGTGGATAGGCGAGGGCAGCTGCACCAAACTGAATTAATGTTGTTTCTTTGTTGGAGATATCCTTTTCATAATAAATGTTATGTGTTATTATGTTCATAATAAACAAATCACCACATTTGTCTGAGTCAGGCCTGTCCCAAGACATATAAATGCTAGTGTAGTATGAAGGCTGTCTATCGTCCTTCTCACCTGTTACATTTTTGGACATACATTTCTTTTATACCACTTTTTTGTATGCAAGACTATATGCTGCAGTAATTAATTCCTATTACGTTCATTGCCCTAAAGGTGACCCACAAGTTTGATTCTTAAAGAGACTTCAGTGTTCTCTTATTTGTAGCCATGTAATATCCCTGGAAGAGTATTGGTGTTAAAAATACAGGTTTTTGAATTAAGGATAAACTTGTGGATTATTAGAAGCACTTCATAGTTCCCTAAATACACACCAGTTCTCTCTTTTCCTCCTATTCAATTATCTTCCCAGTTCATTGTCCATCTGTAGTGTCTAGTCATCATATATGTAGTGGTAGGCCAAATTGGTGACTTGGCCAGTCTAACTTCACATTCTACACATAATCATTCTTCAAGTAGTTGGTATGTCCTGTGTAGATAGTTACAATGAACATTTTTGAATAGTGGCAAATCCTATTTAGGGGGGCTCTGTAGGGGTTCAGAGTTTGATGCAATCAACACAATGCAGTCTCTGTAGGAGAATATAGAAGCCCCACTATAATGAACCTCAGTGTTGGACTCAGTACTACATATCCTCCATGACAGCATAAGATACACTGGATGACCATATATCTTCTTGTTTAATCCCCAATTAACATTAATAAGCAGGGGATCTCTGAATAGTATCTCTATCAAGGAATGTTATAGCCTCTTAATTTATGCAAGAGAGATACCTTGTTGGAGAAGTGCCTTTACAGTGACATGTTATTGAATCAAATGCTTTTTAAAAATAGTAAAACTTTTTACAAAAACTTTTCTATTTTATATGAAATATAAAAATTTCATTTATATTCTATATAAATATATAACATATATTTGTATTTCTCTCCAAGATACCCACAATATATACATAGATTATTATTGTAAAAAATGTTATAGAAATAGGAACATGTAGTTTCCTATTGTCCTCTTGACCTCCTTTTTCCAGTATTAATGCTATCTGATTTTTCCTATCAGTTCAATTACTTGCCCTCATCCAGATATCCTGAAAACTGATCCTTTGTTATACTCAAAATTGTATTATCTCTGGCAGGGGCCTCCTTCTCTATATCTGGCTTAGTCCTGCTGTCCTTCTTTGTTCTTCTGTGCCATTTCCACTTATTTGTGCAAGACGTCAGGAAATGTAATGTTAAAGTGAACCTGTGACAACGTCACTACCATATATAAAGAAATTAGTTTGTTGTAGATATCCTGACAGTTCTTTTCTGGGACTTCTCAGAAGATCTCTTCAGCCCTGTAACCCTTTTCTTGGAAGTACTCTTCCACCCTGGAGCCCCTCCCTTTGACTGGATGACTCTTCCTAGACCCTCTAGTTGAGGAAGGGACCCAGACCCCCCATCTCTTCATTTTTCTCAGGCTATACTCCAGACTTCTTCTTAAACCTTCAGCTTCCTTTAATATTTCTAACGTAAACTCCTCAAGGGCAGGGGTTTATTATTCTTTTTGCTTGTATTTGTATGCCTACTGCTTAGCATTGTGTCTGATGCATAGTGTGATTACTAAATATTTATTGACTGATTGTTCCTAAAACAATTTGACCTAATTGGTTCTCTCATCAGTCTTTCTGCAAATTCATTTCTCTCCATCATTTCTTTTTTGTTTCATGAAACAATGTAGTTAAGAATCTCTCACAATCCTTTTCTAAAAAGTTTTACGAATGAGTTGATAGTCTAAACCTGGATAGTGTATAGACTGTTTCTCTGACAGAGAGCTGAATGTTTTCTGTCTGATACAATTTCTAGGTTCTTTTGTTTACATTGTGGCTACTTCATATTGAATGGAAACAGATTTAGTGAAGACTTCTCAGGAATATGGAGTCTTCTCCCTGGAGTGGAAGAGACCTTAGGCCCAGGTTTCTATTCCTTCTGAGTTGGGTGATTTCCATATAAGGCTATGTATTGCTTTAGGATCAGTGATTGGATATGACTCACTCACTCCTCAATACCTAATTTGCATACGTGCAGTCAGTCTGCAGTCCTCAGGTCTACCTGATTTGCATAAATTCACAATGCCCAGTTTGCATGAGACGTCAATGCTTCATTTGCATATATTTTCAATGCCTAATTTGCATATAATGACATGTATTTTCGGGGCTTTGTATCATCCAGGGAAGTGGGAACATTTGAACCAGGTTTCAAAAGGGATTGGTTAGATTTCCCACCTAGAAGGTAAGACCTTGCTTCTCAGCCAATAGGAATAATGGTCATTGGTGGGCGGGGGCTTTTCGCATCAGAGTCTATGTAAATTACTTCTACTTCTGTAAGGCGCCTCCCTACTCCAGCTTTACTGGTCAAGGGACCACCCAGTTTCTTGTGAGAACTGAACAAAGGAGATTTTCTGTTTTTACCTTGAGACGCCTCTGAGCAGTCAATTTGAGTAAGAGGGGTTCATGCTACCCCCTCCCCCCCACAGTATTGGTTTAAATTTCTCTAGGAAAATTAATGGTCCATGTTGATGTTTGTTCCATGATCCATTTCTTTCTTTTTTTTTAGAACACTTTTTGTATAGGTCCGCTGGTTTCAATTGCATGCTGTGCATCATCTACTCCTTCTCTAAATAGGTATTGATTTTGGTCTTTATACGTTCAGTGGTCTGACTGTTCACCAGCAGCTGATTTAGAAATGATTGCTTCATCAATAGACATTTCCTGTCTGTTCAGATAGGATCAATTGCATTTTTGTTTGGTACCTGCCAAGTTCAGAGTATTTCAACTCTCTTTTTTTTAAAGTAAACTTTAAAAATTATTTTTATAAGAATTTATTATTTCTTCCTTCCCCTGTCTCCCTCCCTTAATTGAACAATTACTGCCACCACCGCCACCAGACTTTACAACAAATACACAGTTCAGCAAAAAAAAAACCCCAAAACTCCTATATTGACCATGTCCAAATAGACATGTCTTATTCTAGATTTTATATTTTATCACTTCTTTGGAAAGAGGTGGGAAACATTCTCTTTTAGATCTCTGAATTTGTGATTTATTTTTTTCATTCATCAGAATTCTAATGTCTTTCAAAGTTGTTTATCTGTATGATATTATCATTGGTATAATTTGTTTTCCTAATTTTGTTTACTTCAGTTCTTCCCAGTTTCCTATGATATTTTCCCTTTCATTATTTTTTATTGCACAATATAATAATTCATTATATTCACATACTATAATTTGTTTAGCCAAATCCTGATATATGAATACTCCCTAAGTTTTCCATTTTGGGCTCCTGCAAAAAGAGATGCTATCAGTATTTTTGTGCAAATGGGCCCTTTTCTTCTTTCTTTGATCTCTTTAGGGTGTAGGCCTAGTAGAGTTGTTTCAGTCAAAAGGAATGTACAGTTTATTCATTTTAGGAGTGTAGTTCCAAATTGCTTTCCAGAATAGTTGGACCAGGTCACAGTTCCATCATCCATGTGTGCCTGCTTTCCCAGAGCACTTCCAACATTTGTTATTTTACTCTTTTGTCATCTTTGCCATTTTGATGGGGTAGAACCTCAGAGTCTTCCATCTCTCTTCATGAAGAAAAGTTTTTGGGCCAGATAATGATGTGCTATAGTTAGTTCTTACTGTTCCTGAGAACCAGTCATTAAATTTTCACTGTGAGCATTTATGCCTTGGAAATCAGAAAATGCTATGACTCAGGTCTTGATTTATTGTTTGGTTAGTTATCTAGAGCTAAGAAAGTGATAGAGAAAAATGTTGATAATTCAGATTAAAGGTAGTGTGTCCTGTTCATCTTTTGTTTTTTTTACTCCTGGAGCACTGATTGGTTGTTAAACATTTACTATTATACACCCCAGTCCCAGATCTGTGAATCCATTAATTCAAGAAGTTTCTGATGTGGAAACTCCTTTAAACCTATGCAGATCAACAACTGATCTGTAGCATATACTATTAGAATGTAGGATACTGAAAGTTTAAATGATATACCATTGGACACACAGGTAGTACATGTGATAAGACTTAAATACATGTCTTCCTAATGCTATCTTCTAGGGGAAAAAAAAGTTGTTTTTTTTTTTTTTACACATAGTCATGAAACTTCTGTGTAATCTATAATCCCATAGTTTCCTGATTCTGAATTTATTTTCCATCATTTTGGGGTCATCTTTTCTTATTCACATCTTCACATTGAAGTCACTAAGTATTAAAGGACATATTGATCTAAATTAGAGGGTCTTATTGAATTGTTCATATAATTTATCTATCTTTTCATCTTTTTCAACAAATGTTAGCCTCTAAGTTATAATTATCTTTATATTGGTCTCTTTGCTTATGTTTGTCTTTAGCATCACAGTATAAGATGACTGAATGTCTCATGAAGCAATCTGATATTACTGTTTTTAGATGAATGACAGAGGCAATTCCACCAACACATTTATTTACTTATTTTTTTTTGGAGTGCCAAGAAAACCCTAGAAACTATCCTTCCATTTAGCTGTAACTTCCTTGCATTTTATGATTTTATTTATAGTGTGAATGTCAATAATGATAATATTTAGTTCATAATATTTAGCAGCATAATGGAGACTTATTGACTTCTTAACTGTCCCTCACATGTGGTGCCCTAACCCCCATTTCTGCACAAACATAAAGATGTTTGCCATCCTCTATACCCAGAATGAACATCCTCCTCCTCTCCACCTCATAGAATCCTTCACTTCCTTTAAGATGTAGCTCAAGCATTACATTCTACATAAAGCCATTTCCCTATAACACCCCATCCAAAGCTGGTTCCCTCTCTCTCTAACTACCTTTCATTTAATAATATTTTTACTTTATATTTATTTATTCTATATAGACTTACATACATACATGTTATCTCCCCTTTACAATATAAACTCCCTAAGAGTAGGCTTGTTTTGTCTTGTACCTGAGCACCTACCACAGGTCTTAAGATATGCCTGTTGGTGTGTGTGGGGTGAGAGTAGAAGTGTGTAAGAACTAAAGAATTTAGTTGGAAAAGACTAGTGACAAAATAAGTTTCATCTTTATCTGAAAAGGAATCCTTACATTGAAATAACCAACAAATGGTCATCTACCCTCTGCTTGAATTCCTACAAATGAAGGAGCAAGTCTTTCCTAACATCAATTTCATTGACATTCGTAAATTTGCAATCAAATGAGCACCTTGTACATATGTTGCTTGATGCATTTTAAATGCAACACAGAATGATTTTTCAATTGATAGAGTTTTTGAGAATGTGGGCAATTATCCTTCCCATTCTATTATCTTCAAGTAGGAACATTTGAAGCTGTTTTACATATAATTCACTGTCATTTCAACCTTGTCAGTAGCTGTATATATTATCAACACTTTTTCCTATCAAATGAGGCTTTTTTCTACTTATCATTTCTATGAATTATGTTATACATTGCAAGCAATCGTTTTGATATCACAGGCATAGCTTTTGTAAAAGTTTTTTTTGCTTATTAAAAGTTTTTAATTTTCTCTGGAATAATTCATTTGTCTTACAGACATTCTTTACGTATAATTTCAAGAGGTTTTAACATACTAGCTTTCATGCTATTTTAAGCTAAATCATTTGTACTGAACAGACCCAGTATAAGTAGTCTTTCCTTGTGAATTTGAATGATAGTGGATTAGTCTTTCAGAATTTGGGTTTTTACTTAATGTTTCTCTACTTCCTCTGTTTAAACAGTCTCAGTTGTCTTTATGTTTATGTATTTTTCCATCATGAATAGATATTATTTCATTTCAAAAGAGACAAAAATTAAAATGAATGTAAATTTATATCTCAAGTTATATAAATTATCTTCAAAGGATTACCTTTCTTGAGTGATTTTGGGATTTTTTTTTAAGTTGAAATGTTTAGTGAATGATGTTTAGAAATATGTTGTGGTACTTTAATTTTCACAAAAAGATTGTTTAACTTTGATTTTACACACTTCATGTTTAGATGTAGCATGCAGTTCAAAAACACAACTCACCTGTGTCATGAATCTACATTAAAGATTGTCTGGCAGATTGTGCACATATTGACTCAGACTTGAACTTGTTTATGCATATCCTAACAAATAATCTCCGGGCTGCATTCACTGTCAATTGGAGTTAGTCTGTCTCTTGTCAACTTTGTTTTTAAAATTTGTTTCACAGAAAAAAGTGGATATATTTATATGAGTGTTGTATTTGAAAATAACCAAGTATTTTGGCCATTTTATGGAGCCCTTCCTTGGAGGGCCTTGCATACTATTCTTGGGGAGCATCCTGCAGTTTGGAAAACTGATCTAGAGTATTTCAATTTTATCTTTATCAGCATTGTGAAATTTTGACAAAATATATTTCAGTGGATTTGAATATTTTTGTAAATATTTTATTAGGAAATACTTTTGTAAGTAGGAAAAAGTATTATGAAATCAAACAGCAATATGTTTCTGGAAGCCTGAAAATGTTGGACATCCTCTTAAATTTCCTCTGCTTGACTTGGAATATGATACAATAGAAGAAACTTTTTGCAGAAATTTAAGCTAGTAACTTTCAATTAGAAGTCATTACTTATAGAATTTCCATTTCCAGGTCATTCATGGCATCCACAATAAATGAGACACACCAGTCATAGATCTCTAAGGAATTTCACAAGCCTCTATCTAAATCATTCCTTGCCTACTGAGTTCTTAATGATGTTATTCAGAATGCCATTAAGTTAGCAGTGTCTTTAATAATTGGTCCCCAGACAGTAATCAAGGGAATTTTGTAGTTCTGCCTCTGACCTAGGGATATTAGAGATAAGATGAAGATTTAGAGATGTCAGTTTTTAAGGGCAGTTTGTCTTCTTGGTACAAGGTGCATTCTGCTCCAGGGGAGATTCCATAAAACAAACCAGAAACCCCAAGAGAAACCTTTCCTAATTCAAGCAGGCACTCATGACCTACTTTTAAAAATAATTTGAAAAGCCCCTGTCAAGCACAGGCAGTCACAACCCAGATTCTCTATCATCCTTTTATAAGAAGCATTGCAACTGTTCCATCTGCTCACCCCAACAGCTTCAACACCCTTCTGACAGTCATTTCTTTCCTCTCCTCATGGGTACCCTGAAGAAGGGAGAGCAATGTTAGGTTATTGACTGAAGGATGCTGCACATTGAAATATAGGGTAATTAGTTTTTCCATGGGAAATGTAATCACTGACCTGGAAATCATATTCCAGATAGAATTACTGCATTGAGAAAAGCTAACAAATCATGAGATTCTTCCTCTTATTTATTGTTTTCCCATCATTCTTCCTATGAATATATGACTATTGGAGTGATCAATATTTATCTGTGTGGATGTGCATTGAAAAATGTGAACCTTTTTTGCATATGTAGAGTCTTCTTTAGACTCTAATTGGAGTTGCTAATAGCAGACCCTGCATGTCAGCAAATAACCCTCTCAGGTCTTGGTTGAGGGGAAGGGAAGGAAACAAGCACTTATAAGTACCTACTATGTGCTAGTCACTATGTTCAACAGTTTTTACAAATATCTCTTTTGATCCTCACAACAACCCTGTAAGGTAGGTGCTATCATTATCCTTATTTTACATTTGAGGAAACTGAGGCTAAGTGACTTGGCTCACCCAGTTAAGTAAGTGTCTGGAGCCAGCTTTGAGCCCAAGTCTTCCTTATTCCAGACCTGGACTCTATCCATTGTGCCACTAGTTGCCTCTAGAGCTGTAGCTTTTTAAATTTTGTCAGTAGAAACAAAATGTTTATTTGAATTTTAAGTTAGTTACAATTCAGTCCTACTCCATTGCCTCCTTATAGTATGAAGTTCTCAGTGATTTTGCTGGGGGATAGAACCCAACGTCCATCAACTTGTTTGCTTTTTTTAAAAAAATATGTTGGTAACTGTATTATATAATTGGTTTCCTTTGCAATCCTATATTTTATTTTATGCTATTTAGAAGCATCATTATGAAAAGATGTTCATAAGCTTCACCAGACTGCCAAAGGGGTCCACGACACACACAAAATAATACCCTGGTCTAGAGCATGAGGGCACTATATTTAAGCATTGGTATACCTTAACCTGACTGCCAAATGCCAGACTGATTATTTTTCCACTGTTTCTCAGTATTCCAATCATAATGCCTTATCAGAAATTATTTCCTTGGGATTTTACAGTATTTCTATTACTCATCCTGTTTGCATTGTCCTTCAGCTTCCCTTACTTGCATAACCTCTTATATGTTATTCATTACTTCATGTCCCACTTAACAAAGTCATATGGGCAAGCATTGTTTCAAACTGAGTACAGAAAAAAGGGGAAACAATATGAAGAAGAGAAGGGCTTCTTTGAAACATTTTTTAAAAATACACAATAAAGAGCAGAAGGAAGTTGAGGGGGACACTGAGAAGCAGGTTAGTATCAGTTATGTCACATTAAATTATACATATATGCATATATATTTAAAAAGCTACATATAATCATCATTCACAATTTCATATAATATCCACTTTCTATTTTTCTTTGCATGTGCAAAATTCATATTTGCTAATATTTGTCAGTTTCACAATTGAAAAAAGATTCATGGATTGATTATGTGTTAGAATTTGGTAGCTAGATCTTCATTTCTTGTTTTCATATTGACATGAGATGGTCCTTAAATCTACCTTATTGATGAATTAGAAAGGAAAATAATAGCTTATATAAATATGTGATAAATGATTTTTATTTTTTTCACCAAATAAAAGAGAGTTACTTTAGGCTTGTGCCCATATTCACACAGCATCACTTACACAAAATTTTAGAGCTGAGATTTCTCAGTGGCCCTCTTACACAATCCATAGAAGAGTAATTGCCATTACAGTATGCTCTATAATGGTCATTTAGGTTTTAGGACTCCTAATAAGGGGGATCCACTTCTTCCCGAGGTGGTCTGTTCCCCTTTGGGATAGCAGTTAGGGTTTTGTCTCCCTGATATCAAGTCAAAATTTGCCTCTTTGCAATTTATACTCATTACTCTTGATTTTTCATTCCCATTCCCTTCAACCCTCTTACTCAAAAGTTTTGGCTTAAGTCCACCCACCACTGCCACTATGCCCTCTGGAATGCCCTTTCACAGTCGGCAAACTTCCTCATCTTAAATCTTTTCCTCTCTACTCCTTCTGACTACTGACTCTTACTAAAATCTGGCTTGTCCCCCTTGAAATGGCCTCTCTGGCCTCCTTTTCCAGTACTGGCTGCGCCATTTTCAATCATCCTCCTTGTCTTATTGGCTGGGGTGGAGGACTTGGAATACTCCTTATTCCCTATTATAACTTCCAGGTTCCACCCCTTCCTCTATCACTCAGTATCCTCTTTTCCTTTGACATCCGTGCTATTCATATTTATTACCCAATCAAAATTCTGGTAGTTGTTGTCTACAGACACCCAGGTCACTCCCCTTCCTTCTTCAATGAGTTCATTACCTGGCTTAAAAATTTTCTCTCTCCCCAACTTCTGTCTTCATACTAGGGGAATTTCAACATATTTATAAAGTGTTGAGGAACTGAGTGGTTAGGGTATTTGAGGGAAAATATATAGACATCAGGCTGAGTGGGAAACAGCAACAGTTACTGGATGGTAAATTTGGATGGCCAAAGGATGCCTAGTTGACTTGGGTTTTACTGGCCCCTTTCCTTTTCCTTTTTCTTTCCCTTTCCCTTTCTCTTCCTCCTGTCCTGTCCAATCCCAAAACCTTAAACCTACTGCACTTTGAAACTGGGAGGCCAGTGGACTCCTACCTAAGAGCTCCTCTTGACCCTCCTAGTTTTAGAGTGACTATCAATAGTAACCTTTGCTGTTTCCCACCCAGCCTGATGTCTTCTTTTTCTTGATCTAATTAAAGGGACCATGCCCTGGCTCCTTCTTAAACAGGCCTATTCAATGAATGGGCGTTGCCTCACCTTAAGTGAGTACCTGCAAAGACCTTGGCCTAAAGGGCCCAAGGTCTCCCAGTGCATCCTGGGTCATCTCCAGTCATCATGATGAATATCTGGTCACTGAATTCAGATGGCTCTGGAGAAGTGAAGCTGGTGACCTGCACAGCCCTGCCTTACTCAAAACAGTCAACTGCAAGTTATGGCATCATTTTTCTAATTGCATGGTCTTCTTTGGTAATGAAGGACAAACACAATTTGTTTGCATGTTGTCTGCCATTGTGGACACTATGGATATGCAGGCGGTTTTCCAGGGTAAATTCATAAAATATAAACTCTCTTTCTCAAAGATGAAACCAAAATATTTATTGAGATAACAGAAAGCCAGTTCCAACATGGTAGCAAGGAAGTTTGTACACACTACCAATCAAGGGAGGCCTGCCAACCCCAAGCCTTCCCTCTGTCAGGCCTCCCCTTAAAGAAGCTCCCTTAGGCAAAATGCCCCTCTCTCACCCAGGCTAGGTGCTCTGCTCTTCCTGCTGCACCCTTCCACCCATTCAGCAAACTCCTCCCCTCATGGGCTTAATGTGACTCAAACTTTGGGCTGGGCCAGAGCTCAAAGCAGGTCCCATGGGTCTGTTAAGGGGCAAGGAAGACCTTCAAATTCCCTTAACATTACACTCCCCCATTATATTGTAAACTCCTTGATGGTAGAGGACTGTTTTCTGTCTAGCGTCTAGAACCTAGCTCCTAGCACAGTGCTGGCACATGCCAGGTGCCTAATACATGTTTATTAATTAATTGCTTGAGTCTGTTCTTGGAGGCCAAACAGAACTGGTCTCTTCCACTTGATAGCCCTTCAAATACTTAATGTCTCATTTGTCCTACCCACTCACTGCTGATCCAGTGCAAATTCTTTCTTCTCTAGCCAGAATTTCCTCAGTTTCTTCAAACAGTTCTCATAGGGTGTGGATTTAAGATCCTTCACCATCTTGTTTGCTCTGCTCTGGAAACTCACCAGCCTATCAGTTTTTCCTAAACTTTGGTGCCTTGAATGAACACAACATTACACAGGTATGGTCTTGCCAAAGTATGGGATAGCAGGTGTCCTGATAGCTGTGTATTTTCCAACATGGCCCAAAATGATGTTAGCTTTTTTGGCTGCCACATCACACTGCCAATTCATTTTGAGGTTAGAGACCTCTACAATCTCTCTTGAGTTATAGAACTCTGAAAATCAAGCTTTGATAAAGCCCATTGTGATTCAAATGGAGCTACTTGATTATGCCTTTAAACCAAATCTCTCTGGCTTTCATTGGTTGATCAATAATAGGTTTCAGCCCAAGCCTTACTTGCACATGGTTTTGGTTTTGATGGCTCAGAATGAGTTTAAATAGCAGCCGTTTCTGAAAGCTTTTCCCTTCCAGACTGATTCATTTGTGAAAGCAAACTAGGCCAACTTTTGCATCAATTCTTACCTAATCTTTAGTTATTGAATGGGCATTGCCTCAGACGAGCTAAGATCTGAGAAAGACCTTAGCTTAAAAAGGCAATGGTCTCCCACTTCATCCGGGGCCATTGCTAATCTTGACCTGTCTTGCCACTGGACTCAGATGACTTTGGAGGAGAGAGTGAGGTTGATAACTTTGCATAGCCCTGCTTCACTTAAATCCAATTAACTTACACATCAAGATATCACCCTACTGATGTCTTTGGACCTCTTCAAGAATGAAGGACGAGCACAACAACACTGCCAATTAAATTTGAGTTTATAGACTCCTAAAACCTCTAGACACAAACTACTGTCTAAGCTTATCACCGACACTTGTACTTGTGAAGTTAAAATGGAGCGAGTTCTAGGTGCAAAGTGTCTTACTGTAGGAAAATGGAATCTATATAAAACTTGCCGAAAACATGTTATCCTTTGCAAATATTTGTTGAACTTCCATCAAGTACATGGTGTATGCCCTTTGCCTAGAATACAAGAAATGACTGTAATTAATGAAGAATTTTAATATAAACTGAAATGATGTAGCCCTCTCCTAATTGAAAGAATTCACAGCCCCAACCTCCAGGGTCCTTCTGCTCACTGATTTCAGTGCCAACTGTGGTGATCTTAATAGGTTTGGAAAAAGCTGAATAAAACTTGGGGGACAGCCAAGAGACTCCACAGAATTTTGATAATCTCTTTGTGTTCTAGTAATTGTAATCAGGGTGTTAATTGTTCCTAGAAAAGTGAATTAATTTGGTGTTTGGGGTCTGATTAGCTGTGTTGAATTTGGTTATCAGGTGTCAGTTCAATTTGTTTTTAAATTAATTAACTTTCTAAGGCACTGAGTGGAAGTTTATCACATAGCTCACTGATAGAAAGGAATCATGGAGCCCAGCTATGATTATAAGGTAAAACTATGTTCCTTTACGTTTTCATATAGGTCATGTTAAGGTTAATGGGATTTAGGGAAATTAAAGGTTCCCCTGATATCGAGTGAGATCTATTATTCTATCACCTCTTATATACTTGTTGCTCACCTTCCACTGACTCATATCTTTTATTTAATAATTACTTTCAACATTTTGATAATTTTTATATAGTGGTTTATCATTCAAAAGGCACTTTTATATCATCTCATTTTTATCTTCACAAAACCTGTAAGGTAGGCAAGACGCATGTTATTAATCCTTGTAAGTTTTAATTTCTTCACATATAAAGTGAGGAGAAGTGACTTGTCTGAACCCTTAAGGCTAGTAGTAAATGGCGGACTTATCAAACATAGGTCATCTGATTGCTAGTTCTTTGTGACCCCCTCTCCTCTACCCACTTAAACAAATGAACAACACACAAGGGAATATTCTTTTAAGAACTTTACAGTTTGAAAAAGTTTTACTGACACTATTTGCTTTTAGATCACATTCATTTCTGAACATATATCATCAAGCCCTATTTTATCTGCCAAGCCTTCTCTTATAACAAAGATAAAAAAAAGAGTTAAGGAAAACCAACTAACAAATTAACTCTGTCTGAAAGTATATGCAGTATTCACCATTTAAAATTACATTTCCTTATGACTTCTCTGGTGCCAACCATGGTCATATTTTGTTTTAGCCACTTTCCCCACATTCCAAAATGTTTTTTCAGAATGGTTTGACTGTTTCATTGCGCCATCTTACAATATATCCACACGGCAAGTGATCCTTCTTTAAAATTTTTTTGTATTGTTGCCTTTTGTTTTTACATCACCTTCATTTCCAGATATATTCTGCCTTTATATCTGATCCAGAGAACAATTCCTTATAGCAAAATATAAAAATGAAAGAAGGAAAAAATATTCAGAAAAAGTAACCAAGATATCAATAATTTGATTGCATATGCAGAGTTCAACTCCCATAGTCTTCCACTTCTGGAAGAAAAGGAGAGGTCAGCATTTTCTCACCTCTTCTTCAAGGTCAAGCTTGGTCATTCTAATTACATAGTATTCAGTTTCAATATTTGTTATTGTTCTTTCAGTTTATATTCTTGTAGGGTCATATGAGATAATAGATACAAAGTGCTGTGTAAATTTTAAAGTTATTATTATTTTAGTACAAGTGAACATCTTTATTGTCCTTAACATTTAGTAAGTATCTTTCATTGTTGTTGTTCAGTCATGTAGCTGCCCAAGTAACTTTTAGGAGTGGTCAAGGGGAAAGAAGAAATATAAATGATGCAATTGAGAAAATAAAATAAAAATGATCACCATATAATTCAATATTTAAGGGCCCAGAATATGCAGTGCATTGTACAAAACGGTTACATGTCTTGATTTTTAAACCTTCACCTCTACTGTCATCATAGCTACACATGTAATTTTCCTCCTTTCCCAATTTTAATCTCAATCTAATTCAAATAAACACTTTATTTCTAGCTTGAATCTCTTGTCTCTTTGTCTTATCATCACCTTGACCTTGCCAAATGCCAAACTTGTATTACCTATCACCTTCTCCTCTTTTATGTACCAGCTGAATGGTGCTGGAGGAATCTATGCAGTCATCTAGATTCAGTCCACTGTAAATTTTATCTTCTAATTTCAACTGAGCTCTCACGAAATCAAGACAATGCTTTTACACTTTCTTAACTGATTTTTTGTTGCATTCCCTGTGAACTGTCCCCAGTCTTTCCCCACTCTCCTTAAACCTTTTATACCATCCTTTCCCACTCAATAGAGGACTTTACCTCTTATTTCCTGAAAAAAAATAGAGGCTATTTGCATGAGATCCCTCTTCTCCCTTGTTCTGTAGCTCAGAATCCTTTGGCATCTCCTCCAGGTCCTAATTCTTTCCTCCAGTCTCTGATGTAAGAGTAGACATTTTCTTCATCAAAGTTGACCCCTCTACTTGAATTCTTTATCCTATTTTCTCTGGCAGATTGCTCCCACAGTCATCCCTTCTCTCCTTTTCACTCTGCTTCTGTTGTCTGTGATCATACACAAGTCTTCCCTCTCCTTAAAAAATGTTTAGTTGATCCTAACATTCTGTCAAGTTATTGTGTTATTTCTCTCCTCTCCTTCATAGTCAATTTCCTAGACGAAGCTGTCTATGGTTCCTCTCCTCTCAACTCTTGGCCGTGCAGCTTCTGACCTTGTTACTTTCCTGAAACTGCTTCTCCAAGGATGCCACTTGTACCTTTAATTGCCAAATCCAATGAACTTTTCTCATTTTTCATCCTTTGCCACCACTCTGTAGCATTTGACGTTGGTGACCACCTGGATGGCACTCTCTTTTCCCTGAGTTTTCATGACAATTTTGTGCTTTTCTTACCCATTTGGTTACTTCTCATCTCCTTTGCTGGATCATCTTCCATGACCCACCCCCTATATGTCAAGGTGCTTTAAGGCTTTGACCTCTTCTTCTTCTACATACTCTCTTGGGGATCTCATAAGATACCCCAGAAGATGACTCCAAGATCTGTATATCTCACCCTCGTCTCTTTCCTGAACTCTAGTCCCTTCAGACATTTTGCACTGAAAGTCTTGTAGGGGTCTCAAACTCAGCATATCCAAAATAGAGCTTGTCCTAATTTCTCTTTTCCTTTTACAAGAACCACTATCCTTCTGATTACTCAGGTTTTCAACCTCAACAATCTTCTCCATTTCCCCTACTTTCTCCTCTCCTATCTCTACTTCCCATCTTCAATCAGACCTCTTATTTCTATTTTTGTGACCACTACCCTAATTCAATCCTCATCACCTCTCAGTTGAACTATATGGCAAAAGCCTCATAATCTGCCTCATACTCTTAAAGCAAATCTGACCGTATCATCTCCCTTCTTAGGAAACTAGTTTCTGCACAATACTCTCTACTCTCCTTCATGTAATATGTGTTCCAGACAAACTGGTTTATTTGTTCCCCATAGAGCACTTCCTTCTCTGGTCTTTGCCTTTTTCATAGGCTGCCCTCTGTGCATGGAAAGCATTCCTCCTTTACCTCTATCTTGTAGAACTCCTAACTTCAATTATGACTCAGTTCAGGCTTCTCCATGCGAGGCCTGTACTGGTATGTTAATTCTTAGTTTCTCCTTCTCCAAGAAATTACTGTGTATTTACTTAACTATGTACTTGTTTTTCCCCTTAGAACATATAGCACCTTAGCACATGAACTGTTTATTTCTTGTTTTTATATCCCGAGTATCACAGTCTCCAAGACATAGTAGACACTTATAAATGTTTGTTTTGATGGATGAATGAAATGAAAAAATAGAAAGGGGAAAAAACAAAGGAGATGAATTCACTAATCTCACCACTGCCAAATGGATGGAGGGGAAAGCAAGTAAAAGATTATTTCGGAACATCACAGTTTTCATTCCATAGCAAGTTCATAGGGCAAGAGATGAGTCAGTAATGTCATTTTGATTACTAGAAAAGCTGAAGACAACTTACATTAGTGATGAGTTTTATGACTTTTGTAGTGGGGGGGGGGTAAGAGAATGTAAGTGATTGTTATCAACTTGTACCTGTTCCATTGACCATTTTTCTTTCTCTTCTAAACCTTATTTCAGTGCTGTTCTTTATTTCCTCTCTCCTATTATGCCATTTAGCAATTTCCAACCTTTAAAAAGTAGGAAAGGACATGCCCTGATAATACCTTTAGTACCAGAAAATAGCCAATAAATGTTAGTAGGAATAAAGAGAGAAAGAACTGAGAGATCAAGCCAGAACGAATAAATAAAAAAGTATTGAGTACACCATTTTTCCAAGCACTACTAAGAAGTAGGAAAACAAATAGAAAAGTAGAGTAATTCCTGCTCTCAAAAGGTGTTCACATGAATTGAGGGAGTCAGCACTTACTAGAGTTCATCTGCAAGGTGAAAGGAAAGTTCCAGAAGCCCAAAGGGTAGAGCATGGTGGTAAAGCTGAGGGGTCCTTATGGGTGCACTGGAAGATCAGATGGTGGTGTCTGGGGAGGGTGGAGGAGACATACATATTCACCATAGGGAATGAGAGGGTGCACCTAAGGGTCCAAGTAGAACAAAGATTCTGAGTTCCCTCTCATAGAGGTGGTGATGGGACAGGGGAAGTCAGTGATCAGACAGGAATCGGGAGAGGAGAGGGCAAGGGACTGGAGAAGAGGCAGGAAGTTTGTGGGAGGAATGCACACCTCTGGTACCTCCTCTTTCCTGCTCTCTAGTGCCTCCTGGGTTGTAAACAGTTCTGGGGAGAGAGAGTCCTAGAGGAGAAAAGGCTCCTGTGCTTAAGCTTAGTCCCATAAAGATGTCCCATAAAGCTTTAAACTGAATAGAAACATTTTGAAGTATGTTATGTATAAAAAAGTTCAAGAGATGTATTTGCTGGGTAATTAGCAATCATTTTATTAATTATGGCTAAAAGGTAATTAATAAAAGGATCATTTGGTTGTCTGTTCTAAACCAAACACTGATCGTGGGGTATCTTCTTGACACTTACATACTCTTGGAACAGTGAGTGTTCCTGACAGATGGTAATCAACTCTGATTCATTACCAGCTGATGAGAAGAGTGAGTATTATAATGAGAAGCGGACCTATTCTAATGAGGGTTTGGGGGACATAACTGATTATGTCACTCTTATTCCCAGACTGCCCCTAGCCTTGGGCAATCTCGACAGAGAAGGATGCCCCCATCCTTCCCACCCCCAAGTCTGAGCAGAACACAGTGGGCTTCCACACTTGGGTGGGGTCAGGACAAGATCTAGGAGAGAGTTAATCCAGTCTCATTATCAGCAATGTTCCTCAGATTCTGACTGATTTCTGAATGAAGAACCAGAAAGGGAAAATATCCTGGATCTCCCCAATAGTAAATGTTATTAATATAAGAAAGAAATAATAATTTCTCTGAAGTATAAGTAGTTTGCCAAAAAATCTTTGAAGAATTCCCTAAAGAAGTGATTTTCAAACTTTTTAAAATGAGACACCTCTATCAATCAAAAATGTTTGAGCACATACCACCAATATACTCATATTTATTTATTATAAAGGTATACCCTTGGACTACTGATATTATATACATTATAAGATGTTTGCAAAACTAGAAGTTGAAAAGGATGAGATGATGTAGATATTTGTTAAATTTTAATTTTCTTTATCAACAGTACAAAAAGCATTTTGCTCTCACTAAAATTGTTAAGTATCTTTACTCATATTTAGAGGTCTGTTGCTATGTTTAGTTTATTCTAATACTTGATTTTAATGTCTGTCAAAGAATGAATATTTCTCCTATGTTTTTCCTTAGTGATTTTTTTAAACAGTCATATACATACATTTATATATATTATGTATGTATGTATATATGTGTGTGCGTGTCTGTGTATTAGTCATAGGATCATAACCAGAGAGTTTAAACCAGGGAGTGTAAATGACTTGCATAAGGTCACATATCTGAGGCAGAATTTGAACATAGGTCCTCTGACTCCACAGACAAGATTCTTCTCATTGTACCATGTAATGTGCAAAAAAAACAAATACTCATTTTATTTCCTTTTTGACTATGCTTATTCTCTCAATTTCTTTTTCATGCCTTTATTGCTACAGCTGATTTATTGAGAACCATAGTAAATAATAATGTTCACAATGAATGTCCTTGCTTCTGTCCTAATCTTACTATAAAGCTCTCTTTTGCTTTAAACTTTTTTGTTCTTTTTCATTATTATAAGCTAGATAGATATTAACAACTAATTAACAATTTTAACATTAAAATTTCCTTATATGAAGAAGAAAAAGGAGGGCACCAGTATATGATACCAGGGATCTCTCTGTCATATGTATTTTATTTTATTTTTTTTGAATTTTTAAAATTAATTTATTTATTTAACTTTTTACATTCATTTTCACAAAATTTTGGGTTCCAAATTTTCTCCCCATTTGTCCCCTCCCCCACCCCAATATATTGAGCATTCTAATTTCCCCTATCATCAATTTGCCCTCTTTTCTATCATCCCTCCCTTCTCTTGTCCCAATCTTCTCTTTTGTCCTATAGGGCCAGATAACTTTCTATTCCCCATTACCTATATTTCTTATTTCCTAGTAGCAAGAACAATACCTGACAATTGTTCCTAAAACTTTGAGTTCCAACTTCTCCCCATCCGTCCCTCCCCACCCATTCCCTTTGGGAAGGCAGACTATTCAATATAGGCCATATCTGTGTAGTTTTGCAAATGACTTCGATAATAGTCGTGATGTTTAAGACTAACAGTATTTCCCTCCATCCTGCCCCCCATTGCTTCTATTCTCTCTTTTGATCCTGTCTCTCCCCAAGAGTGTTGATTTCAAATTGCTCCCTCCTCCCACTGCCCTCCCTTCCATCATCCCCCTCACCCTGCTTATTCCCTTCTCCCCCACTTTCCTGTATTGTAAGATAGGTTTTCATACCAAAATGAGTGTGCATTTTATTCCTTCCTTTAGTCAAATGTGATGAGAGTAAACTTCATGTTTTTCTCTCAGGTCTCCTCTTTTTCCCTCCACTAAAAAGTCTCCTACTTGCCTCTTCTATGAGAGATAATTTGCCCCATTCCATTTCTCCCTCTCTCTTCCCAATACATTTCTCTCTCACAACTTCATTTTTTTAAAGACAGGATCCCATCCTATTCAATTCACCCTGTGTTCTCTGTCTCTGTGTGTGCGTGCACATGTGTGTGTGTGTGTGTGTGTGTGTGTGTGTATAATCCCACCCACTACCCAGATACTGAAAAGTTTCAAGAGTTACAAATATTGTCTTTCCATGTAGGAATGTAAACAGTTCAACTTTAGTAAGTCCCTTATGACTTCTCTTTGCTGTTTACCTTTTCCTGCTTCTTTTCATTGTTGTGTTTGAAAGTCAGATTTTCTTTTCAGCTCTGGTCTTTT